>JALGQZ010000007.1:17732069-18179569 GCA_023105745.1 Austropuccinia psidii | reverse complement strand
TAAAAAAAAAAAACTCATATTAATTCTAAATAAAACAAACAATAATAAGAATTTTTATTATTAAAAATATTTATTTAAATCAAGAAAAAAAATTATCATGAAAAAAATAGAAATATATTTTTCTAAATAATTTTAGAGCTTATTATCATGGGGTATTGGTAAACCCAAATAAACCCTTACATTTTTTTTGGAAGAAATTGGTAAAAACACATAAGGGGTACCCTGGTACCCATTTTAAATTAAAATGAAACAAAAAACCTGTATTTTTCCAAAAACTTCCAAAAGACACCAAAAGAAGGTTTTTTTCCTCACAAAACCCCTCTAACCCAATTGTTCCAGTTTTTTTTGCACACCCCCCCCCCCAAAAAAAAAAAAACCAAACAACCAAATAATCCACATTATACCCCCAAAAATTTGTTTTCTGAAAAACAGAATTACCAAAAGAATTTTTCAAAGCTTTGCACACTTTTTTTTCTTTTTTTTCCACAAAGACTGCATTTTCCTCCAAAAAAACCTTCTTCAAAGCCTCTAAAATCCCCATTTTTTATCTTACCTCTTGTTTTATTCTTAAATACAAACCTCTTAATTTCACCTTTTCCCACTTCATTTAATTTTTAACAACTTTTATCAGTTCCTTTTCACATTTCAAAAGGTTCTTTCCTCATTCCAAATACCCAAATCCCCATTTTTGTAAATTGATACATATTTTCCACTAAATAATACTTCAAACCCCCACTGAAGGTTAATTTTAGACCCTTGAGCTTCTTTGGAAGCATTTGAATAATGTTTCCAGGGGTCCGGAGTATGCTGTGTCAACCTTTAGGTCTAATATGACACACAACCAAATTGAAATAGGTTGTGACAGGTCTGGGACCCCAAATGCCAACAAAAACCCCTCCAAAACAGTCACTTCAAGAAAGCTTGACTTTCCATTTAGACTTTATGCCAGAAAATATGCCAAGAGTACCACTTAGACTCTTAAAGTCAAAAATTATGAACACAGCTATGATGCTACTGAAAATATTATGGCACATCCTGATTTAAGAAAATTCAATGAGAAAGAAATATTCCAAATTTC
The DNA here is from genome assembly GCA_023105745.1 of Austropuccinia psidii. Lineage (NCBI taxonomy): Eukaryota > Fungi > Basidiomycota > Pucciniomycetes > Pucciniales > Sphaerophragmiaceae > Austropuccinia > Austropuccinia psidii. The sequence continues at coordinate 18,178,491 of JALGQZ010000007.1, read as the reverse complement.
TCAAATTTATGAATCACTGCTCATACCAAGGAAAATTCAGGCCCAATTATTCAGCCAGAGGGAGGTTTAAAGGCATCTTATTCTTCAAGAAATTTAAAACAAAGTCAAGAAAATAAAGAAAGACAAACTGAAAGGCAGAAGGCCCATTAATTCTCTTATTGACACCCTCAAAGAAGAAAATTTTGTTTGGTCCTCTGCAAGGCATTCTGAGGGACACATTACCTCCTTATTTTTAACTCAGCCCATTGCAATAAAACTACTTCATGGCTTTCCTAATGTCATCTTTATAGATTTTAATTATGAAAAAAAAAAGTAAAAAATGCCCCTTTTTCATATTGTTGGATTAAGCTCAACCAATAAGACCTTTTCTTGGGCTTTTTTTTTGATCAATAATAAGAATAAACCCTCATATACTTGGGAATTAAATAAATAAATAGAAAAAGTCCTCAAAAACACCAATATGGTTATTAAACCATTCATTGTTATTGACAGGGATTTGGCCTTGAAAAACTCTCTTAAGAAGCTCTTCCCAGACTCCAAAGTGATGCTATGCATTTGGCACATCAACAAGGATGTATCTGCTCATTGCATGAAGAAAATTGGTCATGGAACTGATTTTGAAAATTTTATGGGCCTTAGGAATCAAGTAATATACTTCTTCACTTTATTTCATTTTATTTCACTTTTTTTCTTATTATTGTCTTTATTAATGACTTTGGGATTCTTTTCTCAGCTTATGTATTCACCCACTGAAAAGTCTTTCAAAGACAACTGGAAGAAGATTCAAAAGCAAGTCAAAGATCCTTAATTATTAAAATATTTGGGAAAAAACATGGCTTCCTCTAAAGGAGTATTATGTGCCAGCCTGGACCAACCATCAATTCCACCTGTGTGTGGGCTCCAGATCAAGAGTTGAAGGTTCCCATTCCATGGTCAAAATTTGGCTCCAAAAGTCCACTGCTACTCTCCTGAAGGTAGTTAGGGCTCTTCAAATGGCATTCAAGAAACAATTAACTGAAATAATCAACAGAATCTCCAAAGAAATGATTCTCCATTTCAAGAATTTTCCTCCACAAATCTTTTCTCTCAAAGGAAAGGTGTCTAATTATGCCTTTCATATGGCCTTTACAAATTTCAAAACCAAATTTCCCCACAATGAAAAATGCACAAACAAATACAAAAATTAACAAGGAATTCCTTGCAATCAAAAGACCCAAAAGGCATTTTAAAAGAATCAAAGGCTTCAGATATCAGGCTTCCATCCTCAGTTGCATTTGAATTTACCTGTGAGAATTCTTTGATCTTCAAATTGTTAGTTTTTTTCTTTTTAACTGATTTTCTTTTTCATATTACTCTCAGACTGGTTATCAAGGTAATAACCAAAGTTTTTCAAAATAAATAATGAATGAAGTCAAAAGAATATTTGAAGATATTTGGCAAGAAATTTTCCAAAGAAAAATGTCAGAAATCACCCCAATTATTCAACATTTTCAATTTTTTTTGATTGTAAAAATCCCATCTGATCAAATTCCCAAGAGTCAAGAGGATGATCGATATTATGAATACCCACTAAAATTAAATAATATCCATAGAAGACCTCAAGGAGCCAAGAATAAAAATAAAAGAGAATCCTCAAGATTTGAAATCAATGAAATTAAATCCAAGAGAAGAGGAAGACCTCTATCAAAAGTGACCAGCACAACAACATCAAGATCACAGTCAATTGAACCCTATCAAATTATGGAAGTGGATTCATATGAAGATTCTGAAGATGATGAGGCCTCATTTTAAAAATAAATAAGTTGATCTGATTCACTACCCTCAGAAACTGAATTGAATGAATATGGAAAATCAGGAGTCACCCTCAGAAGGTACAGAGGATTGGAAATGGGTAGCAAAACCTCAAAAAGAAAGTCCCAAAAGCATGCCACAAATTCAAGGATATATGATGCAATTGACTTGACCTGTGAGAATTTCCAAAGCAATTATCACACAAGTGATTAATGCTCCAAGCTCTTTGTGAATTTCCAATTAATTTTAATGTATACCTCTTTTGTTTATTTTGATATTTATTAATTTTTTTGACCTATTTTTATCAGATACCTGGCTCAGTAGACTTTCCAAAGTTTATATTGAAATACCCCTTCAAGCCAATAAATTTTCAGGGTGATGGCAACTGTGGCTATAGAAAAGTATCCCACTACATTTAAAAGACTCAAGATCAATGGGCTGATTTCAGAGGTTAATTGGCTGAAGAAATTGAAAAAACAAAAACTTTATGAAGCCATGAATACTTTGATTCCCTAAGTATCCTCTTATTTGTACAGAATTGAGTGGTGTGAAGATTCTGGCCAGGTTCCAAAGAGAAAGTGGATTTTCATTCCTGATATGGGGGATCCAATTGCAAATAAGTATCAAAGACCAGTTTTCTTTTATTTCAAAGTCCAATCTTTTTCTTTTTTGCTCTTATTTCTGTCCTCCAAATGATAATACACCCATTTTAATCTCCTTCTTGGATAGCTGTTCTCATTTTGTTTCATTGGATATCAACATTATTAAATTTTATTCAGTCCCCCCCATTACTGTGAATTGGGAATTTCATGCCCAACCACAAGCCCTGGGGTGGGAAGATAAATTTAAGAAACAAAGGATGTTATATTTGTCCAATCTTCCTCCCCCCAGAAAAAACCAACTATTTTGGAGGTTGATTCAGATTGATTGATTTTTGTTTAGAAAATTTATGCCAATTATCCCCCTCCTCAGTCCTATTTATTACTTAAATCCCACATCAGTCTCATTTTTTTATGAAAAATGTGGCACTTTTTTACTCAAAAATAGTCATATTACAAACATGAAAACAATATTAAAAAAAACACCTTTTTGCACCTTCACTTGTCCTACCAAAAAAATTCCACAAAATCATGGGCTTCTAGTTTTTGATTTTCAATATTAAACCTTTCATTTTTAAAAAAATGAAGGAAATTCATAAGTGGGAAAATTTTAAATGAATGCTTTGAAAAATATTCCATTTTGTCAAATTGGCCAAATTTGAGAAATTCATAAAAAAAAATTGAAAAAATTTGGGGATATTGACATCCCATTTTGAAAAAATTATGCCAAAAAAATAAAATAAAAAAATCCTCAAAATTAAGCCTGAGGATTCTTTTTTTTTGAAAAAATAGGTCACTTATGTGTTTTGGCAATAAATTGGTAAAAACATGTAAGGGCTTACTTGGGTTTACCAGAACCCTTATTATATCCATTGTAACTATCCTATAATTTAATAGATAAGAAAGAGGAATAAAAGACTTTATAATATATATAGAAATGATCCTTTTATTTAGATATTTAATTTTATAATAATGATAATAAATTCATTATTGTTTGAATTTGTTAATATTAAATATTCATTATTATTCAATCTTGAGTGGGACTAGGTGAAATTTAATAAAACTTGAATGAGTAATTAGCTAATAATATTATTATGTGAATAAATATCTTGATAGTATTTTATGGATTTATGAAAATAAAGTATAATAGATTTATTAGTAGAATATCAAAGATTTTATTATAAATTTATTCATAAATATCTAATTTTATATTATAATTATAATTTGATTGAAAATTTAATCATTCAAATAATTAAAAATCAAAATAAGATCTTCAAAAAAATGGTAAGATAATTTTTATCATTTTTATTTTAATAAATATTTTTAAAAGAAAAAAAAAATTATGATAATTTATAATTAGTTTTTTTTTTCAAAATAATAACCCAAAAAAAAAGGTATTTTTATTTTTTTAAAAAAATATGATATTGATGTAATTATTATTATCATTATTATTTGAAAATAGTTGTAGATTTTTTTATTATCTTGATATTATTTTCAATAAAAAAATTAATCTTTTGGTTATTAAGATTAGATAAGTTTTATTTTTACAAAACAAATTTTATTATTAAAATATTTTTTCTGCTTATATCAATAATGAATATATAAATAAAATAACAAATTAGTAAAATAATGATGATGATATTATTTTAAAAGATAAAGCTGTCATTATCCTAATAATATTTGATTATATTAATCAAAAGATTTTTATTAATTTGATAATAGAATTGTTATAGTTCCAAAATTTATATTATTAATATTTCACTTTTACCAGTCTATTTTTGAATTTCTTATTTCAATGAAATTTTCATTTTTTTTGATATTTTTGTTTAAAAAAATAAGAATTTTATTCTTAATTTAATGATAATCTCAATATTTAAGCAGTAAAATCTTTATTATTAGATGAATGAAACCTTTATCATTTAAGGAAAATTGACCTTTTAATTTTTTTTATTTAGATTGAAATTTTTATTATTTGAAGACTCAATTTTTTTTATTTTTTTTATATGAAAAAGAACAAAAATGGGATTATTAGAATATTAATTTAAGTAGTATTATTGGAGTATGAAGAATTATTATCAGAATAATGAAAAGTGTATTTATATGATAAAAGTGCTTTGATTACATTAAAGAAGATTTTATTATTGAGATAACTATGTTTATAATTTCAAACTAACATTGAAAAAACAATATTCTTACTACTCAAATCACAATGATAATATTATCCAATGGGTATTTATGGCAGTTATTTTCCTTAAACCATTTATTGTCAATTGGTCATAATATCAAGTTTATGGACAATTGGTCTCTGGGCCACACTCACTATCTCTGGCCATATCCCTATTATAAGGCCTTTGGGACAATTTCCATCACCTCTTCCCCCAGGACATTCCACTGAAATTGTGCCTGCGGGGTATTCTCTGCATTCCAGGGGCCTATGAGCCCTTCAATCAACTACAGGCATTCTGACCTATAACCTTTGATTAGAGGGTTTTTGACCATTTAGGCCCTCTAGGGCCTACAGACTTTAGGCCACATACTACAGTAAACAGCCTATAGACCACCCAGGCCCCTTTTGACCCAATTTCAATGGACCCCAAACCACATTTTAGCCTGTAAACCCCTAAGGGCCAAAATGAACCAAAACCTCCAGAATATCCATTTGTGCCACAGACCCTCCAGACTCAAGAAATGGCCTCTGGCAGCCACCTTTTGAGAATATGCACCAGTGTTGCTATATTCTGGGGAGCTAAAAGACCAGATTGCTCCTGCATGCTGCGGAATACCTCTCCAAAGCACTGCGGCATTTTTCAGAGTACTTATATTTCAAGTTTCACTAGCTTTCAATTTTTATTTCTTTTATTTTTTTGGAATTTTTTTTTGCATTTTTTTTCACCAATTTCTCTTTTGTCTGTGTTTTTCTCTCAAATTGATGGATCCTGCACTGCTGGTGAAAGTGGTCTCAACCACAACTGCTACAATACTCCTTACCAATCAGCAAATCACAAACATTTTGATTTTGAATCCATCAAAGGAGGTCATTGATGGAGGCTCTCAACCTGGAAAAAAGTCCAACCTCTTTTGTGACCACCTTCGTGGATATCAAAGGCTATACAAGGACTATTTCAGCGATGATCCTGTGTATAAAAATCAGCTTTTCCAATGTTGTTTCCGCATGCAACAGTCCTTATTTCTCAAGATTTTATCCAAAATTGAAGAGGCGTATTCTAATTTCAATCAGAGGTCCAATGCTGCAGGAAAAATTGGACTCACAGGCCTTCAGAAGATAACCTCAGAAATGCGACAGCTCAGCTACGGGACTGCAGCTGATCAGATCAATGAATATGTCTGGATTTCAGAAACAACATCTCTGATGAGCTTACATCTGTTCTGTCAAGCAATAATTGAAACATATGAAACCACTTACCTTTGCTATCCAACTGACCAAGATGTCCAATGCTTGATGAAGTTGGGAGAAAAACGAGGCTTTCAAGGAATTCTGGGGTCTTTGGATTGTATGCACTGGCAGTGAAAGAACTTTCCACGTGCATGAGAAGGTCAATATAAGGGAAAGAACAAAGTAAGTCTCTAATTTCTACTTAACTTTGAAATATGCTATTAAATGAAATATTGACATTGATACAAAGGCCCCAACCCTCATACTGGAAGCCGTAGTTTCACAGGATTTGTGGTTCTGGAATGCCAGGATCACATAATGACTTGAATGTGCTTTATCGAGCACCTCTCTTTGATCAACTTATAAGTGGCCAAGCACCAAAATGCAAATTTTAAATCAATGGCTCCCAATACGAGATGGGGTACTATCTTGCCAATGGAATTTATCCTGATTGGGAAACCTTGGTAAAAACAATTTCTCATCCTCAAGAGCCCAAGAGACAGGTAATTTTGGTTATGATCATCATTCCTTGAAAATTACACTGATTATTTCATCTTTTTTTAGCATTTTGCTTGTCTTAAAGAGTCTGCACGAAAAGATGTGGAGAGGGCATTTGGGGTGTTACAGGCAAGATTTGCAATAACAAAATCACCAGCGCGAGGATGGTGCCAAAAGCGAATCAACAACATCATGAAGGTTTGTATAATACTTCACAACATTATTTTAAAGGATGAACTTGGACTTCAGATCAAATAATGGTATCCTGGAGGTCTACAAGTTGAACATTGCCCCAATAATGAAGCACTAACACACCATGTAGCTCACCTCAGGAACATCAGGAGTGCAACTGCCCACCAAAGCTTGAAGATTGATCTTATTGAACATCTATGGGCTTGTAAAGGTAATAGCTTTGATGATAGAACTCTCTAGAATTCTGATGTGTATTTTACTTCAATAATTAATTGTTTTTTTTACACTAAGCCCTTTTTTACCAATGAAACTATCAAAAAGAGATTTTCATGTTTCTTTTTATGTTTAAGTTGACTTTTGGCGAATTGATTTCTTTTTGGGAGAGGTTTTTGCATTGAAAAATTGATGAAAAAGTTTGTGAGGAATTTAAATATGAAATTTTGCTAAATAGAGAGCTCGAAAAAAAGCTTAAACATCAATTAAGCTCAAAAGATAAAGACTTGAGCTTGATAAAAAAATTACGGTCATTGATGTGAGCAAAAAAGTAAATAGAATATTTTCTTTTTATTTTTTTAATAAAACTATCACTTTAATTTATGTTTTTATTATTAAAACTACTTTTATTATCAAAAAAGAAAGAAATTATGAATATTGTTTTAACAATAAAATATTTTACTATAAAAATAATGAAAATAATTGGTTGAATGATAATAATAATAATACTATGTTTATTAACAATAATTTCAATCTCATCATTACTATAGCATTAAATTCATTTTTATCACAATAATCACATTTTGATACTACCGTAAGAATAACAATATTAACATTAAAATAAGAACAAAAATGTTATAATTAATCTTCTTATTAAAATTATAACATTATCAACATTCCAATAATAACAAATGATTTTATTCTCAAAATAATAAACTTATTTTTATTTATTTGATAATAAAAAAATCAGGTTATTGTTATTGTTACAATGATAAAATTAATGTTATTCTTATTATCAAAATCATAACAGTAATCTGATTGTTAGTCTTAAAGAACTAAAAATAGATTTATTGTTTTGATGTCGAAGTTATGGTTGTGATTTTAACAATTGAAATAATTTGATTATTGTGACAATAGTATTTAACTATATTTAGTATGAAAATAACACCAATAATGCTAATGATTTTATTCTTATTATTAAAGTAATGGCTATAATAAAAAACATAAATATTTTTATCAAAAAAAACATTATTGTTATTATGCTTGCAATATTGAAATGATTATAATTCCAATAATTAAAAGAAGGACATCATCAAAACAATAACAGTATTGTTATGATTAAATGAATAACAATCATCATATTTAAATAGAAACATTATTGTAATGTTAAAAATATAAATATTGAAAGGAGAAAAAAAATTCTATTATTACAATAATAACAATAAGGTTGTTGTTTAAATAATAAAATTATTTTCATATAATACTACAATTTTAACAATAATGTAGTTTTTATAATTAAATTATAAAAATAATTCTTTTATTGAAATAATAACCCTAACTTTATTAACAATAATGATATTGTGAAGAGACAATAAGCTTATTGTTACTATTTCAATAATAAAAATAATTTTATTATTATTATTAAAGCAATAATGTTATTTTTGTAATTGAAACAATAAAAATAATTATATTCTTTAAATATTGAAATTATGGTTTTGACTTTAACAACAGAGCTTAACTATTGTTATTAGAAAAATATCAACAATAATGCTGATATTTTTTTTGTAATTATCAATAATAAATATTATAAAAACCAATAATTTCATGATTACAATAACATTCTTGAAATAATAAATTATTTTTTATTGCTATATTTTTAATAATGAAAATTATATTTTTCTGTTAGCAATAATCTTATTGCTTTAAAAAAAATAATAATGATTTATCATATTGCTAATAAAATGACTTTTTTAATAATAAAATTATCTTTATTCTTTAAATCATAATATTATCATTGTAATCATAAAAATTTCTTAGTTTTTTATTGATTTTGCCTTTTTATTATTATTATTTCTAAAAATACATTTTTATTTATGAATTTTCTTAATTAACAACTCTCCACACATTCACATTTGACTATTGATCATCTTTTCAATGTTTTTTTTTTCAATTTTTCAATTCTTATCAAAATAAAACAAAAAAAATAACTCAAAACAATATTGTGTCTACAAGAAGATAAAAAAAGCCTAATATTAATCTAACTTTGTTTACCATAAGTCTCAGCTTCATTTCTTAAGCTTTGAAGTTGATCTCAGGTTGGTTTTAGAATTATTTCCTGTTTCAATTCATAATACTCTCTTTTCTGTCAAGCCATTTTCTCAATGTCCTTGCTCATAATAACATACTTGGAAATAGTTTTAAGTGCTTCACTTTTCTCAGCAAGAGCTTCGCTTTGTTTTTCTGAGGTATTGGCAAGTCGTTTTTGTGAATCAGTAGTAATTTTACTTTGAGTGGCTTTTGATTGAGCTAAGAGAATTTTTAAGCAGTTTTGGCCAAGTTGTGGAAAATCTGATTCAACTGATGTTGATGAGGAAGAAATATCTTGCTTTGGTGTCCTATTTCGCTTTGATGTGCTTTTTTCAAGGTCTTGCATATGGTGGTTCCATTTGGGTGCATTTGATAGATTGTTATAGGCTGACATGTTGATAAAAGGTTTTTTGTATAGTTCAACAAACAGGTTGATGGCTTTTGCTATCTGATCTTGTACTTTTGTATCACTTTGATTTAGTCTTTGCATGTGCTGGATAAATCCAGTGAACTTATTTATGGAATGTTGGAGGCCATTCCAGCGACTTTTGAGGCTGACAGATGTTCTTTGTGTATGAGGAATTTCTTGTTGAAATTTCTCTGAAACTCGCGTCAAAAATGTTGAATTTGTTTGATCAGTACCAGTAAGGGGGTCCTCAGAGATCTCAATCCAAGACTTGCAGAGCTTAATGTCCTCCATGTCACTATAATTGGCTTATCATTTTTTTTTTTTAATCTTTGATACTATAAAAAACACAAAGAAAATTAATATTGAAAAAGAAACGGATGAAATAATCCAATTTAACTCACATGTAATGGTTTCATCAGCATGTACAGAGCTACAAGATGATGGTAGCTCATCGCCAGAAAAGAGGGTTGGATCTACGTGGAGATCCATTTTTAAAAAATAATTGAGAAAAGAAAGATTTATGAGAGAGATGCAAGATGAAAAAAATGAAAAATTGCAAGAGATGAGGAAGGTTTCACATGGATGTTGCTACTTTTGGGGAGCTAGAGGGTTGCCACATTTGAAAACCCAAGGGGTGTTTTTAGCAACGGAGTTAAATCAATTTGTTGTTTAGCAATGCTTGTGGGGGTTGTTTTTGGGAGCCGTGTGAGCTAATTTGTGAAATTTCACTATTTAGAAACACTGGTGCGGATGCTCTTAGCAGCCTTTCCCCTTGAGACAAGGGAAAACCTTCCCCAGAGCTGTACGTACCAGGAATGGGGCATATATGGTATCATATACCATTATGCACCATTTTTTTCCAGCAATTTAATGGTGACATTTTCAAGACTCACTCCTTCCATCCAAAGTCAAGTCACCAGTCCACCAAAACAATTTCAAAGGAAGGTTTCTAAGGACTAAAGCTTGTGGCTCATTGGGACACTCAGAAGACCATTTGAGGACACCAATCACCTGTCCCTTCCTGTATTGGTAATTTCCAACCCAACAGTATTCCTCCAATGGAGTACTGGACAAGGATTGTTTAAGGGAAATTTCAAGAGGTTGTTATTTGTTAAATCAGCTGTAAAGACATCAAGAGCTCCAAAACTCTTTGGGAAAATAAATTGGTCTATACAGGCTGTATTCAAGAAACCTGTATGGCATTGACCTCCTTGGTTTGATTCATCCATAGACTGTGCAAATCCATGCACACAGTTTCATTTCTCAGGATGGCAAAGCTTTATTTTCCCAAAACAGTCAATAAAGCTTAATACCAATCATAAAGCTGGGTTTCAAACCCATAAGGATCAGTCTTTCAAATTTCCACATATACTGGACACTCTTTCAACCCCTGGGGACTTTTCCCTAGTTAATTGATCTATTGGATTTATTATTATTATTATTATTTTATTTTAATTTTTGGAAGTAAATACTGATATTCATAAGTCAGTCATTTTCACCTTCTTCTTTTCCTGTCAGTGTATATTGGTGGTCATATCCTTTAATAATTCCATTGTTTCTTCTGGAAGGTTGAAACAGTTAATTGAGGATTAATTTGGTTGGCTTTTTGACCTTTTGATTCTTTCTCTTATCTTTGAATATTTTTACTTTCTCTTATTCCTCAACTACTTCTTTATTCCTTTGGAGCCCTCCAAGTGAGTTGTTGATTACTGAATGCCAGGCCACTCTTGTCATTCCCAAGAGCCCCAGTGACAATAGGTCATTCTAATTTTAGCTTTTGAGAAAGAACTGTATATAAAATATGAAGAATTCAGCATTACCCAATGATAATTTAAACATAATTATTAGAATTAAAAACAAATCTCAAGATATCATTGACATAGAATCATAACTTTACACATAGTGTGATAAAATTCAATGGGGCTCAATTTTCCAAAGGAAAGGATGTTTTTGGTTGTATCAAAAATAATTAATACTTAACATAATGGTATGAATTATACTAAAATGGGGTAAAGGGTTAGATCTGATTTAGGGGAGGAGAAAAAACTTCAAGTATAAGTTTTAATTATAATTTCCTAAAGTTTGTTTCCAGTGATAGAGAGTCATTACTTGATATTTTATTTATATACTGTTTCAAATCATGACCAGAAATCAGGTTTAAGATTGATGAAGACTAATTTTGATAACCTCCAATGTCAATATTAATGTTTTGAAATGCTTGTATAAGATTTCAACACCCATTAAATAATCAGATTCTATCCAAAAAAATAGCACTATTGTGATCCTTGAAGGTATTTTGATATACCCAAAAGACCACAAATAATAAAATTAAGTTATAATTAAAAATAATAAATTGAATTTCAAAATATAAAAACAAAATTGCATTATGAAGATAAAAATTGAATAAGAATTGAAATTATAAGTTAACATTGAAATTAGATTTAAATTTAAAATTGTCAAACTATATTTTTTAATTGAAAAAAAATAAAGAAAAAATAAATGTTTACCAAAAATGTTAAAATTAAAATATTTTTGGAAAAAAAGTTAATGAAAACTATTAGAAATTTTTTCCCAATAAATGAACTTGTAAAAATTATTTCCTCATTGAATTCCTCATGAAAAAAAGGTGGAGTCACCTCTGAGTGAAAATTCTGTAACTCAACTCTAAATAAGCTTAAATTAAGTTTTTAGTATTTTCTGTGTGAAAATCTGAAAATCCTCAAAAATACAACTTAAATCACACCACATGTGGTGTCAATCATAAATTTTGTGTTAAAATTGATGTTTGGTGTGTAATTTAGAAGTTATGAGGAATTGAAGTATTTTTAATTTAAATGTCAAAATGTGTGCATTTATTACATAAGTGGGCTTTTATTTACATATGTGGAATCAATAATTAAATTTGTGTACTGTAAATTTCAATTGAATTAGATATGTAAAATCCCTATGATAATACATGATGAGGAATTAAAGAAAAAATAAATTGGAAAGATTAATCTTTGGGGTAAAAAGGAATCTTGGCTCCAAAGGGGCCAGACTCCCCAAAATTCCTTCCTGACAGGCCTCAGATGTTGGAATATGTGCAAAAGCTTATCACTTTTGGCCTGAAATTGAGTCACAGGGTCTGTGGCTCAATTGATGATGAGTTTTTGATACAAACCAGGGCAGTTTTAACTGTTTCCAAGAGGGTAAAACTACCCTTAAGTTAAGAAATTCTCAGTAAAAAAATATTTAACTTGTTTTGAGGTCTCTTACACACATTTTTACATGTCTTAGAGGCTTGAAACCAGGTATTACTATAGCAATGGCTTATTTAAAGGGCTAAAATGGCTGGAAATAGCAAAAAGTGGCCAAAACCATCCCTTTTTGGTCTAAACCAGGGTTCAATGATGACATAATTGGCTTTTCTGTTGCAAGTGTGTTTTTCACAACTGAAAAGAGTAAATTTCACTTTCAGAGTAAAAAAATTGGTGGCTATAAAAGAATGTCTTCTTTTCCCTACTTTTCTCTCCATGTTGGAATCTTTTCCTTTTATAATTAGCTTAAAAACTGTTAAAAAGCTCAATAAAAGAGCTAAAAAAACCTTCTTTACTCTTTCTAAACCTTTTAAAAACATGAAAAAATAATTATAATCATTTTACCCTTGAACCACCCCAAAAGTAAATTAAAGCATCTTTCATCACTGTCAACTTTGTCACTTTGTTTCCAATTTCACTCTGGTCACTTTTGGGTGTGTTTTCTCTTTTAATATTTTTTTAAGAAACTCTGTTCTGATATCAATTTCCATGATTACTTTTCTCAATTGATTCCACTTGAAACTGCTCTTGAAGAAATTTCTTGTGTAGCCATAAATATCTCTTGTAGAGTGTTTTTGGTAAAACAATAGATCTTTATAATATTATTTTTTTATACTAAAGAATTCAAAAACAATAAATCTGGTGTGTTTTCTGTTAAAAATATTAAAATTTACTACTTTCAACTAAATTTTACCTTATACAAATTTTGAGGCCAGGAAAAGTACTTCATTTTTAATCAAATTTTCATATCCACCCCTTCCATTTGGGGGCCAAGACATGATATCCTACCTGTGACATATTTTTTTTATTTTCTTAATCTTTTCTCTTATATTGAAGAATTCAAAAATCCATTAAAAATACCCATAATTTCAAAAAACACATAAAAATAATCTTTTTTCATGTTATAAGTGAGGCTTTATTTTTCATTTATCTTTTCAATAAAACTTTTTTTACTTAAGTAATTCCCTTTTTCATATATTTTAGTTTCCTAAAATTTTGTAAGACAAGAAAAAATTGAAACAGAATCAACAGCCACTAGAATTATCCCAGCCGTTACTGTTAATTATGACCATAATAGCACAGTTATTATAGCTCAGAATAATGAAGAATTGCCAATTTCTTCTTAATTAATCAATATGGATATTAGAAATACTCTCCAAAAGCAATAAATTTGGCCAATAGTAAGTTTTTTGACCTAAAATCACTATTTTTAAGCCTTTTTACTTATAATTATGCCTTCAACCACATCACAAGAAAGCCATAACCATTCAAGAAGATCCAAAAAGGTTCTTGACATGATTTTGGAAGAAGCCAATCAGCCGAAGAAGGTCAAGGGTTAGTAAATGAATCCCAAACTGAAAAATTATTCTGTTCTGAAGCTGATAGCACCATTTTACCTTCCAACAGAGCTGACACAGGCACAAGAAGCCTCAGTGGACATATAAAAAGCCATCCAGAAGGCATACAAAAATGCACTTAAACACAAAGAGTATCAAATTCTAGCAGAAATTTGGAAAAACTGAATTAACTCTTACCTGACTATGAGAAAGTTTCTGGGCCATCCCAATACTTGCAAGTTACTGAATGGATGGAATCCATTGATGAAAAAGAATAAAATTATTCTTTTGACAGAGGAATGGAGGAAAAACAACCCCCCACCACCCAAACAAGTTCCAAAACCAATTCCAGCGGCCAGAATCAGCAATTACAATGTGAAGAAGCAGCCATAAGCTCAGAACAAGGGCAAGGGCAAAGAACCAGCTACAAAGCCATAAATCCAAGGCTACAGCATCCCAAATATTCAAAAAGATGCCATGGAAAATGTTTCTCAGATGGAAAGGAAGAAGAGGAAGCCAGATCAAAATATCAGAAATGATTTCTGAGATTTTGGATGGAATTCCACTTTTTACATAGCCATAAATGACATTAAAAGTCATATTTCTGATAAAAATCCAAATATGTGTAAAAATCTTAAGACAAACAATCCAAGTTTAAGCCAAGTAAATGAAACACTTATATGTTCTGAGAAAGTTTTAAGAACAATTAAAACATCAAATAATGAAACTTCATTCGCAAGTAAAATAGGTGAACAATCTGTCATCATAAAAGAATGAACAATAAATATTATAGATTGAATATTGATTACATAACTGAAAGAAGAATATATGAATCCATAAGTATAAGAAAAGCAAATAATTAGAAAATCCTTTCTGATATTACAAATTCATGTACACAAGTGAAGACAATTACCATTGACTTGAAAAAGTGTTTTGATACCTCACAAGAGGAAGTATCAAAATCAAAAATTAAATTAAATAAAATTATTTCTGATAATACTAGAAAAACAGAATCATGGAAGCAAATTACAATTAAAGAAGACATGTATAGAATTGAGTCAATAAGTTTAATACAAGGTTTTCAACATGAAGTTGCAAATTTCACAAGGTGTAATAAAAGTAAAATAAATTAAATTGAACAGTTACTGCACACCTTACCAAGAATTTCAAAACCTCCAAATCAAAGTGAGGGTATAAGAAATTCTAACCCATAATTATTGGAGGTAGAAAATTCACAAATGGTAAATGAATTTTGCACTTCTTTCCACAACTCACAACCATCAATAGGCCAAGCACTTTTGGAAGAGGTACCAAAACTGAAAGAATGGCCTCAATTCAGTGGTGAGTGAGAAGATGACCATATGGAATTTGTCAGAGGTATTGAAATGGACAAAGAATACTTTGAATTACCAGACATATTGGTAACTTCAAGATTCAAAAACTTGTTTACCAAGTCAGCTAATAGATGGTATATCAAGTTCAGACAAGCACATGGACACCAAAGTTGGACTTGGTGGGAAACCAAAATAATTAATAGATAGGCCAATGATACTTGGAGATTCAAATTAGAGACAGCCTTTTAATCTGAAAACCTTAATTCTGAAAAGACAGAGTTTTATCATGGTTTTTCCATCAAAAGGGCAGGCTAAAAGCATTATATCCTGAATTTTAAGAATTTATGATCCACAGAAAAGATCTGAGAAAATATGTAGGTGATTTGGAACATTCTTCAAAAATCAGGACAACTGAACAATCTCCAGAAGAGGATATTAGAATCATATTAGAAGAAGTAATCACTAGAACAAAAACTGGTTCTAGTAAGATGAATCTTAAAACAAGATTTAATACACCTTGGAAAGATTCTGTGGACAGAATCTTCAAGGAAAGTTGTATTAATATGAAATTTAAGTCTTTAGAAACTCTCATAAAACTCCATATATGCCAAAGAACTGCACATCTAGCTAATACATGTCCACAAAGAGGGAACTTCAATTAAATTTACATTGAAAAGGAACCTGATGTTGAGAAAGATGATGTAAATGAGGAGAATTCAGATGATGAATCATCCATATTCTATGAATATTAAAAACATATAGAAAATATTAATGTCACATGTTACATCATGGAATTTTACTCCCACTTACCACTATTGAGTAATAGTCAGATTGACTTATCAAAAATTCAAGATGCACAACTTATGCAAGCAAAACCAAACAGAGGGAAAGTTTATGCAAGTGGAAATTCCTGTACAATGGAAGTAGTGGTTGATATAAAGCCCACTAAGCTCTTACTTGACCCAGGAGCCTTCTGCTCTTGTTCTGGAAAATATTTCCTTAAAACTTGTGTACCCAATTTTGAACATAAATTATTACCAATTGATGGCATAAAACTCAACAGTGCAAACAGTCCAATGAAAGCAATGCAAATATTTGAAACCACTTTTATATTTACAAATATCAATGGCAATTTGAGAATTACTGTTGAATTTTTTTTTATGGAAAATTGTTCTAGTACCCATTTCATATTGGGAAATGATCAGTTAATCATGTATGGCATAGATTTACATAACAACAAAGACAGATACTTTACTATAGGTTATAATAAACATCAGAAATTTACCTTTTTACATTTTAAAAGAAAAAATGAAAGTGAATAAAGTATCACCATCCAATCTGCAGTTAGAGAGGTTTAAATAAAAACAGATTAATAAAGATGAAGTCAGTCTTCACCTTACTGACATAAAGGGAAATGAACTCTATGCCATTTTATATGACCACAAAGAAGCCTTTGCATCAGATAAAGAACCATTGGGGAAGATTATTGGTCATTAAGTTGAAATTATTTTGAAAATTGAGATACCTTATCCACCACTCCTAAGAAGGCCTGCATACCCAGCAAGCACAAAATCAAGAGAAGCACTTGAACTTAACATTAAAGAGCTCTTGAAACTTGGTGTAATAAGAAAATATGGCCATAATAAAGAAGTAGAAATAACTACACCGGTCATAGTGGAATGGCATAATGAAAGATCTAGGATGATTGGGAACTTTACAGCTCTAAACAGTTACACTGTCCCAGACAAGTATCCCATACCAAGAATCCAAATTTCCCTTGCTCAAATATCTCAAGCAGTATACATAAGCGCTATGGATTCCCTAAAGGGATTCCATAAGAATGTGGTGACACCAAGAGCAAAAAAATACTTGAGAATTATTTTCCATTGTGGAGTGTATGAATACTTGAGGATGCCTTTTGGTATCAAAAATGAACCTTCACACTTCCAAAGAATGATGAATCAAATATTTCCTGAAGAACTTCCAGAAGGATGGTTGATCATTTATATTTATTAAGCTATTGTCTGTTCTAAGAGTTGAGAAGAACATATGTGTAGATTATCTAGAGATTTGGTAGAAATCCAATCTGTAAAAATGAAATTTTCTTTAAATAAATGTCATTTTGTATTCAAAGAACTCAAAGAGCTAGGAAATGTGGTATCTGGTCTATCCCTTGTAATTAAAAAAAATAAAGCTGCATCAGTACTATTGAAGCCTATGGCTCAGAAAAAAAAGGAAATCCAGTCATTTCTGGGATTTACAGGATACTACAGGCAACATATTAGATATTTTGCATCCATAGAAAGACCTCTTTATACTCTATGTAGCAAAGATACAGTAATTTTAATGACTGTTGATAGAGCTAAAGCCTTTTAATCCCTGAGACAATATTCAACCACTGCTCCACTTCTACTGATTCCAGATTTTAAGCTAACATTTAAGCTTTATATTTATGCATCAGGAGATGGGCTAGGAGATGAAGTTCATCAAGTCCAAATTATAACTGAAAAACTTGTGGAAGGACCAATGTGTTTTATATCTAGAAAAATAAAACAAACTGAAGACAGATATGGAGCAAGTCAAATTGAATGTTTATTTATTGTTTGGGCCTTGAAAAATCTGAATTAGTTTCTAGAAGAATATTTTTTTGAATTCATAATAGATTTTACTACTGTTAAATCACTTCTGAACATGAAAAAACCCAGCAGAAATATTCTCAGATGTAGAATAGCCATGCAAGAATATAGAGGTAATATGACCATTGTGCACAAAGATGGGAATATTCACAAGAATTCAGATTTACTGAGCATATGGCCATTACCAAATGACATTAAAAATCCTGCTTATGTACCAGAAGAAACTTTTCCACAAATCCCAATAGAAGGAATCAGTGTTACAGACCTGCACACGACCTTCTTTGAGGAAATAAGAAACATCCATACTCAAGATAATGATCGTATAATCCTATTCCAATTACTTACTAATCATCTCACAGATAACTCCTTAATACAATCCTTGGATGAAATATTTAAAAGGTCATATGATGAAGGAATATTTTATTTACCTGAGGGCATTATTCACCATGGGACTAAAGACA
The DNA here is from genome assembly GCA_023105745.1 of Austropuccinia psidii. Lineage (NCBI taxonomy): Eukaryota > Fungi > Basidiomycota > Pucciniomycetes > Pucciniales > Sphaerophragmiaceae > Austropuccinia > Austropuccinia psidii. The sequence continues at coordinate 18,160,243 of JALGQZ010000007.1, read as the reverse complement.
CATGTTTCATGAAAGTTGTGGACAGGTCCTTGATCAATCTTGTGTTAAGAAATGCCAGGACATCCCCTTCTCAGGAAACCTATCTGAGGAAAGAAAAAGAGAGAAAATTAAGACCTGCATATGGTGGACTATGTGGCAAAAGGATGTTTCAGAATATTGAAAAACCTGTGACAGATGTCAAAAAGCAAATTAATCCACTACAAAAATACTTAGACATATGATCACAATCCAAGAGCCCAGTAGACCTTGGGAAAGTGTCCATATAGATTGGGTAGCTTTCCTACTGCCCAGAGGTGATGGAAGATATAATTCCTGCCTAGTAATTTTTGACAGGTTTAGTAAAACTCAAATCTTTTTTCCATTTAAAAAATATGATACAGCCATGTATATAGCTCTTCTAATGTTAAATAGAGTAAAATCATGGAATGAAATATTCAACAACATTATTAGTGAGAGAGATTAAAACTTTGCCTCAGAACTATTGTGAGCCTTAGAGGTAATTTCATATACCCAAAAGACCAGAAATATAAAAAAAATAACATATTAATATAAATAAAATAAATTTATTTATATTATTAAAATAAAAAATCAAAATATAAATATAAAATTATATTAAAAATAAAAAATTAATTATAATTTAAAAATAAAAAATTAATTATAATTTAAAAATAAAAAATACATTAAATTTTGTAAATATAAAATTACATTTATACTTGAAAAAATTAAGTAAAAATGAAATTTTAACAAAATTGTGAAAAAATAAATAAATTTGGAAAAAAGTTAAATAAAATTTATTATAACTTTTTATCCAATAAATAAACATATAAAATTTATTTCACCATTGGATTCCTCATAAAAAATCAGGTGGGGTCACCTCTGAGTGAAATTCTTGTAACTCAACTCTAAATAAGCTTAAATTAAGTTTTTGGTATTTTCAATACAAAAGTTGAAAATCCTCAAAACCTTAATTTAATTCACACCACATGTGGTGTTAACCATCAATTTTTGTGTTAAAATTGAGGTGTTGTGTTTAGTTTAGAAGTTATGAGGAATTGAAGTATTTTCAATTGAATTCAATTGAAATGTCAAAATATGCGCGTGTATTACATAAGTGAACTTTGATTTACATATGAGGTGTCAATTATTACTGTATTGTACTGTACAATTGAATAGAATTACATATGTAAAGTATAAGTATAATACATGATGAGGAATTAAAGGAAAAATAAATTGGAAAGATTAAATTTGGGGGGGAAAAGGAACTCCAGCTCTAAGGGGGAGCTAGACCCCCAAAATCCTTGCTGACAGGCGTGGGATGTCAAAATTCACGCAAAAGTTCATCACTTTTGGCCTGGAATTGAGTTACAGGGTCTGTGGACTCAATTGATGATGAGGTTTTGATACCAACTGGGGTAGTTTTAGCTGTTGCCAACAGGGTAAAACTACCCTTAAGATAAAACAATCATAATAAAAACAGTTTTAACTGATTTCTACGCCTCTGACACACATTCTGACGTGTTTTGAAGGCTCTAGGCCTGGTATTTCTATCGTAATGGCTGATTTAAGGGTCTAAAATGGCTAAAAATGGCTAAAAATGGCTTAAACCAGCCCTTTTTTGGCCTAAACCAGGGTTCAATGATGCCATAATTGGCTTTTCTGTTGTCAGACTGTTTTTCACGACTGACAAGAGTAAATTTTACTTTTGGAGTAAGAGAATTGATGGCTATAAAAGAATGTCTTCTTTGCCCCACTTTTCTCTTCATGTTAGAATCTTTTCCTTTTATTAATTAGTTTAAAACTGTTAAACCAATCAATCAAAGATTCCAACCACCACTTTTAAATCATTTTAATCCTTTTAACCACGTGAAAAAATCATTATAATCATTGTTTGTAACTCTTATAATCATTTTTACCCCTGAACCACCTCAAAAGTGAATTAAAGCATCTTTCATCACTGTAAACTTTGTCACTTTGTTTCCAAATTCACTCTGGTCACTTTTGGGCGTGTTTTCTCTTTAATATTCTTTTTAAAGACTTTGTTCTTTAATTAATTGCTAGCAGTTCTTTGCTCAATTAATTCCAATTGAAATTGCTCTTGAAGAAATTTCTTTTGTAGCCTTAAAATATCTCTTGTAGAGTATTTTTTGGATAAATCTTTATTGTTGGTAAAGCAATAAATTTTTATATTATTGTTTTATACTAATAAAGTTATAAACAATAAAATTGGCGTGTTTTCTCTTAAAAATAATATTTCATACTATTTTTAACTGAATTTTACCTTATACAAATTTTGAGGACAGGAAAAGTACTTGATTTTTAATCAAAGTTTCATATCCACACCTTACATTTGGGGGCCCAGCCGTGATATTTTACCTGTGACATATTTTTTTACTCTTTTTAAATCTTTTTTCTTATATTGAAAAATTTAAAAACATATAAAAAATACTTATAATTCAAAAAATCCATAAAAAATAACTTTTTTTCATATTATAAGTGAGGCTTATATTTTTATTCCTTTTTGAAATAACCTTTTTTTTACTTAATTAATTGGCTTTTTCATTAATTCTAGTGTCTGACAACGTGGTAAGACAAGAAAACATTGAAACAGCCTCAACAGTAACCAGCATTATCCCTGCCAGTACTGTTAATTCTGATCATAATAGTACTGTTATTGTGACTGAAAATAGCCAGCCTGAACCAATATCTTCTGAATTAATTAACTTGGACATAAGTAATACTCTTCAGAAGGCTAGGAATTTGGCCAATAGTAAGTTTTTGACGTAAAAATACTATTTTAAGCCTTTTTTTAACCATAATTATGCCTTCAACCAGGTCAGGAGCCAGCTACAACCCCTCAAGAAGCTCCCAAAAAGGTAATAGACGTGATTATGGCAGAAGGAAAAGGGTCAGTTGATGACTTCCAAACAACTAAATTGGGTCATTCTGAAGCTGATAATACTATTTTACCTTCAAAAAGAGCTGACACCGCCACAACAAGCCTCTGTGGACATATACAAAGCCAGCCACAGTGCATACAACAATGCACTTCAATTCAAGGAGTACCAGATCCTTGCAGACCTGTGGAAGAATTGCATGAATTCTTACCTTACAGTAAGAAAATTCTTGGGCCATCCCAACACTTGCAAATTGCTCAATGGATGGCATCCATTGATGGAGAAGAAAAACATGATGCTTTTGACACTAGAATGGAGGAAAAACAACCCTCCACCACCCAAACCAGTGCCAAAAACAGCCCCAGTGGCCAGCAGCAGCAATTCCAACGTGAAAAAGCAGCCACAAACTCCAAACAAGGGCAAAGGGAAGGCACTAGCCCCAAAACCTTACAGCCAGGGCTACAGAATCCCAAAGATTCAGCAGGATGCCATGGAAAATGTATTTCAGATGGCCAGAACCATGATGGAATTACAGAAGAAGGAGGAAGCCAGATTAAGGTTCCAGAAATGATTTCTGACATATTTGATTCCATCCCAGAGTTGTATAATGCTATAAATGACGTCAAAAAACATCTTTCTGATAAAAATGAAACCATTTGTAACAACATTAAAACAAACAACCTGAGTCTGTGCCAAATTAATGAAACACTTATGTGTTTTGAAAAAGTTTTGAGAACAATTAAAAATTCCAATAATGATAATTCTTCTAATAAAATAAATGAACAATCTGCCATTATTAAAGAATTAACAGATAAATATTCTAAATTCAATATTGATGACATAATTGAAACAAGAAGTAAACAAGCCATAAATATTATCAAGACAGATAACAAGAAAGTCCTTGATGACATTTCAAATTCATTTACTGAAGTAAAGACATATACCATTGCCTTGAAAAAGTGTTTTGATGCTTCACAAGAAGAAGTATCAAAATTATCAATGAAATTGAATCAAGTCACTGCTGATAATACAAGACAAACAGAGTTATGGCAAGAGCTTACACATAAAGAAGACATGTATAAAATTGAAGTAATAAATTTAATACAAAGCTTCCAACATGAATACAGAAATTCCCAAAGGTGTAGCAACAGTAAAATGAATGACATTGAACAAATACTGAACACCTTACCAAGAATGTCTACACCTCTAAATCAAAATGAGGGCACAAGAATTTCAAATCCACAAGTATTGGATCCTGATAATTCACAATTAAAAAATTAATTATCCACTTCTTTTCATAACTTGGAACCATCAATGGGCCAAGCACTCTTGAAAGAAGTTCCAAAACTTAAAGAATGGCCTCACTTCAGTGGTGAAGGAGAGTATGACCATATGGAATTCATTAGAGGTATTGACATGATCAAAGAAGATTTTGAATTACCAGACAGATTGGTAACAGCCAGGTTTAACACCTTGTTTACCAGATCAGCTCACAGATGGTATATCAAAATAAGACAAGCACATGGACACCAGAGTTGGACTTGGTGGAAAACCCAAATCATCAACAAATGGGCAAATGATGCGTGGAGGTTTAAAGTTGAAACAGCCTTTGAATCTGCCAAATTTAATGCTGATAAAGACAAAGCTTTACCATGGTTTTGCCAACAAAAGGACAGATTAACAGCATTATATCCTGACATGTCAGAATTTATGATCCATAGAAAAATTCTGAGACAATGTGGAGGTGACTTAGAGCATGCTGTCAAAAGCAGGACTACTGAACAATCTTCAGCAGAGGATATTATCAATATACTAGAAGAAGTAACCACCAGAACCAAAATTGGTTCTAGTAGGGTGAATCTTAAAACAAGGTTTAATACACCTTGGAAAGATTCTGTGGACAAAAACCCCAAAGAAAATTCTAGTAATATTAAATATAAATCTGCAGATACAGTCAGAAAATGCCATATTTGCCAAAGCACCACCCATTTAGCCAATACATGTCCAAAAAGGGGAAAAATCAATGAAATTGACATTGAAAAGGGACCAGATGTTGAAAAAGAAGACATAATTGAAGACAATTCAGATGATAAGTCATCCATATTTTCTGAATCTTCAAAAGATATAGAAAATATCAATGCCACTTTTGACATCATGGAATCTTATTCCCACTTACCACAATTGAGCAATGGTCAAGTTGATTTATCAAAAGTTCAATATGCACAACTTATGAAGACAAAACCAAACAGAGGAAAAGGTTATACAGCTGGTAACTCCTGTATAACAGAAGTGGTGATTGACAACAAGCCCACCAAACTTTTGCTTGACCCAGGAGCCTTCTGCTCTTGTGTTGGAAAATCCTTTCTTAAGACTTGTGTGCCAAATTTCGAAGACCAATTGTTACCAATTGATGGTATAAAATTCAACAGTGCAAGTAACCCAATGAAAGCATTGGGAATCTTTGAGACCAATGTCATATTCCCACACATAAATGGGAATTTAAGGATCACAGTTGAATTTGTTGTTATGGAAAATTGCTCTAGTACCCATTTTATATTGGGAAATGACTATTTGATCATGTATGGGATAGATTTACATAATAACAAAGACAGATACTTTACAATTGGGGACAATAAGCGCCAGAAATTTGCCTTTTTACCATTTAAAAGACAAATTACAGTAAACAAAGTATCACCAGTCAACTTAGAGTTAGAAAAATTCAAGTCTGAACAGTTAAATGAGGCTGAGATAAGCCTTCATCTGACTGATAAACAAGAAAATGAACTTTCTTCCCTTTTGTATGACCACAAAGGAGCATTTGCTACAGACAAAGAACCTCTGGGAGCAATTATTGGTCATGAAGTTGACATCATTCTTAACATTGAGAGACCTTATCCACCACTCTTAAGAAGACCTGCTTATCCAGCAAGTCCAAAATCAAGAGAAGCTCTAGAAATTCATATCAAAGAACTTCTAGACCTTGGTGTAATAAGAAAAGTAGGCCACAATGAGGAAGTAGAAATAACTACACCAGTCATAGTGGCGTGGCATAATGGAAAATCCAGAATGGTTGGGGACTTTAGAGCTCTGAACACTTACACTGTTCCAGACAGATACCCATTACCAAAAATCCAAATTGCCCTTACTCAAATATCTCAAGCAGTGTATATAACCACTATGGATGCCCTTAAAGGATTCCATCAAAATGTGGTAACACCAAGAGCAAGAAAATACTTGAGAATTATTGTTCATTGTGGAGTGTATGAATACCTAAGGATGCCCTTTGGTATCAAAAATGCACCTTCACACTTCCAAAGAATGATGAATGAAATCTTCCCTGAAGAACTCTCAGAGGGATGGTTAATCATTTACATTGATGACATTATTATCTGTTTAAAGACTTGGGAGGAGCACATGTACAGATTATCAAGAGTTTTGACAAAAATTCAATCAGTAAACATGAAAATCTCCTTGAAGAAATGTCATTTTGGATTTAAAGAACTTAAAGCACTAGGACATGTTGTATCGGGTTTGTCCCTTGGAATTGACAAAAACAAAGTTGCAGAAGTATTATTAAAGCCTATGCCTCAGAAGAAGAAGGAAATTCAGTCATTCTTAGGTTTTGCAGGATATTACAGGCAACACATTAAAGATTTTGCCTCCATAGCAAGACCACTTTATAAGTTGTGTGACAAAGACACAGTGTTTGAGATGACTGTTGACAGAGTCAAAGCTTTTGAGTCTCTAAGAGAAGCATTGACCACTTCTCCACTCTTACTGATGCCAGACTTTAAATTACCTTTCAAACTGTATATTGATGCATCAGGGGATGGACTAGGTGCTGCACTTCACCAAGTTCAGATCATAAATGACAAACCTGTAGAAGGACCAATATGTTTCATATCCAGGCAAATCAAACCAACTGAAGCCAGATATGGAGCAAGTCAAATGGAATGTCTATGCCTTGTCTGGGCCTTGGAGAAATTGAACTATTTCTTAGAGGGATGTGTTTTTGAAGTAATAACAGATTGTACAGCTGTGAAATCACTTTTGAACATGAAAACACCTAACAGACACATGCTCAGATGGCAAATAGCCATACAAGAATACAGAGGCAATATGACTATTGTTCATAAGGATGGGAATATTCATAAGAATGCAGATGGACTAAGCAGATGGCCATTACCAAATAACATTGATAATCCTGCTTATGTTCCAGAAGAAGCTTCACCACAAATTCCAATAGAAGGAATAAGTGTTACAGACTTGAACACCACCTTCTTTGAAGAAGTCAGAAATAGTTACACTCAAGATAAGAATTGTAGCATCTTATTCCAATTACTTAACAAATACTGTAAAGACAACTCTCTAATACATGCCTTGGATGAAGTATGGAGAAAATCTTATAATGAAGGAAGATTTCACCTACTGGATGGTATAATTTACCACAGAACCAAGCACACATGTGTCATGACAGTTGTAGACAGGTCATTAATCAATCTTGTACTGAAAGAATGCCATGATAGTCCCTTTTCAGGACATCTTTCTGAAGACAGAACAAGAGATAAAGTGAAGACCTGCATATGGTGGCCAATGTGGCAAAAAGATGTTGCAGAGTATTGCAAAACCTGTGACAGATGCCAAAAGGCAAATAAATCCACTGGCAAAAGACTTGGAAATATGATGAAAATCCAAGAACCAAACAGACCTTGGGAAATTGTCCATATGGATTGGGTAACTGGCCTACCACCAGGAGGTGACAGGAGCTATAATGCTTGCCTAGTAATTGTGGACAGATTCAGTAAAACTCCAATCTTTTTACCATGTCACAAAGATGATACAGCCATGGATACAGCTCTTCTGATATGGAATAGAGTAGTGTCATGGACTGGGATATTTACAAATATCATCAGTGATAGAGATCCCAAATTCACTTCAGCACTATGGACAAATCTTCACCAATTATTTGGCACTAAACTGTCTTTCTCTACAGCCTACCACCCACAAACTGATGGCCTGGCTGAAAGAATGATTCAAACCTTAGAGGACATGGTGAGAAGATTTTGTGCATATGGCCTTGAATTCAAAGATTGTGATGGATTTACCCATGATTGGTGTACTCTGTTACCAGCACTGGAATTAGCATATAAAACATCAATCCATGCTAGTACCAATCAGACTCCTGCTATTCTAGAAAAAGGATGGAACCCCAAGTTACCCCAAGACTCCTTGAGGAAAGACTTAATTGAAATACATCCCACAGCTGCTAGCTTCAAAGGAATGCTAGACAAAGCTAGAAAGCATGCAGTAAGATGCATGGAGGACTCTTTTGCATATGCTAAAGACAAATGGGATAAATCTCATGCAACTCCAGATTTCAAAGTGGGGGACCTAGTTCTTGTATCCACCACTAACTTCAATAACATCAAAGGATGTAAAAAGTTGAAAGACTCCTTTGCAGGACCTTTTGTGATTAAGGCCCTCCATGGAGAGAATGCTGTTGAAGTAGAGTTATCTGAAGAACTTAGCAATAAGCACCCTACATTTCCAGTGAGCTTGATAAAACCATATAAATCTAGTGATGCTGAGAAATTTCCCTTGAGGAATAAGGTTCCCCAAGTTATACTTCCTATTGAGACATCTGGTACTAAGAAAATAACCAAAGTTCTTAAAGAAAGGAAATTAAGAACCAAGAAAGTAAGGGAATACCTTGTTAGGTACAGTGACCCAACTTGTGAAGATGAATGGTTAGAAGAAAAAAATATACCAGAAGCTACCAAACTCCTGAGGAGATTCAGACACACTAGAAACACCAATATTACAAAGTAATATTCTTTTTTAGGGGGAGGGAATGTGAGCCTTAGAGGTAATTTCATATACCCAAAAGACCACAAATATAAAAAAAATAACATATTAATATAAATAAAATAAATTTATTTATATTATTAAAATAAAAAATCAAAATATAAATATAAAATTATATTAAAAATAAAAAATTAATTATAATTTAAAAATAAAAAATACATTAAATTTTGTAAATATAAAATTACATTTATACTTGAAAAAATTAAGTAAAAATGAAATTTTAACAAAATTGTGAAAAAATAAATAAATTTGGAAAAAAGTTAAATAAAATTTATTATAACTTTTTATCCAATAAATAAACATATAAAATTTATTTCACCATTGGATTCCTCATAAAAAATCAGGTGGGGTCACCTCTGAGTGAAATTCTTGTAACTCAACTCTAAATGAGCTTAAATTAAGTTTTTGGTATTTTCAATACAAAAGTTGAAAATCCTCAAAACCTTAATTTAATTCACACCACATGTGGTGTTAACCATCAATTTTTGTGTTAAAATTGAGGTGTTGTGTTTAGTTTAGAAGTTATGAGGAATTGAAGTATTTTCAATTGAATTCAATTGAAATGTCAAAATGTGCGCGTGTATTACATAAGTGAACTTTGATTTACATATGAGGTGTCAATTATTACTGTATTGTACTGTACAATTGAATTGAATTACATATGTAAAGTATAAGTATAATACATGATGAGGAATTAAAGGAAAAATAAATTGGAAAGATTAAATTTGGGGGGGAAAAGGAACTCCAGCTCTAAGGGGGAGCTAGACCCCCAAAATCCTTGCTGACAGGCGTGGGATGTCAAAATTCACGCAAAAGTTCATCACTTTTGGCCTGGAATTGAGTTACAGGGTCTGTGGACTCAATTGATGATGAGGTTTTGATACCAACTGGGGTAGTTTTAGCTGTTGCCAAGAGGGTAAAACTACCCTTAAGATAAAACAATCATAATAAAAACAGTTTTAACTGGTTTCTACGCCTCTGACACACATTCTGACGTGTTTTGAAGGCTCTAGGCCTGGTATTGCTGTAGTAATGGCTGATTTAAGGGTCTAAAATGGCTAAAAATGGCTAAAAATGGCTTAAACCAGCCCTTTTTTGGCCTAAACCAGGGTTCAATGATGCCATAATTGGCTTTTCTGTTGTCAGACTGTTTTTCACGACTGACAAGAGTAAATTTTACTTTTGGAGTAAGAGAATTGATTGCTATAAAAGAATGTCTTCTTTGCCCCACTTTTCTCTTCATGTTAGAATCTTTTCCTTTTATTAATTAGTTTAAACCTGTTAAACCAATCAATCAAAGATTCCAACCACCACTTTTAAATCATTTTAATCCTTTTAACCACGTGAAAAAATCATTATAATCATTGTTTGTAACTCTTATAATCATTTTTACCCCTGAACCACCTCAAAAGTGAATTAAAGCATCTTTCATCACTGTAAACTTTGTCACTTTGTTTCCAAATTCACTCTGGTCACTTTTGAGCGTGTTTTCTCTTTAATATTCTTTTTAAATACTTTGTTCTTTAATTAATTGCTAGCAGTTCTTTGCTCAATTAATTCCAATTGAAATTGCTCTTGAAGAAATTTCTTTTGTAGCCTTAAAATATCTCTTGTAGAGTATTTTTTGGATAAATCTTTATTGTTGGTAAAGCAATAAATTTTTATATTATTGTTTTATACTAATAAAGTTATAAACAATTAAATTGGCGTGTTTTCTCTTAAAAATAATATTTCATACTATTTTTAACTGAATTTTACCTTATACAAATTTTGAGGACAGGAAAAGTACTTGATTTTTAATCAAAGTTTCATATCCACACCTTACAACTATGGACAAATAATCACCAATTATTTTAAACCCAATCATCATTCTCTACAGCTTACCACCCACAAATGATGGCCTAGCTGAAAGAATTATCCAAACCTTGGAAGATATGGTCAGAAAAGTTTGTGAATATGGCTTAGAGCTCAAAGATTGCAATGGACTTTCCAATGATTGGTGTACCCTTCTACCTGCACTGGAATTAGCATATAAAACATCTATTCATTCCAATACCAATCAGACTCCTGCTATTCTAGAAAAAGGATGGAATCCCAGACCACCCCAAGATTCCTTGAGGGAATATTTGCTTAAGATACATCCCACAGATACTAGATTCAAAGGAATGTTAGAAAAAGCTAGAAGGTATGGAGTAAGATTGATGGAAGGCTTATTTGGATATTCCAAATACAAATGGGACAAGTCACATGCTAATCCAGACTTCAAGGTAGGGGACTTAGTACTTGTATCTACCACTAACCTCAATAACATCAAAGATGCAGAAAATTCAAAGACTCCTTTGCAGGACCTTTTGTTATCAAGGCCCTTAATGGGGAAAATGCTGTTGAAGTAGAATTTTCTGAGGAGCTTAGTGATAAGTGCCCCACATTTCCAGTAAGATTGATAAAAACTTACAAATCTGGTGATTCTGAAAAGTTCCCCTTAAGGAGTAAAGTTCCCCAGCATATCCCTTCTGTTGAGCCATCTGGTACTAATAGGATTACCAAAGTTCCAAAACAAAGGAAATTGAGGACTAAAAAGGTAAGGGAAGAACTTGTCAGGTACAGTGGCCCAACTTGTGAAGATGGATGGTTAGCAGAGAAATACATACCTGAAGCTACCAAACTTTTTTAAGAAGTTTCAGAAACACTAGAAATGAAAAAATTAAAAATTGATATGCTTTTTTAGCTGGTGGGAATGTGAGCCTTAGAGGTATTTTCATATACCCAAAAGACCACAAATAATCAAATTAAGTTATAATTAAAAATAATAAATTTAACAATAAAATATAAAAAATAAAGCTTAATTATCAAAATACAAACTTAATAAAGCTTTTAATTATCATTCAACATTGAAATTACATTAAAATTTAAAATTGTGAAAATACATTTTTACTTGAAAAAATCAAGCAAAAATAAGTTTTCACAAAAAATCTTGAAATTAGAATATTTTTGGAAAAAAGGTTAATAAAAATTATCATGAATTTTTTCCAAATAAATAAACTTTTGAAAATTTTTTAACAATTGGATTATTCATCAAAAATCAGGGGGGGTTTCCTCTGATTGAAAATTCTTTAGCTCAACTCTAACTAAGCTTAAATTGAGTTTTTAGTACTTTCTGTATGAAAATCTGAAGATAATAAAAACATCAATTCAAATCAAACCCAATGTGGTATTAACCATAAATTTATGTGTTAAAATTGGGTTTTATTGTGTTCCTTATAAGTTATGAGAAATTTAAGTATTTTCAATTGTAATGTCAAAATGTATGTATGTATTTCATGAGTTAATTTTTATTTACATATGTGGAATCATATAGAAAAATTAAGCTGGAAAGATTAATTTGTGGGGGGAAGGAATCTTGTCTCCAAGGGTCCTAGACTCCCCCAAATTCCTTGCTGACAGTAATTATATGTCAAAATCCACACAAACATTCCTCACTTTTTGCCTGTAATTGAGTCAAAGGGTCTGTGACTCAATTGATGATGAGGTTTTGATACCAACCAGGGCAGTTTGAACCATTTCAAAGAGGGTAAAACTACCTGTAAGCTAAAAGAGGCCTATCAAAACAGTTTTAACTGGTTTTGATTTCTCTTACACATATTCTGATGTGTTTTGGAGGATTGAAACCAGGTATTACCATAGCAATGGCTGATTTAAGGGAGTAAAATAGCTAAAACCAGGGTTCAACAATTCCATAATTGGATTTTTTATTTCCAGTGTGTTTTTTACAACTGATTAGAGTAAATTTTACTTTTTGAGTAAGAAAATTGGTAGCTATAAAGCACTGTTTTCTTTGCCCCACTTTTCTCTTCATGTTAGACTCTTTTCCTTTTATAATTAGCTTAGACACTGTTAAACCAATCAATGAAAGATTCAAACCAGCCTTTTTTAATAATTTTAAACCATTTAATCACATTAAAAAATTATTATAATAATTTTTTGTAACTATTACAATTATTTTTACCCTTGAACCACCCCAGAAGTTAATTAAAGCATCTTTCATCACTGTTAACTTTGTCACCTTATTTCCAAATGCACTCTGCTAAATTTTGGGTGTGTTTTCTCTTTAAATATTTTTTTAAGAGACTCTTTTGTAATATTGATTTCCCAAAGTATCTTTCTCAATTGATTGAAATTGAAACTGCTCTTGAATAAATTTCTTGTGTAGCCATAAATATCTATTGTAGAGTATTTTTGGATAAACTTTTATTGTTGGTAAAAAAATAAATCTTTATAATATTATTTTTTTATACTAATAAATTCAAAAAAGAATTTGCACGTTTTCTTTTAAACTCTTAAAATTTACTATTTTCAATGGAATTTTACCTTATACAAATTTTGAGGACAGGAAATTTACTTTATTGTTAATCTATGTCTCATATCCACACCTTAAAGCTATACATTAGTAATCCTCTCTATTAGCTTTAATTGTATTTGGCTGTGGCTGAGAAGATGCACAAATAATCTCAAGTCTGGGTCCATACTGGACCCATGTTTAATTAAGAATAATATTGATGTTATTTGGTGTTTTAAACCTTAAGCTCCTGTCCCAGGGTCTGCATTATTGTTAATTGTGAGTGTTAAAACACCAGAGTCAAGATGTATCTTGACTTCTTTGTTTTTCATCACAATATTATCTTTACAAGGTGATCCAGCTGTATAACCTTTAACTCTTACAGGTTTGATTGTTTTTATATTGACATCTCTTACATGTATAAGATCTATAAATACATCACTATACTGTCACCAGGGCATTTTTGGTGTAACTTGCTTGCCAGTCACAAATTATGACCAGGAGAGCTCTTTGGAATACTTTGTTTGTTCTTAATATGTGACTTTATTTTTACCATGATATCACTTGAAAATTCATGTTTTATTCTTATTAGGTGGAAATACAGTGTTTTCATTTCTCTTAAGAGAAGGACTTGATTATAATAATAAAATCATCCAACAGTAAACATCACCAAAAATCCAAATTTCACTAACCTTTATTGTGGAGGTCTAGAAATCCAACAAGTAGGCTTTAACTTCCTTTAATTTACAGAATGGTCAGGAGTTTAAATGTGAATAATTTACAAACGTATTTGACATAAATGAAGGAATTATCCATTAGATAATAAATTTTAATCCATTTTTGGTTTGGAAAATATACTGAAGTTAATATTTGAATTCTTCTCAGGAAGCTGAAACAAAGTAAATTCACAACTCTTCAAGAGAACCAAATTGAATCTATAGAAGAGAAGAGTACTTATTAATATCACTTAAAGTAAATTAAGTGACACCCTCAAGGAATGGAGGAGAATAAAATAATTTTAGATTTCACAAATAGTTGGAAGAAATAAATAATTCAATAGATACTATAAATTTAATACTCTCCTGATTTTTGTTTAATTGTATAAATGAAAGAGGTTCTAAATTAGGAATTTCCTGGTCCAAAATATAATGTTCTTCACACATTTGAATTAATATTTTTATGCAAGATTGATAAATAGTATTTTTGCATTTAGGTCTGATCCAAAGAAATTAAATGTTAGTTTTTATATTATAGCTACAAATTTTCTTTTTGAATAATCCCATTAAAATTCTTAAATTTTATGAATTCAGTGATGGTCTAGGATTACTTCTGGATGTTCATACTTATTTGAACTCAAAAAGACTTTCTGAACTTAATTTTTGGATAAGAAAAGTCTTTTACTTTGGTTAATGATGGAATAATTTCTCAAAAGTATTTTTGATAAAAAAAATTATTTTTTCTTTCTCCAGAAAACTAGGATTTTTTTGAAAGAACACTTTACTTAGTAGAAAAATCTTGTTTTATTAAGTTTAATGCCATTGGTTGCTTTTGAAAAATAATGGGTTTCTTGTTTCAAACTTGGACTTTGAAATCAAATGATTTGGTTTGAATAAAATTAAATTCTTTGGGAGAAACTAGGTCATTTTCAAAAGAAATGACTCTTTGAAAAAGTCTTTTGGGAGGTCTCAGTTTTTTTTTGAAAAAAAGAATAGATTTTCTGAAAAATGTAGCTCTACTCAAAAAGGAATAACATCTTTGAACAGGAAAATACTTTCTTTTTGAAAAAATATTTTTTTTCTGATAGCTTAGTTTTTTTGAAAAAAGTTTCTTTAAAAAGAAATCTATATTTTTGAGAAAAAACAGTGTTTTAAAAATAGAAAGGTACTTGGGAAAGCTTTCCTAGAAAAATCTATTTTTCTTCTAAAATTATAAAAAAGTGTTTTTATTTTAAGAATCTAGCTGGTTTATTTGACAAAAAATAGCTTTTACACCAAAAAAAGAGTAACCTCCATAAAAATTGTTCTTTTTCCAGAAAACTACCCTCTTTCAAAAAGTCATTTTTGCAAAAATTGGTAAAATTTTGTTTTTGGAAAACCATTTGAAAATAGGTTTTTTCAAAAAAGACCCTTGCAAGAATAATAAAACATATTTTTTTGAAGACACTGGTAAAAAAACAGTTTTTTGAAAAAACTAGTAAAAAAACAGCTAATTGGAAAAAAATAATCAAAAAAGCAGCCTTTCTAAAAAAATAATAAAATGGCTTTTTGCAAAAAACTGGTACAAAAATAGTTTTTTGAAAACAACTAGTACAAAAATATTTTTTTGAAAACAACTAGTAAAAAAATGACTTTTATGAAAAAAAACTAGTACAAAAATAGTTTTTTTGAAAAAACTAGCACATAAATAGTTTTTTTGAAAAAACTAGCACATAAATAGTTTTTTTGAAAAAACTAGCACATAAATAGCTTTTTTGAAAAAAGTAGTACATAAATAGTTTTTTTGAAAAAACTAGTACATAAATAGTTTTTTTGACAAAACTAGTACAAAAATAGTTTTTTTTCAAAAAAAAATAGTACAAAAATAGGTTTTTAGAAAAAACTAGTACAAAAATAGTTTTTTTGAAAAAAACTCATAAGAATTTTTTTTGGTTTTTCTTGTTAAGGATAGTGGTTGTGGATGAACTGGCAACATCCAATTGTTCCCTTCTTAGCTGGTAAGCCTTGCATCTGCATTACTTTCTCACTTTGTCATGGGTTCAAATAGCCCATGTGGCAGGCAATGAGGTTTTCCTTGCTAACCTCCATGTGGAAGCCTCCTGGCTCCCCTATTTTAGAGATCAACAGCCCATTATGCCTCAGTGTTTTCTTTACTGGTGCTTCCAGGGCCCACCTGCAATATCATAACACTTCAGAGGCTGGTTTTCACAACACCCGGTGTTTTACAGCTGGTTTCAGGGGGTTGTTTGAGAAGCTGATGCAAACAACCCCCAATCCTTTTACTTCTTGTTTTGAGGGGTTGTTTGCAGAAGATGATGCAAACAAAACCCTGCCTTTTTCAGCTGGTTTTGGGGGGTTGTTTGCACTAGCTAATGCAAGATGCCCCCAGCCTTTTACCTGTAATAACCCAATTCTGCTCCAAGTAATTTTCCTTGAAAATATGATTGTTAAATTATGAAAGGTTCTTTCAATCATATATTGAGCTATGCCAGGTAAGCAAGAAAAATTCAATACTTAAGTTCATGCAGGTAATATTTGAGATTTCCAGAGGTCATCTTATAATTGTATATTGTTCATATTCATTCCACATTACTAGCGATTTTGAAGTCACAGAAAAAAACATTAAATGACTGGCTAAATAGTCACATCAAAATTTTGCTGGTGTGTTGTAAATTATTATTCACCTCTGTTACTTCAAACTAAACATTGATATTTTCTATATTAAGCTCATCTGGCAATTCTTATTCTTTGGAATATTCATAATAACTATCTTTTAAATTAACTGCAGTGCTTTCCTTTGTATCTTGAGTATTCTCAAGTCCAATTGAATTAATTGTAGGAAAGGTATCATTTAAATGAGATTTAATTCCAAATTTATTACATTCAAAAGGATCTCTGTATTTTTTTTACTTGTTATTTCACTTGAAATTGGTTTACCATTAGTCTTAGTGTCTATTGGGGGTTTATACAATTTTTTGGTAGTAATTTTTTTCCATTTGATTAATGTAATATTCTGTAGATCAAGAATCAATGCATATGCTACTTGTAGAATTATCTAGGTCACACCACATTTTTGTAATATCCTTCTATGTACCATCTTCTCTTACATATCAATATGAAGGGAAGTCAATCTGTCTTTCTTCTTGAGAAACCAGTGCATGGGCCTGTCCCTCTCAATGTTAAAAAAAAATCCTTTTTGAAGGATTTCCTATTCTAAATCTCCAAGAGTCATTAGCCCTTTTGGAAATTTTATTTTCTTTTGAACAAGGCCAGAAGTGTTGACCCTGGTCTTTCCTCACTTTATAATACCATTTCTTTTCTTATTTGGCAAATAATTAGTGTAATCTGGAGCTTATTTACTCTGTAGGTATTTTTAAAGTCTTCTTTAAAGATATCAATGGCTTTTATAAATTTTATATTATTCTATTTTCCTCAGACAGTGAATATGGGCCATTCCTCTAATATTGGAATTTCTTTGAGGTTAAAAGCAGTTTCCACCTCTGAATTATTACTTGAAATTGTATGATGTAATTCATTATTAAATTTTAGCATATTTCTGTCTAGAATTGGTGTGGATTGCCTTGAAAGATTTATCTTAATGTTCCAAATAAATTTTATTAATACTTTATTTAATATATTCTGTAAATCATATGCTGTATTTTCACTTTTATCAATTTTTTTTTCAAATAGTGCAGCATTATTTCCATAATTATTCTCCAAGTTTTAGCTTGGAATATTGATTCTTCCAACTGTCTTGTTATAAATCAAATTTAATTTTCATTTATTTAATGAAGTATGGTGACTTGAGATTCTTTCCTTTCACAGGTCTTATTCAGAGACAAAATATTATCTTTGTTTATCTTTTGTATACCAATAACGGTCTTTCATGTTTCTTTTAACTGCGAGATCTCTTTAAAAAATCCAACTTAAAATTTTTGTATATATATTTATATTTTTTCAGAAAAATGTCATTAAAATATTTAATATAATTTGAAACTTTGATTGCTTTTTTAAATAGTATCTCATTCTTTCCTCCTTGTTTTTTAACTCCATCAAGGTTCTTTCCATGGCTGTCTTTCCCTTTTCAGGGACTCTGTAGCTCTTAGGGCAGCTTTTCTTCCATTTAGAATTTTACTTTCCCTTTTTATTGGTCTTTGGAGCTTTTGGAGGCATATTCTTGCCTGTAGAGCCTTGGGGAGCTTCCACTGAGGTGTTTTTATTTTTCTTATCCTCTCATAAAATGGTCTGGTTTTTTAACCAAGCCTTTTCTTTTTAAATTTTCCTTTGCAAGAAATTGGTTTTCAACCTCTCAAAAGCTCTTGTGTATTTTATGAGCCCAAGAGCTTTTTTATCTGAAAACAAGAGTTCCTTGTACCTATTGACAATCTTGGAAGAAGTTCTGACTCCTGATTCTTTGCTTCCATAAATAAGTTCTTGTACTCAGACTGTTAAATCTCTATTGCTGCTTCTTGGAAGCTGTTAAGATCCTAAAACAAGAATAGCAGTAACTTAATATTATGGACTCTCAATAAAATTATTGAAGGCTCTGGATAACCTTTTGGAACTGATTTAATCTCTGGAATCCTCAATTTATGCCTCTGCTCTGGGCTAACATTCTTGTATTTTGGATTTATGGCTTGATTTTCCTGGTCCAGATCCATTTTATTGTATTGATTGATTTCTTCTACTTCCATTATAAGTCATTTTATTTCAATTTAACCCAAATTTCATTAATAAAAGGATAAAATTAACCTTCTGGCCCTACAAAGGGTTCTTTTGTAAGTAATCCCCTTGGCCTTGGGCTTATTTTAATTTAAATACTTTATGAGGAGTTTCTTGAGTCAGAAGTAGCTTCTCTGGAAGATGAAACTATAGTCATAGCATATCTTATAAGTTTTTTTGTAAGAAAAATAAAAAACACTTAATAACTGAGCTCATGAAATAAACTTGTTTAAATTGAACTCATTGCAAATTACGTTAAAAATAAGGAAGCTTTTGTCTAAAGATTATGAAAAGAAATATTTTCTTTTTCTTTTGAAATAATACTTATTCAAACTTTGATGATTATCTATATTTGGGTCTAATAACACCAAGAATAAATTTCAAGTATTTGATGTGAAAAAGCCACTAGCTAGAAAATAGTAACTTATGCCAAATCACTCAATATTATATTTTTCAAAGAATTTTTTTATTACAATTATCATAATTATTTATTAGGTATAAGTCCCTGAAAAATCAAAATGCCAAAAATTTGAATAAATATGGCTTTTTTACAGCAAAATAAAGTAAAATAAGGTCTATAATATGATACAAGTCCAAAAAAGGGTTTAAAATAATGGCCAAGCAGCCAAATGTAATTTTTTTCTATGAAACTCTTAGTAATGATAATATTAATCAAGATCACTGTAACTTTTCTCAATAGAAAGATAATAAAGATTAATATTATAACCAAAAGCTCATACAATTGTATTTATGAGAAAATTAATATTATTAAATTATTTGATAATAATGATTATTTCAAGTTATAATTATCCTATTATTATTATTATTATTATTATAGTCACTGAACATGAAGATAATAACAAACTTAAAAGCTCTTAATGAGACAATTGAATGTTCAAAATAATAATATATATCCACTTATAAAGAATGAAAAATAATCTATACAAAAGAAATAATTACACACATTGTTCAGAGATGAAACTCATAGAGAAATTCTACAACAAAAGACTTACTCAAAATATTTTTTTTATAAGAAAAGTAAAGCAAAAACAGTTTTAGTATTAAATCATTTTCAGAATCTGAAAGAATTCCTTAAATTTAGTATTTTAATAAATAAAACAACTTTCTTATGATAAATAATAATTCAGGAATTTTGAAGAAAACTTGTGGATTTTAAAGAGATTTCAAGACAGAAGTTTTATATAATGAACTCAGCTATTTGTGATTACAAAAATATAAAATAAATTTTATGATTTTCACTTCTTCATTTATAAATTTTAAACAATTATTTTTAATAATATAGTATTCTATAGTTAATAAAATATTACTTCATATAAAATTTCTAATGAATTGATTGATGATGATGGGAAAAACCAGTAATTAAAAGGCTTCTTCAATTTTTTAAAAAGTAACTCTTGTAATAAATAATAGATATTGGGAGAATTCTTAGATCAAAAATTAAAAACCATACTTGAAAATAGGGTTATTAACATATGAAAAATTATTTTAAGCTGAATTTATGGTTACTGGTGTTATTCTCAACTCAAATAATCTTTAACCCTCATTTATGTATTAATTATAGATTTATTAGTTTAAATTAATATTCTTATTAAAGCTCTTTCTTTGAAGAATAATTTAAGGTGTTGATATGAAACTTTGAGTAAAAATCAAGTAATTTTCTGGTCCTCAAAATTTGTATAAGGTACAATTCAATTGAAAAGAGCAAAATTTAAGAGTTTTAAGATAAAACAAGCCAATTTTTTTTTAACTTTATAATCAAAGAAATAGTATTATAAAGACTTATTGTTTTACCAACAATAGAAATTTATCCAAAAGTACTCTACAAGAGATATTTAAGGCTACAAAAGAAATTTCAATTGGAATTAATTGAGAAAAGAGCTGCAGGAAATTAATATAATAGAAAGTCTTTAGAAATAATATTAAAGAGAAAAATTTCCTAAAAGTAACAAGAGTGAATTTGGAAACAACGTGACAAAGCTAACAGTGATGAGAGATTCTTTAATTCACTTTTTTGGTGGTTCAAGTGTAAAAATTATTATAATTATTTTTACACTTGTTTAAAATTTCCAAAATGATTTAAGAAAGGTGGTTGGAATCTTTTATTTATTTGTTTAAAAATGTTTAAACTAATTATAAAATTAAAAGATTCTAACATGAAGAGAAAAGTGGGGCAAAGAAAAAATTCTTTTATAGCCACCAATTTTCTTACTCCAAAATTAGAATTTATTCTTTTCAGTCGTGAGAAACACTACTACACCAGAAAAGCCAATTATGGAATAATTGAACACTGGTTTGGACTGAAAAAAGGCTGGTTTTAGCCATTTTAGACCCTTAAATCAGCCATTGCTATAGTAATAACTGGTTTCAAGCCTTCAAAACATGTCATAATGTGTTTAAAAGACATCAAAACCATTTAAAACTTTTTTATTAAGATTTTTTTTAACCTAAGGGCAGCTTTACCCTCTTGGCAACAGCTAAAACCTACCTGGTTGGTATCAAAAACTCATCATCAATTGAGTCACAGACCGTGTGACTCAATTACAGGCCAAAATTAATGAGATTTTACAGGAATTTCGACAAATCACTCCTGTCAGCAAGGAATTTTGGGGAGTCTGGAACCCTTGGAGCCAAGATTCCTTTGCTCCCCCAAAATTAATATTTTCAATTTATTTTTTCTTTAATTCCTAATAATTTATTATACTTGTAATTTACATATGTAATTCAATCAATTTTTTACAGTAAAAAACTGTAATAACTGATACCCCATATTTAAATCAAAGCTAACTTATGTAATACACATGCACATTTTCACATTTCAATTGACAATACTTCAATTCCTCGTAGCTTCTAAGCTACTAACCAAACCTCAATTTTATCACAAAAATTGATTGTTAACACCACATGTGGTGTAAATTTAATTAAGTTTTTGAGTAGTTTCAATTTTCATATATAAAATACTAAAAACTTAAATTAAGCTTATTCAGAGTTGAGTTACAGAAATTTCACTCAGAGGTGACCCCACCTTGGTTTTTATGGAAAATTCAATGGTAAAATGATTCTAAGAGGTTTATTTATTTAGTAAAAAAGTTATAATAAATTTTATTTAACTTTTTTTGAAAAGTATTTCAATTTCAATATTTTAATTGAAAATTTATGTTTACTTAATTTTTTCAAGTAAAAATGTGTTTTTTACAATTTTAAATTTCAATGTAATTTGAATTTTTATATAAATTTTATATTTATATTTTAATCTTTGTTTCTATAATATAAATAAATTTATTCATTTATAACTATAACATGATTTGTTATTTGTGGTCTTTTGGGTATATAAAAATTCCTCTAAGGCTCACAAATACTAAAATAAAGTTTCAAGCAAAAGTATTATGGTTTATACTTCTTAATTAAGTTTTTACAATTTCCATTGAAATATTTTAATAAATGTTGAAAGAGGCTAATTCAAGGTTTAATTATAAGGTAGTTTTCTTTAAAAACTAGGCTTCATTCTTCTTCTTTATATAAAAATTAAATCATATCCTTTTTTTTAGTTTTTGGTCAAATCCATCAAGATTTTTGATTTTTCATTAATTTTTTAATAATTTTTTTTTTCTATGAAATTTGAAAAATTTACATAAAACCTTAACCTTTAATAATTTTCCAACAAATTTTGAGATTATATAAGCTTTAATTTTTTTTTAAAACCTTTATCAAATTTAATTCAAGAGGAGTTTACCCTGTTTGCTTCTTTAAATAAATTTCCAATTTGGAATAAATCAAATTAAATTTCAATTTTCCAATTAAAATCTGATTTTAAATTTTATTCAACCTTAAAAATCATTTTATCTATATTGAAATCTTAATTGAATCATTTAAGATCCAAAATTTTTAGTACCCTGGACCCTTTTGACTTTTTTCTTTCTCCTAAAACTCAGTTTCAGATTTTTTCCTTGATTATTTATTTAAAGCCATGATAATGGGTTTAAAACAATTTAAATTGATCGCATGTGTGAATTTATCAGATTTATGGTTAGCTAATTAAGTAACTAAACACCATACTATAATTTTAAAGCTTTTGTATAAGCTAAAACATACATAGTTTAGCTTTACATTTAGTTAAAATTAAAAAAAACTGGTAAGATTTTTGAATTTCCATTAGGTCTTATGAAGAATAACTTATTCTTTTATGACTATTTGATAGAGTTTTTCAGGGTATATTGACCCTATGAGGCTACCCTAGGTCATTTTTTGATTAGAATTATGTTATGAAATAATATTCTTAACTTTGCTTATAAAAAAAACTATCCTCAAATTTTATTATTTCATTCTTTAAAATAAATTCAATTTCAATTTAATTATGAAATTGATCTTATAAAACATTATTTGTGGAATTATTGGTATTTCATATATACCTCATAGGATCAAAAAAACATTTAAAAAGTTTATTTTTCTTAATTCAGTGTAAATCTTTGTTGATTTTGACTTTAGTAATCAAGGTTTTTTTTTGAATTTCTCCAGGTGATAATCTTGAAAATCTCTTACCAAAATTAAGAAGCTCTTTATTAATTTTAAACAAAAAAACAAACTGAGATATGTAGTTATACTTAATTATTTTCTTTTATTTGATATTGAGGAGGTTTTCCAAATAAATTTCATGATTTCAGGTTCATGAGAGAATTATAATTCCAATTTTACATCATGAAAGTGTAGTCCATGTCTATATTGTTGAAAATTGATTTAAATTGGTATGAAATATTCCGTCTTTGATAAATAAAAATAATTCATAATTCCGAGTATTAACATTGTTTTCATAAAAATTAAAATTATTATTAAATCCATCTTTTTTAATAATAGAATTTGAGAAAGCTGTGAATTAATTATTTTCCTTTCATTTTTTTTGACTAAAGTTTTGAAGTTTTTCTCCATTAATCATATCAGAATTATCTTTATAAGCTTATTTCAAGATAAATTTTATTCTTGAGTTGATGAAGTCATCAAATATTTAATTATTATCCCATTAATTAATATCTTTTTGGACTATTTCATAGTTAATCCTGAGAGTATTGCATATTTTCCCACTTATTTTACAGAGTCATTTCCTTGCTTAAAACAATTCCCCTCATTATTCCTCCAAGAATATTTTTGTTCTTACCAATATCTTGTCTATTATTCAACAATTAATTCATTGAGATGATAAGATTTTAAAATTTATGAAATGAAGAATTATTTTTGAAAGGATGTATTTGATAAATAATAGTGGGTAATTTTTTATCAATGATTATATATGAATGATTTTCAGAATTCAATGGGGGTAGTCTGAGCCAAGATTCATTCTCTTTTTTGGGTTGTAGGTTAATGACTAAATTATTAATTGTTATCTTGTTAAATTAATCTCTTTTCTGTTTATTAAATATTCTTCATTGTCTTATAATTGGGGTATATGATGATTTGGAGGACAAATTTATGATGGAATGAAAATGATGTCTTTGATGATGGACTAAAATTGGTTTTGTGGGAAAAATTCCATCATTATCTCTATTCATGTGATTAAATTCATTTTCAAAGAAACTTTGGAATCAATTTAATTTTTTGTCCCCCCTAATTCAAAGTTAAAGTTTTTTTTAATTATTTTAGCCAACAAAATCAATACAATTTGTTTTATTCAATTTGGTTCATATTCAAATTTCCTGAGGAAAAAGTTGTTTTTAATTTTTAGAAAAAAAATTAAAATAAATAAAGCCAAAAAATGTTTTTTTTAATTTATTCCAAAATGACTTAAATTAAAAATAATTAAAAATTCAACTTGGAACATTATCATAGATATAATTCTTTTATTTTATTTTTATTAAGAATTCCTTCAGGATTATATAGAAACACACTAAAAAATGACATGGTTCTGTTATTAACTTTCCAAATCAGAACCAATAGCTAATTATTTGACAAATCCCAACACGATTCAAAAAATAACCATTTCCAATCATTTTCACTTTAACTTAAATTCTGTAAAGAAAATGACAGTAACATTGGATATGGGCTGCAATAAGAAATAAAAAGTCCATGCTCGCACAGTTAATATGAAAAAAAATTATCACTTTTAGATTAAGAAAAAAATTCTTTCTATTTCTGACAATGGCCTGATTGAGCTTAAGATGGCTATTGTAAGGTCATTCCATTTCTGGTTTCCTTCCATCTCTACCTTAGTTTTCCATTTTTCTTTCTCAAATTGATGCTTTATTTGTTCAGTATGATCTTGGAAATCTATATGGAATTTTAATTTATTCTCCTGGAAAGTTTGATAATCCCTTTTTGTCAATTTTTAAATCTAATTTAATCTCCTGAAATCCCTTTTCCTTTTCCATTTTCTTTATCCAACTCTTTTTTGATCAGTAAATTTCTCCCTATCCCCTTTTAAATGTATAATTAAACTTAAATACAATTCTTGAATAAAAGAAATAAGCATTATTAATCAAAATAAATAATGAAAATTTGCCTACCATTTTTTCAGTTTTGTAATAAGTGTGTGTAGGAAGGTTAAAATACACTCAAACTTTTTTTCATACACCATTATTCTCTTTGAGTTTGATATTGTTATCCTGCTATTTTTTCAAATTGAGTCAGTCAAAGGCCTCTTATGACGTTCAATTGGGTCTGTATAAGTTTTTTATGCTATTTTATTTCAAATAAGTATTCTAAGAATTGGATACGAGTGATATAGAAAGAAGCAGAAACTCACATTCTGACAAGCCATATTTTGAATTTCCACTTTATAATTAAAATAATTGGGCTCCTCATTATTTTTGGTTGAGATAGATGAATGAAGATCTGGTATTAATTCAAAAATATACCAACATTTACTTACCTCCAGGCTTGGATCTATTTTTTCATCATGACTTTTAAATGATTCATCTTATGAATCAAACCTGGTAATTGGGGTAATTTTTGAATTATTATCAAAAAATTAATTCAGCTGATTATAGCATGAGCACATGCTTTCTAACTTTTTTCAAATTGTCTTTATTCACCTCTTTTAATCATCTTTTAAGATTCCAGCTTCAGTGGAATTTTCAACTTTCTTAGCCAATGTGCATTTACTCTTATAAGTTCTCCACCGGCCCCAAATTCTTGCTGCTGTATAATTCAATTGGTTTTATGAATTATTATTGATCTTGAGAGCCATAAGTGACAGCCAGTGCTGTTTTCTTGAAGGGGACCGTCCAATACTAGTGGTCCCACTTGTGGAAAAACATGCATTGGAATTAGTTTTGATATTCAACTAATTAATTATTCAGAGATCAGTGACCTGAACTAGATTCCTAGAAGGATGTTACTGAGATGTGGTTTATTTTTGAGATTTATTAATCCATTGAGCATTTAAACATGGAATTTTAAACAAAATGGGTGTGAAGGGAAATAATCAATTGAAGTATAATAGATAAAGAAAACTGAAAGTTGATTGACTATGATATGGGTTGAAGCTGAAATTTGATGTAATTTTGTGCAATGATTGTGAGAATCATCAATTGAAGATGAATAAAGGGATTCAAAACAAATTGGATGAGAGTTTGAATTAAAAAACCTGTGTTTTTTCTATGACTAGGAATCATGGGACACTTAGCTGAAAAAATGACACATTTTTTGAAGCTGAATTCTGTCCAAAATCTGGCATTACTTCAACACAGAATATGTTAGGTTTGAGAACCACTATAATTTTATTATTCAAGAAATTCAAAATAGTACTTGAAATTGTGTCACAGGGGCTCTTATGGAAGCAAGAGTGGCCTGGCACTCAGGAATCAAGAACTCACTTGGAGGGCTCCAAAAGAATCAAGGAATAGAAGAATATCTTTATTTAAAGAAGAATAAAAGGTAAAGACAAGTATGCCAAAATATAAAAGAAAAGGAATCCAATTGCCAGGATAATAAGAAGCCAAAAGCCAAAGAGCCAACCAAATGAATCCTCAATTCACTGTTTCAACCTGCCAGAAAGAACAATGAAATTAGTGAAGGATATGACCACCAATATCCACTGACAGGCAAAGAAGAAAAGGTTCAAATGACTGACTTAAGATTATCAGTATTTACTTTAATAAGGTAAAAGAAAATAAGGATAAAAATAAATCCAATATATTAATTGACTGGGGAAAAAGTCCCCAGGTGATGAAAGGTGACCAGTATATGTGAAAAGCTGAAAGACTGATCCTGGAAGGTGAATCACCCAGCTGTATTGTCTGAATTGGGCCAACCCAGTTCTGGCCATCTTGAGAATTGAACTGTGTGACTGGATTCCCACAGTGGAATATGAATTGACCCAATTGGGTCAAGGCCATACAGGATGCTTGATTACTGCCTGTATGGACCAATTGAGTTGTCCAAGGAGTGCTGAGTACTTGATGCCTTGACATTGATTGAAAAGATTCATAACCTCTGAGAATTTCTGTTAGAATAGTCCTGATGAGAAAATGAAAACCCAACCTCTGCAGGGCCAGGTGGTTGGGGTGAGCAAAAAATGGTGCATAATGGTATATTATACCATATATGCACCACTGGTGGAACCTTGAGTAGAGGGTGCATTGAGGAAAGAAAAACCTTCCCCTCAATGTGAGGGGAAACCTTGCTGGGAGCTGATTTGGTGCCCTCTGGTGGTTGCCAGAGGCCATGGACTGGAAAATTGTGTCCATAGATTTTTGGCCATTTTGGGTCCTGAGGGTCTTTTATGGCCATTTTGGGACCAAATATGGCTCAGGTGGACCTACCTGGCCTTGGGGGGCTGATGATCTGCCCCCGTAGCCCCTTTTGGCCTCATTGGATTCAGGTCAAAAGGGGCCTAAATGGCCTACAGACTGTGGCCCAGAAAGGCCATTTAGGCCCAAACCCCCATAATAAAAGGGGTTGGGGCATAGGCCCCAAGAAGATTGAAAGGACCCCCCAGGCCCAAAAACAAGGGTAATGGCCTGGGGGTTGGCGAGGTGGAGAGTTAGCCAAAAGGACCAATGAAGGCAGGATATGGCCAAGAGGCCATAGAGCACCAGAGGGGGCCAATTGGCCCTAACTTGGGTCAGGCTAGAATTGCCACAACACCCATTGAGGGGGGTAATTATTTGTGGTTGTGACAAATTAAAACATCTTATTATTTTGAGATATTTTAGTTTTGCTATAGAAAAATCCACCCAAGATTTTAAAATATAGCATTTTTTGATAGTGATACTTCTCAATATTTCAAATTACAAATTATAGCCAAAAAAATAATCAGGGTTTCAAATTAAAATCTTTTGGCTTGCATTTGAGCTAAAGTATTACAGGTATCTTATTACTTAAAATTAAAGTGTCAAAAACTGAGAGAATAATTGGAGAAAGCTATTTATTTAGATTAATTGAAAACTTTAATTATATATATATGTTAATGATATAGCTGATTAACTGGTAAATATATTTTCGAAATGATCATTATAGATGGTAATATCAAATGGATTTGAATTTTTTTATAATTAAATTTTCATTTAAAAAAATCATCAAATCAATATTTTAAAAGGAATGGACTTAATAATCAAATTCAAATGTGAACTTAATGTATCACATCAGGGCAAGTCACGAGCAAGGTTTATAGTAGGTACACCATCATTTCAAGCCCAGGTTTCAGTATAGCTTTTTGATGAGGAAAAATTTTACAGGAAAGGTTTTTGGAGCTCAATAAAGAGAAAGAAGAATAATTGAGAGTCTCCAAGAAGAAGTTTAAGAATTTAGGCGGTTTCTTTCAAATGGTTTAATAAAGTCTCAATTTTGAAATAGTCCTATTCAAAGAAACAATTAAAAAGGAAGAATATTGACAAAAAGTCATTTAATCCTCTAGTTAGGATTAATGTGGTTACGATATATGGAAAGATTAAGTGATAGAATTGGTAGGATGATAATTAAAGATACTAATCAATGAATTGAACTAGGGCAATATCTTGAAAAATCTTCCTCAAGCAACCACCAGTGATTGCAGTTTAGTTTGAAGAAAAGACCAAGATTTTGACAATAATATCAATCTTAGTAGTTATTTTAAGATTAATGTGCCTTTAGATTACCAGAAATTCGTTTATTTTTAGCTGAATGAATCCAAGAAAGTCATCTTGACTGATCTTTTGATTTAAGTATGGCCATTGATCGATAAATATGACCAAAATGAGTCTTATTCCTAGTGCCAACGCTCAAAACCAAGGGTGAGTATCAAAGTTTCCATGGTTGAACACCTTGAATGTCTCATTTTTGAAATTCAAAAACGTCATCGTCCAAGTTTTTAAATCAAATCTCACCAATTCAATCAATTCTTGCCTAGATCGAGCTCATCAAGACATCCAACCTCTTTCGATCAGGAAATCTTTCTTGGATTCTTTCAAAAGGAGGCCTTCATCAAGGAATCTCTCGGTGTCCAATCTGTAAATGTCTTCTTTCATCCTGACATCAGAGGAATTAAAGGATTTCATCTCAAACTCATCCTCAAACAACTCAACTCATGATTTGCTCAATGACTCAGATTTAACTCAAGTTGAGTAGTGGTCTTCTACCCTTCTTCATCCTTGTCATAAGACCGAAACTGATCATCTAATCATTTGTTTCTTTTTAGTAGGCAATAAAGATTGTAGATGAATTCTTAAAGCCAATTTGGCCTGTACCTCTTACTTATCTCCCTCGTCCCTCTCCTCCTTCCGATCAAGTCGTCCATGCTTTGGCATACATCTTGCAATTTAATCGTCAAGAGGAACTTTTTAATAGATATAAAGGTATCTAATTGATTCGCATTTATTGGATCAATTGGAATTTTTGTTTGAAATCTTTTACTTACCAATCTTTTTAAAATTTCGTCTTAATTAGATTCAATTCATTCAAGTTTTAAATATATTCAACTCGAAACGTTACAATCTTTAAATCAATTTAAAGTCTTTTAACTTTCATTGCTTCGAAATTATTTCCATCTTTTTGGTTCCTGATTCAATTCTTAACTCTGTAGGATTCTTCAGATTATCAACTCACTCTTAAACTCATTGCGCGGTGGCATATAATCTTTTTGACTTGGTACGAACCTTTGCGTATCTTGACACCAGAGTTCGTTTAATGCTTTCTAGTATGCCTTTTATTTTATTTTTTTGGGAATGTGTCATTAACCTCTTAATTTCTTAATATTCAAACAGAGATACATCGGCCTATAATCTTTATTCAAAACACTTCTACTCTCTTCTGCTCAGTTGCCTTCCTGATAGATTCCCTTCGGGCCTCAAGATCCTCTTCACATTAGATCTTACTTTTACTCCCTTGCTCTCTAATTCATCCTCTCCATCCCTTTTTCCTCCTATCAAACAGCTCGCTAATTTGGGCTTACTCAAGCGATTTCAATCAATTTTATTCTCAGTCGGTTATGATGCAATCGATCAACGCATTCAGGAATCTTGTTGTGGAAAGTGGTTAGATTCAATTGATTCGTCTTTGGAGTCAACCCTCGACTGGTTTCGTCAGCATGTCGGAATTTGGTTATTCAAAATTTTGGAGTCTGCTCAAACTCAATCTGATTTATCATCCTCTGAGCAACTAGTCAGAGTACGTGTACTTGAAATCATGACACCTGCCATGTCACGATTTGAATATCATATTTATAAAAGCTTATCAGAGTTAAGGTTTGTTGAGTTTTCCTACCAGGTCTTCTTCTTTTATTTTCAAAAGAAAAATACCAAACAGAATCTCAGCTTGGCTTTTTTTCCCTAAACGGTCTAGAATTAACGAATTGTTTGACATAATTATCGACTTTCCCGATACTATGCCAGTCCTTCAAGACCTTAAAGTAAGGCATTCTAATGATTCTTTTATCGTATTATGTCAAGTCGTCATGTCTTCTTAACTTACTCCTCATCATTTTCAGATTTGTATGACTAAAACTGATCAACGCTCTTTACTCGTCCGCAAACTTCGTGAAGCTAATGCGCGTCGTCTATTACATCCTGGAGCTGATACTCAAGACATAATCACTCAATACATTTCTCTTATGAAAGCTCTAAGAATATTAGATCCTCCTGGCGTTTTATTGAGTTATGTCGCTCACCCAGTACGAACTTATTTGAGGTTTGTGTTTCACTCTGAGCTTCGATTCATTACAACTTCTTAACCC
This sequence comes from Austropuccinia psidii, assembly GCA_023105745.1. Lineage (NCBI taxonomy): Eukaryota > Fungi > Basidiomycota > Pucciniomycetes > Pucciniales > Sphaerophragmiaceae > Austropuccinia > Austropuccinia psidii. The sequence goes on along the minus strand of JALGQZ010000007.1, from coordinate 18,129,556 downwards.
AAGCATTACAACCAATTTCAATTTGGATGACATCGCACGCCTTAAATTTAAGAACTCGTCAAGATACAATTCGATGCATAGTGACCTCTTTGGTCGAACCAGGTCACACATTAGGCGATGAACTAGATCGAGCTTCTCAAGACGAGAATGGTACAAATGAATGGGGCTCAAGTCTTCCTATTAAGGAAGAAGGTGATTATGGCTCAACTAACTGGACACCCGATCCAGTAGACGCGCCAATCGGTTATCAAAATGTCTTCAAAGAGGACGTTATCGAAAGCCTTGTCAGTATTTATGAAACTCGAGATGGATTTGTAAAAGAACTACAGAATTTATTAGCTGGTCGATTGTTAGCAATTAAAGGCTTTGATGCTACTCAAGAGGTACTAGAAAATTATCGACAATTTCTTTTTGGGACATATTGATAATTATGTTTTCTGTTTGGAATCTTCATAGCTGACCAGAATCGAAATCCTGAAACGCAAATTTGGTGAAGCCAACTTGCAACCATGCGATATCATGTTGAAGGATATTGTTGATTCTAAACGAGTTGATACTATGATTCATGAAGCAATGCCTGACGTTGAGTTGATTTACTTATTTCCCAATAAAATTTTAACTCATAATTTCTCGAAAGCAGGTTCCAATTCACGTTATCATCATCTCTCGTCTATTTTGGCCTGATTTAGCCACTACAGCCTTTAAATATTCTCCGCGATTGGTAGAGTTAGTTTTTTATGTTTTCAGTAATAACAGTTATGATCCTTTTTTGATATAGTATAATATGGGTCAGGTTGCAAAAGCAATTTGAAAAAGCTTATACCTTGCAAAAGGTTGATCGCCGACTCCGTTGGTTTCCACAATTAGGAAGTTTGGAGTTGGATGTGGAACTTCAAGACAGAACCCTGAGTTTGGAAGTAACTCCACTTCAAGCATCCGTAATTGAGCTCTTTGCGACGGCAGGTCTGTAGATCAGTGTTTCCATTGAAAATTTTGTTATTTTCTTGCCAACTAATACCATTGTTTTATCATCCTCTGTTTAGATGTATGGACGACAGCACAACTTGAGGAGGCATTGAGAATTAAATCTGATCCTAGCTTGCTAAGGAACGCCTTATATTATTGGTCAAATCATGAAGTAGTAAAAGAGATAGAATCGTCCACTTGGAAATTGTTTGAGACCCGAGAGAGCTTCAATTCTTCTTTAAACGGAGTTAGTAGACATGGTCAGTGGGATTTGATTTGAAACCCCGCTTTCATAACTATTTTCAGTCTGACTGAGTATATGTTTTTACTACGGATATGCTGTATAATATCAGTGATTCAAGAGGTCACAACTCACATAGATGGTCATACAAAGACGGACAACGTAAGTGTAAACGCAGCAGCACTCACTCATTTCAGCCAACCTGTGAAATCTTGTCCTAACTTTCATAATTTTTTAGTTTCGAGCATTCAGCGGTTTTGTCATTGGAATGGTAAAGTTGATCTTTTGGTTTGTCTTGACTTAGCAACTTGACAACAAGCTAAAGTACTGGAATTACTCTTGATTCTACAAGCTGACAAATCTAGGATCACTTTCGACTGATCGAATCTATGGGATGATGAATAATGTAGTACCAACGTTTAAGGGGACAACTAAAGAAGAATTACTGGAATTGTTGGAAACTTTACAAAGAGGTGGTAGTATACGCTTGCTTGATCATCAATGGAAACTTATTAAGTAATTGTGAAGGAGTCAAAAATCATAGGACCCTTTTGCTTGGTCCTTTGTGCTGTATTTGTTGTTTTAGCTCATCAGAAAAAGAAATCGTTTTTAACATATGAACCCCCAAAAATTGATCACGTTGTAGTTTTTGAATTTTGACAAAGTCTTGTGATTTGATCTTCTTTGCATTAACTGGTAGACACAGTTTAGTTTACATGTAATGAAACAGCTCACGCCGCATTTTTCTGTGTTGAGAATTTGTGCTCATAAAAATGCCAACAATTTGAAAAAAAGGCCTGTTGCCAGCGAGTTAGAGTGCCATCTTTATTCATCACAGCCTTCCTCCAGTAGTAGGGCCAGAACATGGTTTTTTTTAAAAATCTTTTTAAATTTTACTTGATTCATCTTGATCAGACTTCTCTTTGCTTGAATATTCAAATTTATCATAAACCAAGTGATAAAATTTGATTTGATTGATTTAATTATTTTTTTAAATTAAGCATTAAAAGAATCCTTTCAAAATAGGTCTTACTTAGTTTAAACGGTATTAGTCTAATTATCCTTTTAAGATTACACTTTGACTAGATGAATAATTTTTTGTGGCTGAATGAGTTTTTCGAAGCATTAATGATAAAATTCTTAATGTAATAGAAAACTTCCATGAAACTTTTCGGCTACAACAGTTTTTAATGTATTCTAAAGTGAACAAGCCTACCTTTAATCACTAGAAATCCTTCTTAACAATAACTAAAAAAGAATAATGCGAGTTAAAGTTGCCTTTAGAATATTTGGACTAGGATTTTTTATTAGTCCTTACATATAAATCATTCAATAGAAACTTGAATAAATTTTTATTTTCATGTATCTAGTTTTATTTAATATGGATAAAATAATTATACCCATTTTAAAGCCAGTCCAGGCTTTATTTTAAAAAAATAGGATGGCACTTGTAAACAAAGTTATCTTAAGAAAACTGACAATATGAAAAGGTATATAAGGAAGCTTTTATCTTACTTTTATTTTAAAACATAATTACAATAATAAATATATTTCATTTTATACAATCATTTCTTAATACTTTACATCAAAGGTTCTACTACTTTCAATCATCAATTTCTAAAATTTCTAAAATTATAATAGCTTTTTTTAACTTTCCTTAAATCATTCTTTTTTTTTTTTTATCAATACCTAAATAACTCTTTTAATAACTTTTAACGTTATAATCAAAAGATTTATTATCATTTAAATAAATAAAAGAAAAATTTTACTCATTCTTTTCAATTTTAAATTTTTGAATTTTAAAAAAATGAATTTTTCTTCTTCATTTATTTTATCAGCCATCTTCTTTTGTAAGTTTTTTTTTTGTTTTTTTTTTTTACTTTTGATGAAGTATTATAATGCTAATTAAAATTCTTTTTCGTTCGATTTAAAAAAGCTTCCTTTGTGGCAGGCTTTGATCAATTTATTCCAAGACATGGTCTTTCCGGAAGTATACCAGCAACTAATTCAATTTATGAGTAAGAATATTTTTTTTGTAAAAAAAAAACAACCAATTATATAACAATAAAATAAAATCAAAGACTTATTATAAACTATTTTTTCCATAAAAAACATTACCAGCCATTTACAAGTCACAAGAAATCAATTGAAACAAAAGAAATTAAGAAGATTTTCAACTAATAGCAAAAGAGATAACCCTACGCCTACAATTAAAATTTCAGAAGAACCTAAGAATCCAATTTTTCAAAGATCTTTACCTAAACAAGTTAAACGTGATAGAAGTTCATTTTTTAGAGTAAATATAAATATTTATTTACAAGAATGTTTATCAAATATTCAATCACGTACTCAGAATATTAGAGGACTTTGTACTAAAGAAATTTCAAGTGAAAACGCTGAAAAATTAGCTTGGACTTTACTTTCTGAATTACAAGTAATTCTTTCAATATTTTTAGCTTGCGTAGGTAAAATTAAAAATTGTGGTGGTGGTCCAGCTCCAAGTGGAATTCCAGGAAATTCTTCACCACCTTCAATTGTTCGTAATGTTTTATTATTATATCATAATAAGAAAATAATTTGATTAAAAACTAATTTATTTATAAATAAATAAAATTTTCCTAGTCAACCCTTTGTGGTTTAATTTATCAAATTTTAATTGAAATCAGAGGTTGTTTCGTAGTAATCAATTCATTATGCCAAAGATTTGTCATAATCGAACAAATTTGCGGTGGTGAGTAAAAATATTTATTTTTTAACATATAGAAACAAACACATCATCTCATTCATAAAATACTAATTCTAATTATTATTATATTTTTTCAGATACCTTACATCAAATTTCAGGTTCTTTATCAAATATTGTTATGGGATGTGAAGGTTTATTAGGTAACATTGTTGGTGGCGTACTTGGTCTTTGTAATCAAACTCCTGGATTTTTTATAAATTTAGGTTTTGGTTTCAATGGTATTCCAAATTTATTAAAACCTTTAAGTAATATTTTAGGTGGTAACATTTTAGGTGGTATTCTTTAAAAAAAAAATAAAAAAAAAATAAAAAAATAAAAAAAATAAAAAAAAATAAAAAATAACTTGATGAATTATCTATATATAATTTTTTTTTTTTTTTTTTTAGTTAGCCAAATTACATTTTCATTTTATTTTTTAGAAAATAAAATCAAATAAACAAATTACTTTCCTTATTATTATTATTATTATTACTATTACTACTCCTATTACTATTATTATTATTATTATTATTATTATTACTATTTATTTTTAAGCATATATAGATATACATATATATATATATGTACTTAACTATATCCAAACTTTTGTTGTTTTTTTAGATTAATAAAGAATTAATAAATAAAATACAATTTTATTCAGTTTTTTTTTTTTTTTTTTTTTAAAAAAAATAAAAATAAAAAAAATAAAAAATCTCAGCATAATTTTATTTTTTCAATTCATTTTTTTTTTTTTTTTTTTTTTTATTCTTATTTTTTTTTCGATAATTTTTTTTTTGACCTTAAAAAAAAAAAAGTAAATCTTTTCTACATTCCTTTTTTTTTTTAACGTAAATTAGACTTAAAAACAAAATAAAATTAAAACCTTCCCACCAAGGTTTTTTTTTCCCTGAATTAAAATTTAAATAAAAAATCATTTATTTTGATAAATTGAAAAAAATTAATTTTAAATTAATTTTTAATTGTATGTAACTTTGATAAAAATTTCATATTTCAAAACGGTATATTTTGCAATAGGTTTGTAAAATCAACGAGGTGTATATATCAAGCCAATCGTTTTTAACGTTTTTCGGTACAAAACTAAAGATAAATGACTTGTATTAGTCAAAAAACCTTTTCGCTAAAAGATTATACAACTACCTCATACTGCAAAACAAAATTTAAGTTTAATGCCTTTGAAATTCGTTTGTATTGAGTCAGCTGAGATCCATAATTCAAGAGGAGGTACGTTCCTACTAAAGAACCTATTTACAAAGCATACTCCCTAATCATAGCTTTTAATAAAAATGATTTTATGATTTTAGGTTTTAATCCAATTCATGATAGCAGAGTCTTAACAAACAAAATTTTCAATCAATTTAATCGGTTACTGAGCAAAACGTGTTTTAAGTAATTAGTCAAACTTGATTGAATGACTAGCCATATCGATAAAACCGCCTTTATAACTACCCCGCTTCTTTTTATTTTTCTCTTTCTATTAAAATTAAATCAAAGCTAATCAGCAATTGAGTCAAAGAAAACTTTCCAAGATAAATATTATCAAATCTTATTCTCACTGTAAACGCTTTACCACGTGTCACAATTAAGTCTTGATGAGCTTTGTGTCCATAAGAGCCTTCAGCGCCTCCCTGGTTGATAAATAAATCGAAATATGAGTTAACTAACTATACTGACTCAAAAATAAAATTATGATCACCTTGGCAAGAAAACTGTTATTAGCCAGCCGTGGGTCCAGTTCAATGTCTTCTGCTTTGACGCGCCTAAACGGTTCATTTAGCTTTTTGGGTTGAGTCCCTTTGGCTTGCTTGATAGTATCAGGTGTCTTGCGAACTTGCTCGTTCATTGGTTTAATTGGCGAATCGCTTTTGAGTGCCTGACTAGTCTTCTCGGAGGAACCAATGTTTTTTTTTTTTTCAATTTCCTCTGACTTGACTCCTATAATTGGTGAATTAATTTTTTCTTTGATTGGCTCAGTATTTTTGAATGAAGTTTCATTTTTTTCTTGCTTTACATCTTCAACTAGTAAGTTTGTTTTAAGATCTTTAACTGGTGAATTTATTTTTGCCTTGGCTGGTTTGGTATTTTTGAATGGATTTGGGATTTCTTCGGACTTAATAACTTTGATTGGAGAGTTCGTTTTATCATCTTTCTCTTGTAAATTTATTTTTTCCGCAGTTAGTTTGGTATCAACATGCAAATTTTCATTTTTTTCTTTGATATTTTTAGTGGGTAAACTGATTTTCTTTCTTTTAGTTTTCTTATCTGATTTGATATTATTAAGCATATTTTGAGTTTCTTCTTGAGCTTCTTTATCCATCGAAAGTATACTTTTGCGCTTATTTTCCTTTTCTGACTTGACAGTCTCAACTTTTTCAATACTTTGGATTTTTGAAGACTTGGGAGACTCCTCCACTAGTTTAAGACGCTTTCGAGCTCCAGGAGAAGATTCATCCGCTTCTCGCTTTTTAGAGGCCCGTTTTGAAGGTTTTGAAGAGAGTTCTATTAATGAAGAAGCCTCCAGAGAAACAGATGAAAGCTTCTTGCGCTTTTTAGCATTTGGAAGTTCGTCCTTCGAGCAAGTTTCTTCCTTAACGACCTCAGGACTGGGGTTCAATGTGGGATGATCACTAGAATTTTTTCCCGACGAAATGTTAGTTTGTGATGTGGGTATAGGAAGTTTTTTTTTATCTTCTAATGAAGACGATAAGGTTGTTTTAGAAACTGGCTGGGTTGCTGAGCAAGACAATTCAAAGTTCCAATATGAGATTTTATCGCAAGAAAATGTCATAAAAGAAAACAATAATTTGAGATTATAAGACTAGAACCTACGAATGCCCCTCTTTACGATTTCCTTTTCGAACGCTTTCAATGTTTTTGAAAATCCTTGTGTTTTGCACCAATCCCTAAATTCTAACAAGACGCTTATTTCTCAGTAAAAAAAATGTACTTTAATAGATCAACCTAGGAAAAAGGACGAACCATCGATGGTAGCCATTGGATTTACAACGATCTCTCAGACCAAATCAAGAACAATTTCAGTTAGATTCCTTCGTCTTGCAGCCAAGTTCGAGAAAGTTTAGTTGAGGTTATTTGAATAAGCAAAGATTAAAACAATAACTTGGTATTATTAAAATTGAAATACTTTTAGTTTGATAAAATTGAATTAAAAAAATCTTTTTTTCAGTAGAAAAGACTTTGACAAAGCAACCCAATCATCAAGAAAAAGAAAGATTTACCGAATAAATCTTCAAAAATTTAAACTGAAGACTTATTTTTTAAAAAAAAAGAAGTAAATTACTTGTTAAAAATCAATTTAAATCAAAAAATCACTTGGTAATTGTCTTAATAGTGGCTTTTTTGAGGGGGAATGAATGAGAAATTAAAGAAAAAACAAAAAGTTCAAAAGGATCTTTGGGCCATCCCCCTAAATAAAGAAAAGACTGTTTTGCTAACAAAATAAATGCAAAAAATTTAAATAACACAAAAACAGAATTAAAGAAAGACCAAATAATTTGCCCAACCAATTTGAAGGGGATTGTCATTGGGTGTCTGGCAGTGCAATTGAATACTATTCTTCAGCTTCTGCTCACACCAAATTTGTTGCAAAATATAATTTGACAATGCTGTTGGAATTGATAAGGGTAAGTTCTTTGGATTCAGAGTTTGATATCCAATATTCTTGAATATCAGCCATTGCTTTTTCAACCCCCATATATGAGAGAATGGGTCCCTCAATTCCTGCACCACATTGCCTTTGAAAAGCTGTAAAATCACACCATCAGAGCTGCTCTCAACTGATTTAGGAAAGGATAGAACATAGAGAGTGTCTGTCCCTTGATAATCACACAGAAGTTCCCTAATTGTTTTTTAATAGGGGGTGTCAAAGTTACCAAATCCCACACTCAAAAGCCCGCTTTTTTTTGCCAAAATCCTGCATTAATTTTTTGGGATTTCAGAAATCCCATACCTCAAGAGGTGTGGTATTTTAAGGCACAAAAACCCAGGTTTTTGGTACCAAATCCCACCTTTAGCTTCCCATAAAGGCACATGTTTAAAACACACAACTCAGTAAGGGCATGTTAAATTGCATAAAACTTTCCTTCTCTTGCATAAAATCTGAATACACTCAACAAAAAAACAATGTTTTTTTTACCCAAAATATATGTAAAAACAACTTTGGGACATTAAAATGTTCCCCAAAAAACAGAAAAGGGGGATTCCAAAGCAGAATTTCAAATATAAAATATTTTTCCAAAACAATCCTATGACAATTGAACTTCCCAGAATTGAAAATCTCTTTTTCCTCTTTTTCTCCACTCATAATTCACCCTACATTTCCTAAAACTCTTAAGCCTGTATTCTTCTTCAATCCAAAAAATATTACCAATTCCTTTTTTGTTTTGAATTTTACTGTCACTAAAATCAAAATTATTCCTCTTAATTTTTTTTTTCATCTCATAAATAAATTGAATATCCCCCCAAATATTTATTAATTTGAGAGTTTTGTACACATATCCTCAAATCTTGTAGGTTTGAATATATCAAATAAATGATTATTTTAAGCCATACAAACAGACTCAAATTAAAACTAAATGATTTTTTGAATCAAAATTGTACAGTTTTTTCCATCATAGAAAGTTATTCAGTATTTCAAAAAATATCTCAATCTTGCTGATAACAAAACTGAAATCATAGACAGCATAAAACAAGAAAATATTTTTAATTAACTTTCTATTCAATAAAATAATTAAAATATGTTATTTAGAAACTAAAATATATTAATTATAAATATATTAATAGGAAATAAACAAATTGTTTGGATCATAAAATCTACAGAAAGCTTAATAAAGAGGAATCTTCTTGAATCTTTATTTAAAATTCTTTAAATATTAAACTATATGAGATTTAAGCCAAGACTTTATCTTAAAGAAAAAATAATAAAGCAAATTAAAAAATTAAAGAAACTTTAAATTATGAAGAAAAAAATTTAAAAATTAATTATTTAACAATTAAAACTCATTTTAAGTAATTTTATACTTCCTTAAATTGGAAAAATTGTAAAAACAAAATTTTATGAATTGAGTCAAAATAAATTTAGGGTGATGGTAAAAACACATAAGCAAATTGGTAAAGACAGGTAAGGGGTGCCCTGGGCCCATTTTCAATTAAAAATGAAACACAATTGGGCCTGTATTGGGCCAAAACATGCCCAAAAGAGGTTTTTTCCCCACAAAACCTCTCTAACTCCAAATTGTTTCAGATTTTTTTGCCCAGCCCCCCCCCCCCCCAAAAAAAAAACAAACAAGCTCAAACACCCCAATAATCCACATTATCCCCACCCCAAACCATTGTTTTTTTTTGGAAAAACAGCATTACCAAGGCCATTTTGCAAAGCTTTTCACACTTTTTTTTCTTTTTTCCCCCCAAAGACTGCATTTTCCACCACAACAACCTGCTTTCAAGCCTCTCAATTTTCAATTTTTTACTTTCCCTCATCTATTAATCCCACATTTAAACCACTTTCTTTCACTCTTAACCACTTCTGTTCATTTTTCACACCTTTTTTCACCTCTTTTTCATATTTCAAAAGGTTCTTACCCCGATTCCCCCTTTTTTTCACTTTTATACATATTTTTCATTAAAAAATGCTTCAACCCCCCACTGAAGGTGAATTTCAGACCCTTGAGCTTCTTTGGCAACATGTGCATAATGTTGCCAGGGCTCAGGGGTATGCTGTGTCCACCTTGAGGTCCAATATGACCCACAACCAAATTGAAATATGTTGTGACAGGTCTGGCACCCCAAATCCCAACAAAAGCCCCTCCAAAAAAGTCACCTCAAGAAAGCTTGACTGTCCTTTTAGACTTTATGCCAGGAAATATGCCAAGAGTACCACTTGGACTCTTAAAGTCAAAAATCCTGAACATAGCCATGATGCCACTGAAAATATCATGGCACATCCTGCTTTCAGGAAATTCAATGAGCAAGAAACAGCCCAAATTGCTCAAATGTCTGAATCACTGCTCATGCCAAGGCAAATTCAGGCCCAATTATGCAGCCAGAGGGAGTCTGACAGGCCTGCAATCCTTCAAGACATTTACAACCAAGTCAAGAAAATCAAGAAAGACAAACTGCAAGGCAGAAGGCCCATTGATGCTCTTATTGACACTCTTAAAGAAGAAAATTTTGTTTTGTCCTCTGCAAGGGATTCTGAGGGACACATTACCTCCTTGTTTTTTACTCACCCCCAGGCCATCAAACTTCTTCATGGCTTTCCTCATGTAATTCTTATGGATTGTACTTATAAATCCAATAAGTATAAAATGCCCCTTTTTCATATTGTTGGATTCAGCTCAACCAATAAGACCTTTTCTGGGGCTTTTTGTTTGATGAATAATGAAAATGAACCTTCATATACTTGGGCATTAAATCAATACATAGAAAAGGTCCTCAACAACACCAATCTTGTTCCCCCTCCAGTTATTGTTATTGACAGGGATCTGGCCTTGAAAAACTCTATTAAGAAGCTCTTCCCAGACTCCAAAGTCATGCTATGCATTTGGCACATCAACAAGGACGTATCTGCTCATTGCATGAAGAAAATTGGTCATGGAACTGATTTTGAAAATTTTATGGGCCTTTGGAATCAAGTAATATACTTCTTGACTTTATTTCACTTTTTATCTTATTATTGTCTTTATTAATGACTTTGGGATTCATTTCTCAGCTGATGTATTCATACACTGAAAAGTCTTTCAAATACAACTGGAAGAAGCTTCAAAAGCAATTCAAAAATCCTGAGGTCTTGAAATATTTGGAGAAGACATGGATTCCTCTAAAGGAGTATTATGTGCCAGCCTGGACCAACCACCATTGCCACCTGGGTGTGGGCTCCACCTCCAGAGTTGAAGGTGCCCATGCAATGGTTAAACTTTGGCTCCAAAAGTCCACTGGTACTATCCTGGAGGTAGTCAGGGCTCTCCACATGGCATTCAGAAAAAAATTTATTGAAACAATCAACAGAATCTCCAAAGAAATGATTGTTCATGTCGAGAATTTTCCTCCACACATCTGTGCCCTCAATGGCAAGGTGTCTCATTATGCTCTTCAGATTGCCTTTGAAAATTTCAAAACAAAACTTCCTCCAAATGAAAAATGCACCAACAAATACAACAATTATAAAGGCATTCCTTGCAAGCATAAGACCCAAAAGGCATTTTCCAAGAGCCAAAGGCTTGAATTATCAGACTTCCATCCTCAATGGCATTTGAATTTGCCTGTGAGGGTTTTTTAATTTCTTCTTATTATTTTTTTTCTTATTAACTGATTTTATTTGTCATATTATTCTCAGGCTGGTTTTCAAGGTGATGATCAAAGTGTTGAAAAAGAAAGAAAGAATGAAGCCAAGAAAATATTTGAAGACATTGGGGAAGACCTGTTTCAAAGACCAATGAAAGAAATCACTCCAATACTTCAACATTTTCAAGATTTTTTGACTGGAAAAGTCCCATTTGATCAAATTCCCAAGAGTCAAGAGGATGATCAATATTATGAAGACCCTCTAGAATGCAAGAATATCCGTGGAAGACCCCAAGGAGCCAAGAATAAAAACAAAAATCAAAACAAAAGAGAACCTTCAAGATTTGAAATTATTGAAAGTCAATCCAAGAGAAGAGGAAGACCCCCCTCAAAAGTGATCAGTACAACAACATCAAGATCCCAGTCAAATGTCCCCTCTCCAATTATGGAAGTGGACTAATCTGAAGATTCTGAAGATTCTGAGGACTCATTATCTAAATCCATCAGTTCATCAGATTCACTACCCTCAGCAACTGAATTAGATAAATCAGAAGTAACCCTTAGAAGGTCCAGAAGATTGGCAATTGGAAGCAAAACCTCACAAAGAAAATCACACAAGCCTGCCACCAGTTTGAATATCTATGGTGCAATTGACTTGACCTGTGAGCATTGTCAAAGCAATTATCACACAAGTAATGAATTCTCAAAGCTGTTTGTGAGTTTCTGATTCTTTTTAATGTAATTTTATGTTGTTTATTTTGATATTTATTCATTTTTTGAACCTATTTTATCAGATAACTGGCTCAGAAGACTTTCCCAAGTTTATATTGAAATACACCTTCAAGGCCATCAATGTCCAGGGTGATGGAAACTGTGGCTACAGAACAGTATCCCACTTCATTTACAAGACTCAAAATCAATGGGCTGATGTCAGAGGTGAATTTGCTGAAGAAATTCACCAAAATAAAGACCTTTATGAAGCCATGAACACCTCAATTCCCTCAGTATCCTCTTATTTGGAAAGAATTGAATGGTATGAAGATGTTGGCCAGGATCCAAAAAGCAAGTGGATGTCCATGCCTGACATGGGGGATCCAATTGCAAATAAGTATAAAAGACCAGTTTTCTTTTATTCCACAGCCCAATATTTTCTTTTTTCCCTTATTTCTGTCCTCCAAATGATAATCCCCCCATTTTCATCTGCTTCTTGAATAGTTGTGCTCATTTTGTTCCTTTGGACATCATCATTTCTAAAGTTTATCCAGTCCCCCCCATTACTGTGAACTTGGAGATTCATTCCCAAACACAAGCCCTGGGGTGGGCTGATAAATTTAAGAAACACAGAATGTTGTATTTGTCCAATCTTCCTCCCCCCTCTCAGAAAAAACCCACTATTTTGGAGGTTGATTCTGATTGAATGATTTTTGTATATACAATTTATGCCAATTATCCCCTCCTCAGTCATATTTATTGCTTACATCCCACCTAAGTCTCCTTTTTTATCAAACATGTGGAGCTTTTGTACTTGAAAATAGTCATATTACACACAAGAAAAAAAACACTCATTGCACCTTCATTTTTTGTCCAACCAAAAATATTTTCCCAATTAATGAGCTTCTGGTTCTTTATTGTCCAGATTGAACCCTTTAATTTAAAACAAAATGAAGGAAATTCATAAGTGGGAAGTTATTAAATTCACTTTTTAAAAATAGGCATATTAAAATGACAGGAAAAAACATTCGAAAAAAAACCCTTTTTGTGCCTTCACTTGTCCCACCCAAAAAAATTCCCAAAATTATGGGATTCTGGTACTTTATTCTTCAAATTGAACCCTTCATTTTTTTAAAAAAATGAAGGAAATTCATAAGTGGGAAGATTTTAAATGAATTTTTGAAAGAAATATGCTATTTTGGCATATTGGCCAAATTGGTGAAATTTGGCAAAAAAAAAAGTGCTTATTGACATGCCAAGTTGGGAAAAATATGGCAAAAAAAAATTAAAAAAATCCTCAAAACTGAGCCTGAGGAATTGTTTTTGAAAAATAAGGTCACTTATGTGTTTTTACCATAAATTGGTAAAAACATGTAAGGGCTTACATGTTTTTACTAAAAGCTTATGTGTGTTTACCAACCCCCTAAATTTATTAATATTTTTTACATCCTAATAAATTAAAAATTATAATATGCTCAACTATTTAGTTTCAATGTATTGATCTTGAAATATAAATGATTAAAGATTCCTTATACTTAATATTTCATGAGTGAACCTTACATAAATGGGCTTATATGTGGCACTTTGAATTAATTGAAGCTAAAATCCTTTCTAATTTGGACCTATAAATTTTGAAAATAATTTATAATTTATCAAACTTACAGAAACTAAATTGTTTTATTTGTAATATTTAGGGATTGGTAATCATTCAACTCCCTCAAGGAGCTTCCCACATCATCCAGAATTATTTCATGAATTTTTTAAATCATGAAGGATATTTTTCCATATCTCAGAGATGTTTTTAGGAATTAAAAAAAATAAAATTATAAAACTGAATAATTTGAGCCAATTGATTATTATTTTAATAAATTGGAATCTTTCTGCTATAGTAATCATAATTTCATTGATCTCATTTTAGACACAAATCTTTATAATTATCTCAAGAGTGGAGCTTATTGGTAGTTGTGCTACACATGTAGAAATTTCATATCAAGAAACTTTAAGGATATAAAAAAAATTTATTAATACCTTTCATAGAAATTTCCATTTCCTGCTGGATGAACAGGTTTCCCCACTTTTCCACCTAAGGAGCTGAAGAGGCTTATACCATGGTAAATATTTGACACTACTATTTTCTCAGGAAGCTTGGAGATGTTTTCATTAGTATTACAATCTAAGCTCCAAGACAATAAAACTCAATTTTTTGACTTCTCTCATATTGGAATTTCAAGGGGTCATCATTCTTCACCAACAGTCTCTAATCATTCTAACAAAATTCTCCATTATTCCATTAAAAGGCTGAAGTGGAAGCCAGAAAATATAGACTAAAATTGATATGAATATGAGGAATATGTTATTAATAATTTAATATCATTAAAACTTGAAAATAGATCTATATGAAAAAACTCATTAAAATTGGGAAAAAATGTTTTGAACTCCAATGAAATTTGTGAATTTCTATGTGTTGAATTTTCCTCATCATCAAATTAATTTATTTTATAATTGTTTTATGTAAGTAAAGTTAAAAAAATGAATATTAAAATTTGAATTTAATAAAAAGAGAAGTAATTGAATTAGAATTTAAAGAATATATGAAATAATGAAAGAAATTGTAGGTATTAAAGAATTCCTAAAAGTAATTAATTAGATTCCTAATAAAAAAAGAGATTCAAATAAAATATGGAATAATAGAAAATAATTAAGGAAAAATTCTTAATTGGGGGTACTGATTAACACGAAGAAATAAAGGAGAATTCTAGTAAAAACAATCAAAATTTATATAACATTAATTCCCATACCACAAATAAATCTCAAAGCTTAAGCCAAGAGAATTGAAAAGAAAATTGAAATTTAAAATTCTCTTATTTTAACCTTTTATTTGAGACCATTAAAAAAAATAAAGATTACCAAAAAAATTCATAAGAGTTTCTTAAGCATTAATTTTCTGGAAGACAAAAAAAATCCTGATATATAGAAAAATTTAACAAAAAGGAATTGGAAGTAATCTTTTAATTATTCAATTATAAAATTTATGGTTTTGGGAGTCAATTAAGCCAAAAAAAGTATAGCTTAAAGATAAATTTTGGCAAATTGATGAATTAAATCACCTATTTGATGATTAATCTTGTAACTGACCTGTAATATCAGAGTCTTCAGATACCATGTATTTAAAAATTTCCTTCCTCAATAAATTGATATTTAAAAGCTCTTGAGTATTTTTTTTGTTAAAAGAAAATTGAATTGAGAACTATGAAATACTTCATTTATCTTGAAGGAAATATGTGGAATAATTTTATAAGTCAATTTGAAAAAGACCTTTAAAGAAAAAAAGAATTCATAATAAATTGAAAACCATTAAAGATGTGGTTTATGAGTATTCAAAAATACTCAAGTAGTATAATATTCCAGAAACAAATAAGTAAAATATTTTAATATTAGTCTTGAGTTATTTAAGAAAAAATAGGTACTAAAGGATAGATTCAATTAAATTAAAGATATATTTTATTTATGATTTTATTTACTATTTTCCCTAAATAATTAACATCATATTTGAATTTTTTCCTTAAATAAATAGCAATTTGTCTCAAAGATTTTAGTTTATCCTACATTTTAACAAGTAATTTAAAAAAAATTAAAAAAAGAAATTGAAAAAGCTTAAAAAGAAAACTGAAATATTTCAATATTTAAGAATCAATTTCAATAAGAAATTATCAGACAATACACTAATAAGAAATCAATGTATCTATTAAAGTTAATTTTTTAATTTTACAGACAATCCCGAATTCAGGAATATAGTTGGAGAATTTCTTATAAGCTAGAAAGGGTAGACCTCTTATTGAAAATTCCCAGTTAATGCAGTTTTTTTAGATACATACTCAATCCTAGATTAAACTATAGATACATGGTATATTGATATTAAGGATCTTGGCCTCACCTTCCATTACTTATGGATGGCTTTCAACCTATAATAACTGATTTTCAAATTATTGAAGTCTCTCCTTCTACTTAATTAATATACTTGAATTTATTTTATTATGTTCTTTTACTCTACTTCAGAATATTTCATCTTAATATTCCCAAAAGTGAATATTTTTATTAATGAATTGTTTAATAAAGCTTGGTGATAATATTTTAATAGGTAAATTATTCATTAATAAAACTATGAAATAGTTATTCAAGATTTTTGTTGTCAGCTCTTATTAATATTTGTTCTTTATGTATTTTTCACCTGTATTTACTTTTTCATCAGGAATTATTCCTTGATTGTGCTTTGATATTTTCTCTGAGTATTTTATTATTTTATCCTTAAAAATTAATAATAAAGTATTTTTGCCCGAGTTTCAGGGAGATTTTAACTCATAAGGACCTTTTTTTATGTATCTGAAATAAAATCTCAATTTAATATACATAAGTAAAAAGAATAGGAGTTTATTATTTAGCTTTAAGACTTATTTCCATCAAAATATCTTTTAAATTTTTTCCCAAGTAATTGATCATTTTTATGATTTTTCTAAGTATGAAATGTAAAATCAAATTTTAATCTATAAAATATAAATTTCCTGCTTCCTCAAAGATTGGCTTTGAATCCTAAAAATACATATATTATATTCAAAAGATTCAGAATAAGATGGACTGTCGTGATTGATAAATGAGATTGATGAGAATTTGGGTCTTTTTAATAACTTCAAGTAGAATATAGTACTATTTTATGCATAGTTGAGAATAAAATACCTTATCAAGTTAGATTTTGAAGTTAAATATACCAGAAAGGGGCCATCTTTAAACCTTCATAGAGCCAAAAATTATTAATTTTTTGGAATACTGGGGGTGTGGTGTTGGGAAAAACATTGGTTTCAGATAGCACAAAAAATCAATCATTAAGGAATATCAGAGATGAGAATTTTGTGAATATAAGATTGACCACCAACTATGAGATATCATGATCCTCAGCTGCCCCTTGAAATAATGATGATTAGCATGCCCATGAAGATTAATAAGTAAAGAATATATTATTTGAGGATTTAGAAAATTGAATTTTTTTTTCTCATTATTTGATTCCATCTCAATTTATTAGAAAATCAATATGTGAGCTTATAATATATCTTAATTTTGATTGAGGGTAATAATAAGTAGTAAAAAAAGATCTATGATAAAAATATATTTATAGAGTATAATAAAATATATTTCTTGAAAAGATGAATAAAATATTGAAGAAGAATATTTTTATTTTTTTAATTCTTTAAGAAAAAATTTCTTGTGTATTTCAAAATGCATACAAGTACAAATCTAAGAGTTTCAATAAGAGCCATATCAATATTTCTATATCAGTTCTTTTAATATTAAGGATAGAAATGAGGCTAAGATTGACTGTAAACCCTTTTCTTTTTATTTTGGTCAACTTCTTATTCACTTCATTAACTTATTGTTACTGATTCAATAACATGGAATAATAATATGATTTTTTTACATTTTCAGATGAAATCATTATTAATGTAAGGTATTCTTGAATTTTTATTGAATAAATCTCTAAAGTTTTTCATAAGAATAGATATATAGGGCTATGTGTTGGAATAAATATTCACTCCACAACATGGGTCAATTTTTTAATAATTACATTCTCAAATTACTCAATAGACTTGTGAGAAGAAAAACTCTTAAATAAATACAAAAATCCAAGAAAACAAAGAAATATCTTTCACTCTCAAAAGGGGGTAAAAAAATCATTTTCCCAGTCTTTTTGTGATCCTTGAAGGTATTTCAATAAACCCAAAAGACAACAAAATTTAAAGTAAGTTATAATCAAAAATAAAATTTAGAAAAAATTTTAATAATAAATTTATTTAAATATAAAATTTGAGAAGAAAAACAAAAGAAGTATTTTTGACTTGAAATAATGAAGTAAAAATATTTTTTCATCAAAAATATTAAAAATGAAATATTTTTTTGAGAAAGGTTAACAAAAATTACTAAAAATTCTTTTCAAAGGAATAAAAATATGAAAATTGTTTAAAAATTGGATTACACATGAAATTTGAGGTGGTGTCACCTCTGAGTGAAATTTCTGTAACTCATCTCTGAATAAGTTTAAATTGAGTTTTTAGTATTTTCTTTATGAAAATCTGAAAATCCTCAAAAAATAAATTTAATTAACACTAAATGTATTTTTAAACATTGATTTTTGTATTAAAATTGAGGTATGATGTGTAGCTTAGAGACTATGAGGGATTGAATTATTTTAAATTGAAATGTGAAAATGTGCCTATTTATTACATAAGAAAACTTGAGCTTACATATGATGAATTGATAATCAAAGTTTTGTACTGTAGCTTTACAATTGAATTAAATGTGTAAACTCTTAAGGATACTACATGATGAGGGATTAAACAAAAAATGAATTGGAAAGATTAATCTTTTTTGGGGAGGGGAACAGTAATCTTGGATCCAAGGGTTCCAGACTCCCCCAAAATCCTTTCTGACAAGCTTGATATATTGAAATTAATGCAAAAATTCATTACTTTTTGCCCAGGATTGAATCACAGGGTCTGTAGCTCAATTCATGATGAGGTTTTAATACCAACCAGGGAAGATTTAGCTTTTTACAAGAGGGTAAAACTATCCTTAATTGAAGAAGAGCTTTATAAATCCAGCTTTAAATACTATTAAGATATATTAAACACATTAAAATGTGTTCTGAAGACTTAAAACCAACTATTACTATAGAAATGGCTGGTGTAAAAGACTAGAATTGCTAAATCCAGGGTTCAATGATGCCATAATTGGCTTTTATGTTGTCAGGGTGCTTCCCACAACTTATTAAAGACTTATTTGAGTAAATTTAACTTTTGGAGGAAGAAAATTGGTGGCTATAAAATAATGTCTTCTTTGCCCATCTTCTCTTTTAATGTTATAATCTTTTCCTTTTATGATTAACTTAAATAATGATAAGCCAATAAATAAAATATTATAACCAACTATATTAAATAAGTTTAAATATTAACGAAATATGAAGACATAATTATAATAATTTTATCCTTGAACCACCCCAAAAGTGAATTAAAGCATCTTTCCTCACTGTGAGCTTTGGCACTTTGTTTCCAAATTAACTCTTGTAGATTTTGGGAGTGTTTTACTCTTTAATACTCCATTTGGAGACTATTTTCTCATATTAAATTCCCAAAACTCTTTGCTTAATTAATTAAAATTGAAATTGGTCTTGAAAAAATTTCCTTTTTAGCCATAAATATATCTTGTAAGGTGTTTTTGGCTAGATTCCTGTTGGTAAAAAAATGGACATCCAAAAATTATTTTTCTATACTACTAAAGTAAAAAAAAATATTTACCTTTTTTAATGTAGAAAATTTTGAAATTACTATTTTTACATGAATTTACCTTATGCAAATTTTGAGGAAAGAAAAATTAATTGATTTTTAATCAAATTTTCATATCCACACCATAAATTAAGGGTTTAGAAATCATTGTTCACCTTTGAAATATTTTTTTTACCTTTTTAACTAATTTTATTATATTGAAAAACTTTTCAATTCATAAAAAATACTTATAATCTCAAAAGATTTATAAGAAATGTTCTTCCTTTATTACTGTAAGTAAAAATCTATCTCTGATTTTATGTTGAAAAATTTCTATTTTCACTCAAAATAATTGTTTTCTTTATTTATTTCAGTGTCCATAATTATGGTTAAAAAAGAAAGTCTTGAAACATCTTCAACAGTAAATAGCATTATTCCAGACAGAAATGTCAATTCTAAAAATAATAGAACTGTTATTCTAACCCAGAATAATCAACCTGGACCCATTTTTTCAGAGTTAATCAATTGGTACATTGGTAACACTCTAAAAAAATCTCATAATCTGGCAAATAGTAAGTTATCTTATGGAAAACTATTATACTTATGAACTTTACTCATAATTATGCCTTTAAAAAAATAAGGAGACAGATATAACCCATAAAGAACATCCCAGAAAGCTATAGATGTGATTATGGAAGAAGCCAATAAGCAACAGAAGGAAAAGAATCAGTTAATGAACCACATACCAACAAATCATGCCATTCTGAAGCTGATAAGACTGTTTTAAATTCAAATAGATATGGAGCTGCTACAGGAAGTCTCAGTAGATATATACAAAGCCAGTCAGAAGGCATACTGCAATGCAGATTAGCACAAAGAATACAAGATTATAGAAAATCTTGGGAAAACTGCATGAAATATTACATGGCAGAGAGAAAATTTGTAGGTCATAGCAACACTTGAAAGTTACTGAATCAGTGGAATCTATTTATGTAAATAAAGAACATGATGATTATGACAGCAGAGTGGAGGAAAAAACCCACAACCACCAAAAGAAGTGCCAAAGCCAACCCCAGTGGCTGGAAGAAGAAATTTTAGGGTGAGTCTATATAATAGCTATTAGAAAGTAATTATAAGCTAGAATTATGACTGTGAAATTGTAAGGTTAGTTCATTTTAAATAAAGGACCTGCTGTTACATAGTAACAGTGGTTATGTGTCTACTGAGGACCTTGATTGAAATAATATAATGTCTCTGGCTGTGAATATTACTAAAATAATTAATATTCTAATTATATCATGTTGATTCTAAGGAATTTAATTATTGACAACAGTTTTGTAACATAATAATGCTAATAAGAGAATGATGTGTCTTTTCCAGTGAGGAAAGACCTCTTTTTATATCTTCTGGGGACTGTGAAGGGCTAGTAGGATCTTCACAAATGTGAAGAGTGAAAATTTCCACTTTGGAGGCTTAATTGTGGGTCTATAGCATCAATTCTGACATCATTATAGTCATAATTGTGGTTTTGGGACCACAAATGATCATTCCGGATCAATACAGGGTGAATTACTTTTTCACAGGCCACATCAGAACTGTTATTAAATCTCCAGGGTTTTTGAATGACTAATATTAGTCATCCTGGAAGGTTTTAAGCTTTGAAATATTATCATTTTAAGTATAAGACCAGTGCTGGTTGGTACAGGCTTGGTGCAGACCAGTATTGGTCAAAAACTTCCAGCCAAGATATCTCAGACAGTTTTTCAGATATCAAGAATTAAAGAGAATAGGATTTAAGGGCTTGATGGGCTCTTAAATTTGGTATTCTTTATGTTCACCCTTCTCTAAAATTGAAAAATCTATGTGGGTTTCTAGTTTTTTGATGTATTTTTGTACATCAGTAAATGGGCTGAAAAACTTCCAAGCCAAATATCTCTTTCAATTTAAAGGACATCAGAATTTAAATGATACAGAATTTTAGGGATTGATGGGCTTTAAAATTGGTATAATTCACTGTACAGATCTATGAGTATATGGCAAAGATACAGGGGGTTCTTTATATTGTTGTTTTCAGAAAACCTTTTTCTGTTTAGTCAAACCTTTGATCCAAGGTCTCTATTCCAGTTTTAAAGATAAAGTGGTAAAGATTATCTCAAATTAAAGCTCTAACTCAGATATGTAATTTGGTTGTATTTTTTGTGCAGGTTTGTACTAGCCCTCTTGGAATTTTGGGGGTTCTTAGTGAATAAAGGTGGTAAAATGGTATATATATTGAAGTAGGAATGATAAAGAGAAATTTATGTGACTATTGGATAGCTATTGGTGAGAGCTTCATGAAAAATGCAATTTTTGTGGGGTTTAGATTAAGTATGAATAAGCTGGATGAGAGGTGGAAATAAAGGTTCTTATTTGGTCTTATCTTTCACAAGGCATATCTTTGTCCTTTCTTATCCTATCTGGTTAATGTTGGTATATTTATCTTTGGGGAGATTACCTATTTATATCATACCTGTATTGGCTATCTTTTTCCAATAATCTTCATACAATTACTTATGGTATGTTGGGTGTCATTCTGGTACTCTATTTAGAGTCACAGGCTTACAAAAAATTCCAATTTGAAAAAGAAGCCAAAAGCTCCAAAAAAAGGCAAAGGCAAAGCACCAGTCAACAAGAAATACAGCCAAGTCTACAGGATTATAAATATTCAACAATATGCCAAAGAAAATGTGTTACAGATGGCCAGGACTATTATTGAAATGTAGAAGAGAGAGGATTCCAGAGTAAAATCATAGAAATGATTTCTGAGACTTTGCACTAAGTTAAAGCATTGTATATAGCTATAAATGACATTAAAAGTAATATTTATGATAAGACTTCAAACATTTCTAAAAATATTAAAACCAATAGTCTGAGTTTGAGCCACATAAATGAAATATTAATGTTTTTTGAGGAAGCTTCAAGAGAAATTAAAACATCAAATAGCAATACTTTATTTCCTATACATTAAATGAAAAATATTTAATTATCAAAGAATTAAACAAAATATTCCAAATCAAGTATTGATAAAATTAGTGAGACAAGAATACAGAATTCAATAAGTATCCTAAAAGAAGATAATAATAAAATACTTGATGATATCACAAATTAATTTTCTAAAGTAAAGGAAAATAAAATTTCCTTGGAAAAGTGATTTGATACTTGAAAAGAGGAAGTATCAAGCTTAAAAATGAAATTGAATAAAATTATTTGTGATAAAAATAGACAAAAATAATTATGGCAAGAATTGAAAATAAAGAAAGAAATCTACATAATTGAGTTAATTAGATTGATACAAGGCTTTCAACATGAAGTCAGAAATTCCACAAGGTGTTATAAAAGTAAATTGGGTGAAATTGAGAATTTAATTCACACCTTGCTAAGACTTTCTACACCTCTAAATTGAATAATAAGAAGCACCAGAACAAAAGTATTGGATGAGGAGAGCTCACAAATAAAAACATGAATTCTCCACATCTTTAAATGAATTGGAACACTCAATGGGCCATGACTTTCTCAAAGAGGTACCAAAAATCAAAAGAATGTTCTCACTCAAGTGGTGAAGGAGAATATGTACATATGGAATTTATTAGCTATTGACATGATAAAAAAATACTTTGAACTACCAGGAAAATTGGTAACAGAAAGACTTAAAACCTTGTTTACCAAAACAGCTCATCAATTGTATATCAATTTACAACAAGCACATGGACACCAAAGCTGGACTTTGTGGAAAACCAAAGTTATCAACAATGATTCTTGGAGGTTGAAAGCCAAAACAGCTTTTGAGTATTAAAAAATTTAATGATGACAGAGAAAGGGCCTTAACATGGTTTTTCCATAAAATGACAGACTGAAAGCATTATATACAGACAGGTCAGAATTCATGATTCATAGAAAAATTCCAAGAAAATGTGGAGAATATTTAGAACATGTTTCAAAAAGAAGGACTACCAAAAAATCTTAAGCATGAGTAATTTTCAATATAATAGAAGAAGTAACCACCAGAATAAAAATTGGTTCTAGCTGGATGAATCTTAAAAAAAGGTTGACTACCCCTTGGAAATATTGTGCAGACATAAAAACAAAAGAAAATTCTAGTAGTACAAAAAATAAATTTACAGAGAAAATCAGAAAGTGCCACTAATTTAGCCAGCAAATTTCCAAAAAGAGGGAATATCAATTGAATTAAAATTAGGAAAGAACCTGGAAAAGGAAAATATTATTAAAATTGAGAGAATTAAGATGATAAATCATCAATATTTTCTGAATCTTTAAGAATAAGTAGAAAAAATCAATGTCACATTTAAAATCATGAAATAATAACCCCATTTACCACAGTTGAGTAACAATAAAATTGATTCATCAAAAAGTAAGAGATGGAAAGCTCATGAAAACCAAACCAAACAGGGTAAAAGGGTATAAATTTGGAAATTCCTGTATAACAGAAGTGGTGATTGAAAAAAAACTACTAAGCTGTTATGTGACCCAGGAGCCTTCTTCTCTTGTTTTGGTAAATCCTTTATTAAAAGCTGTGTACCAAATTTTGATAATCAATTGTTACAAATTGATTGAATGAAATTAAATAGTTCAAGAAAGACAATTCAGCCATTGGGAGAATTTAAAACCACAGTAATATTACAAAATATAAATTGAAAATTAAGGAAAACTTTTGAGTTTATTGTTATGGAAAATATCTTTAGTACCAATTTCATATTGGGAAATGATCATTTGATAATTTATTGTATATATTAAAACAACAAAAAAGAAATATACTTTACTATTGGTTACAATAGGCATAAAAAATCTGTCTTTCTAGCTTTTAAAAGATAAATGCCATAAAATAAAGTATCACCCATCAGCTAAGAATGTGAGAAGCTCAAAGAAGAAAAGATTAATAAAGCTGAAGTCAGCCTCCACCTTACTAATATACAAGAAACATAACTATTTATTATTTGATATCACTATATAGAGGGCTTTGCCTCAGATAAAAAATCATTAGGGGAAATAATTGCTCATGAAATTGGAATTGATTTCAATGTTGAAAGAACTTACCCACAACCCTTGAGAAGGCCTCGATACCCAGAAAGCCCAAAGTCAAGAGAGGTACTTGAGCTATATAAAGAACTTTTGGATCTTGGTGTGATGAGGAAAGTTTTCCAGAATGAAGAATTTGACATAAATAAAACAGTAATAGTTTCATGGCATAATAGAGAATCCAGAATGGTTGGGCATTTTTCAGATGCAAATACTTACACTGTCCCAGGCAGGTACCTCATACCCAAAATCCAAATTTACCTTACCAAAATATCTCAAGAAGTGTACATCATAGCTATAGATGCCTTATAATTATTCCACCAAAATGTATTTACACCAAGAGCACAAAAATATTTGAGAATTATTCTTAATTGTAGAGTTTATCAATACCTCAGAATTCCTTTTGGTATCAAAAATGATTATTAATGAAATTTTTCATGAAAAGTTTTTGGAAGGACGGTTTATAATATACATTCATGATATTATTGTTTGTTCTAAAGACTGGGAGGAACATATGATGAGATTATCTAGAGTTTTGGGAAAAATCCAATCAGTGAAAATGGAAATATCTTTGAAAAAGTGTTACTTTGGATTCAAGGAACTAAGATCACTAGGACATTTAGTATCTTATATATCCCTTGGAAGAGAAAAAAATAAAGGTGAAGCATTATTATTGAAGCCTATTCCTCAGAAAAAAAGGAAATCTAATAATTCCCATGTTTTTCTGGCTATTACAGACAGAATATTAAAGATTTTAAATTAATTGAAAGCCCTCATTATAAGCTGTGTGAGAAAGATACAGTGTTTGAAATGACTGTTGAAGGGGTAAAATCATTTAAATTCCTGAAAAAAGCCTTGGTCACTTCTCCACAGCTACAAATTCCATATTTCAAGCCTCCCTTTAAGATTTATATTAGTGTATCAGGAGATGGACTGGGAGTTGCACTTCAGAAAAATGTGGAAGGAACCAAATGTTATATATATAGGAAAGTCAAAAAAACTTAATACAGATATGGAAAAGGCCTAATGGAATATCTATGCCTTGTTCAGGCATTGGAAAAACTAAATTTTCTCATTGAAGGATGTGCTTTTGAGGTCATAACAGATTGTACCACTGTAAAATCACTTCTGAACATGAAGACACCCAACAGAAATATGGCTATATAGCCAATATAAATCAAATAATCTAGAGAAAATATGACCATTGTACACAAAGATGGAAATATTCACATAAATATCAGATGGATTGGGCAGATGGCCATTAAAAATGATATTGAAAGTCTTTCCTAAGCTCCAGAAGAAGCTTCTGCACAAATAAAAATATAAGGAATTAGTGTTACAGACCTAAAAATAATTTCTTTGAGGAAGTAAGAAAAATTCATACACAAAGAAAGAATTTTAGCATATTATTCCAATTACTTGCTAAAGATTCTAAAGATAACTCCTGTATACATTCATTGGATGAAATATAGAAAAATTCATATTGTGAAGGATGATTCTAGTTACTTTATGGCATAATATACCATGGAAAAAACCACACCTGTGTTATGACAGTTGTGAACAGGTCTTTAATTAACCTTGTATAGAGAAAATTACATAAAAGCCATTTCCAGGGACACCTTTCAGAAGCTAGGAAAAGAGAGGAGATTAAGACCTGCATGTGGTAGCCAAGGTGGCAAACAGATGTTTCAGAATACTGGAAGACCTGTGAAAGATGTCACCAAGCTAATAAATACACCAGAAAAAGGCTTTGAAATATGATGAAATCCAAGAACCAAGTAGAGCTTGGAAAATTATTTATATGGATTGGGTAGCTTTCCTACCACCAGGAGGTGAAAGAAGTCATATTTCCTGCCTAATATTTGTTGATAGATTGAGTAAAACTCCAATATCCTCACCATGTCACAAAGAAAATACAGCCATGCATACAGCTCTTCTAATATGGAATAGAGAAGCTTCATTGAATGGTATATTTACCAGAATCATTAATGATAGATATCCAAAATTCACTTCAGCACTATGAACAAATATTCACCAATTGTTTGGGACAAAATTTCCCTTCTATACAGATTATCATCCACAAACTGATGGTCCAGCTGAAAGAATGATAACAGCCTTGGAAGACATGGCTAGAAGATTTTGCCATACTTCTTAGAGCTAAAAGATTGTGATGGACTTACCCATTATTGGTTTGAACTTCTCCCTGTACTGGAACTAGGATATAAAAAATATATTAATGGCAGTACTAATAAGACTTCCACTGCTATAGAGAAAGGTTGGAAGCCCAGACTACCTGATGATTCTTTGAGGAAAGATATGGTTGAAATACATCCCACAGCTTCTATCTTCAAAGGAATGCTAGAAAACGCTAGGAACAATTTAGTAAGATTCATGGAGGACTCATTTGCATATACCAAATAAAAATGGGGTAAGCCACATGCTACTGCATAGTTGAAGGTAGGAGATTTAGTGCTTGTATCCACTACAAAGTTCAATAAGCTCAAATGATGAAAAATTGATAAATACTACTTTAAAGGAACTTTTTTGATTAAAGCTCTTCATTCAGATGAATTCTGTACAAGTAGAATAATCTGAAGAGCTTAGAAAGAAGAATTCTAAATCTTCAGTAAGCTTAATAAAGTCTTATGAAACTGGTGATACTGAGAAAATCCCCTTGAGAAACAAATTTAGCTAGTATATAACTTCTTTTAAAGCCACTAGTACTCAGAAAATTAGCAAAGCTCTCAAAGAAAGAGAGCTTAGGACCAAAAAGGTAAGAGAGTACCCTGTAAGATCTAGTTATCCAAAATTTGAAGGTGAAAGGCTATCAGAAAAGGAAATACCTGAAGCCACAAAGCTTCTCAAAAGGTTCAGACACACAGGAATAGCAATATTCAAAAGTAATATTATTTTCTTAGGGGGAGGAAATGTGAGACTTAGAGGTATTTTTATATACCCAAAAGACCAAAAAATTGAAATTATAATTATTGAATCTAAAAATATTATTTATAATGAAATTTGATAATAAATTGATTAAAATATAAAATTTGAGCAGAAAAACAAAAGAAGTATTTTTGACTTGAAATAATGAAGTAAAAATATTAGAAATGAAATATTTTTTGGAGAAAGGATAATAATAATTACTAAAACTTCTTTTCCAAGGAATAAAAATATGAAAATGTTTTCAAAATTGGATTACACATGAAATTTGAGGTGGGGTCACATCTGAGTAAGATTTCTGTAACCCAACTCTAAATAAGTTTGAATTGAGTTTTTAGTATTTTCTGTATGAAAATCTGAAAATCCTCAAAACCTCCATTAAGTTAAAAAAAAATGTGGCTTTAACAATCAATTTTTGTGTCAAAATTGAGGCTTGATGTGTAGCTTAGAGGCTATGAGGGATTGAATTATTTTCAATTGAAATGTGAAAATGTGCCTATTTGTTACATAAGTGAACTTCAATTTACATATTACGAATTGATAATTAAAGGTTTGTACTGTAGCTTTCCAATTCAATTAAATGTGTAAACTCTTAAGGATACTACATGATGAGGAATTAAAGAAAAAATGAATTGGAAAGATAAAATTTTGGGGGGAACAGTAATCTTGGCTTCAAGGGTTTCAGACTCCCCCAAAATCCTTTCTGAACAGCTTGAGATGTCAAAATTCATGCAAAAATTCATTACTTTTGGCCTGGAATTGAATCACAGGGTCTGTAACTCAATTGATGATGACATTTGAATACCAACAAGGGAAGATTTAACTTTTTCCAAGAGGGTAAAACTATCCTTCAGCTAAGAAGAACATTATAAATCCAGTCTTGTATCCTTTCAAGGTCTCTTACACACATTAAAATGTGTTTTGGAGGCTTAAAACAAACTATTACTATAGGAATGGCTTGTGTAAAGGACTGAAATGGCTAAAACCAGGGTAAATGATGCTATAATTAGCTTTTCTGTCTTCAGTGTGTTTCTCACAACTTATTTTAGTAGATTTCATTTTTGGAGAAAGAAAATTGGTGGCTATAAAATAATGTCTTCTTTGCCCCATCTTTGCTTTTTGTATTAGAATCTTTTCCTTTTATAATTAGTTTAAACACTGCTAAACCACTAAATAAATTATTTCAGCCACCTCTTTTAAATTACTTTAAGCCTTATAACAATGTAAAAAAATAATTTCAATAATTTTACCCTTGAGACACTGCAAAAGTGAATTGAAGCATGTTTCATCACTGGAACCTTTGTAACTTTGTTTCCAAATTAACTGAGGTCACTCCTAAGAATTTTTATCTATAAGATTAATTAAAGAGAATATGTTCTAAATTAATTCAGCTTAAAATTGATATTGATGAAATTTATTTTGTAGCCATAAATATCTCTTTCAAAGTATTTTTGGATAAAGTTTAATTACTGGTAGCACAATGAATATTTACAATATTTTTTTTTTATAGTAATAAAATTGAGAAAAATAATTTTGGTGGTTTTTCTTACTATTTTTAATTTTAGGAATGGGAAATTACATGTTTTCTAATAACATTTTCATATCCAAACCTTACACTTTTTCAGATTCAAATGACTCAACATAAATCTTTGAGAGAAGTGATTTCATATAAGAAAGGGTTTTCTATATTCCCAAGAAAAAATTCTCTGATAGAGTAATTGTAGCTGGTGGCTGAAATGACTTCCATAGTTTAAAGTATAATACCTCTTTCTTTCCCAAAGAGAAAAAACTTGGCGTTTTTTTGGCTCAAGAGACTTTCAATAATCACGTTTTTTTTCAGTTTTATTTTGAAAGAATTCTGGTAAGAATCAAAATTACTATATGAATAAGATGCCTTCTTTATTAAGGGTACTTTTTAAATTGTTTCTTGTCTTTAAAACTTTTTTTCACACATAATACTCAGTAACTCTTCCAAGATCAGTTGAGGAAGTCCCCAAAAATTCCAATTGATCATCATTAATTAAAAAAAGATTCAGCTTTTAGTGTGTATTGAGTATGGCAGAAAATCTTACAAAAGTATTTGAAAGCATGATATTTATATATTTTGATGGATTTTCTATCCTTGAAAGGTATTTATTGTTTATTCAGGAGAAAATTTAGCAATTAACAGCCTGTATAAGAGTCATAAAGAAGCTAAAAGAAAAAGATTCATGACAGAAAAAGGTCATACTAGATATACTTTTATCAATATTATATTTAATGAAAAAAATGATTATTAAGTGTGTATTTGGTGTGACTCATGATGAGGTTAGCTTCATAAATGGGAAAAAAGAAGCTTATAATGCCTTATTCCCATTGATATTAAAGGAAGTTAACTGAATTTCCTTGCATAGATTCAAGAAGATTTGAGATACAAGGACAATTTCATGATCTCAGAGGTAGGGTTCTGCCTGGTGAAAAAAGGAGAGAGGAAAATTGATGCATCTGTTTTTTCTATTATTCTATTCTATATAAGAATTTTTATAGTATCTTTTGTGACTCTGAAGGAAATGTCCTAAGTAGGAGGAAAGCCAGGTTAT
Organism: Austropuccinia psidii; assembly: GCA_023105745.1. Classification (NCBI taxonomy): domain Eukaryota; kingdom Fungi; phylum Basidiomycota; class Pucciniomycetes; order Pucciniales; family Sphaerophragmiaceae; genus Austropuccinia; species Austropuccinia psidii. Next base: position 18,099,697 of record JALGQZ010000007.1, on the reverse strand, counting down.
TCATGATACTATTAGGTAATTACTCAAGTTGACTGCATATGGGGGTTAAAAAAGTCTCCTATTGACATTGTTACATTGAGGAATTTGTCTTCCAGTGTTTTTTGTGTGGGGTAAATACCTGTTAGAGGTTATTGTGTCCATTTTGTGTCATTATTAATAAAATCACTTTTTTGGTGGGCAAAAATATCAATTTTTTGTGAAATTTGGGTTTTGAATGCTTTATTTTTAACTAGTATGAATATCTTTTCATTATAAATCTATGAAAGAGTTATTAAATTAATAGACATTATTGAAATAAAGTGTACAGAATTTAAATCTAATACAAATTATTACTGTATCATTTGGCTATATTAAAAGTGTGAAGCATAACATACAAAGAGAAGAAAGTAATTTGAACTTCATAAATCCTAAAAGAATGTAAATAGATTTCCAATTCAAATTTGAAAACTTGTAATGAACTTCCCTGAATGAATTGATATTGGCATTTTCATAAGAGTTTGCTGTGAAGGGGACACATTAGCATTTCTCAAGAGCATGTTTTGAAAAAATTCCTGAATGGAAAAGGAAAATATTTGAAAATTGAAAGGTTAATCAACTTGTTCAAAAACATATACAGAATATATACATATTCAAGAGTACAAGAAGGGTTTAAAATGTTGATGATAAAGTGATTGATAATTGAAGTTTTCATTCTCATGTGAATTGAAAGAAGAGGTTTGAGAAAATTCTAATGGTATCTTCTGAAAAAAATATATAGAAATCCTGCAGACTTCCCAATTGAACATTAATATGTAATAGTGAAATGAAGAATATTTTTAAATGGTGATTTTAAGAAGATAACCCAGTTTCACACATGTGCTTGGTTAGTTTATGAATTTAGGATTTGTCCAAATATGGAACAAAGTTTCTATAGCTACCTATACCTTGTGGGTTCAGTTTTATTGATATTGGGATTATTATTAAAATTGTTACATTAAATTTATATCATTCAATTTTGACAAAGGCTTAATAAATATCTGAAATTTCAGGAGAAGTTGAAAAGATTCATAAAGTCACTTTCTGAGTCTTGGATAGTATCATGAGTATCACTCTTAGGTTTTGATCTTTATTATTGTTGAGAATAGAAAGTCTTTGTAGATACTAATTAAAAAGGGAATAAATAGAAGAGAAATGAGTAAAAAAAATAAATTGAAAGTAATTATAAATATGAAAGCTAATTTGAAAAAGGAATAGGTTTGTAATGGTAATGAGAAACATCTTTCAATTTATCTTGATAAGTGACAATGGGATGATGAATCTCAAAGAATCAGAAAAAGGAAATTTTAGAAAGAGGAAGAAGCCAAGGTAGAAGAAAAACCTTAAATGAAAGAGAAGTAGAGGGTGGATGAAAATCATTATGTGTATTACAAACAAGATTTCCCAAACCCAATGTGGGAACTCCTCTTGTGTGGGATTAAAATGAGGCAGTACCTGGAGGGGGAAATCACAGGCAACTAGTTTTGAATTACAAATAACTCCTGTAACCAAGGGTGGCAAGGGTGTATTGCCTGCCCCTCCTGAAATACTGAACGAAATCTTCCTTGGAGCTCACAAACCAAAATAAAATTGTTGTGTGGCTTTACAACTGCAGAAGACAAAATTCAGCAGTCCCAGATCAGACCTATTAAATAAATAATAATAAAAGAAATGTCAGTAATTTAGTTAATTTTTTAGATTGAATGAAATAATTGTCTGTTTAATTTTAATCTTTTGGTTAAATTGAGGTGAGTGGTTTCTTCTTGGTGATAAATCCTTGGTAGGATGGGTTATTTAAGGTTTTCTGGAAAATTTGATTGGTGTTGATAAGGTAATTTTGTTAAGGTATAGTTATAATAGAGTAAATAATTTTTGAAAGGTTTGTTATTTTTTTTAAGAGTGTTTATAATGAGATAGAATAGTATTTGTTAAGTTTAAGAGGTAAGATTCTTTGATATTGGATTTTTTAAAGGGGTAAGTTATTTTTTAAGTATTGATGAATGGTGTTAATTTTACTGGATAAAATATTTTAATAGACTAGTAACCCTAATCTTGGGTACTGGGTAATTTTTAATAATAATAATTTTTTTTTAATACTAAGATTCCACTGAGCTTAGCTACTGGGAAATCTTTAACACTATACTTCCACTGAGCTTTAGCTACTGGGCAAGTAAATTCACTATAATTTGCTGGACTACCTCCCGGGTGAGGGATGACTTATTCCTGTGCTTGTAATGTGCAGAGGATATAATTTTGCATGGGGGGATTTTGAAATTTGGGGGAGAGAGCCCCTCTATTTATACCTTTTGGGAGCCCAGAGGGCCCTCCATGGGAGCTGTCTTTTTCCACTTTAATTCCTCTTGATTTCATCATGTGACTCCATTTTTGGTGAGGACCTTTCTTGCATGGGTCAGGTGATTTAAAGTTTGGTGATAATTTTCTTTCTGCACAGCCTCCATTTATCACATGATTGTCTTTTGGTGAACTAATTATGATGTGATATTCTTGAATTTTCCTTGCATTCATGAGGTGATTCAATTTTGGCTGGGGATTTTTGTTGTGCACAGCCTCTTTCCTGTCACATGATATTCTGTTGGTGGATGCAGTATCACATGATGACCTTGTAATTCCTTTGCATATGTCCTATTTTAGGTTGGGTAGAAGTGCTGTGTAATTTATGCAGGTGTCATGTTTGTTTTTCTTCTTTTTGAGCTTTAAAATGAAGTCAGGTGATAACTCCTTGCACTGGTGAATTTACTGTTTTTATGAGATGATGTGATTTTTGATTTTGACACATGCTGTGCATAGTCATGTAGTTGAGATTTAATTGGAATTGTGTACTGCATGCAGCCTGTTGTAACTAGCTTTGGTTTGCATGAGGTAATGAGTGGTGTGAATAGTTTTGATTCTGTCTTAAGGTTTTAAGTGGGGTTACTGTGGATATAAGATAAGGTACTCCTGGGGCTGTGTTGTAAATGAATTGCAGGAATTCCATGGAGTTGAGCTTTTCATCATGTGACTTTTCTATGTTAAGTTCTAGGTTGCTGTGTAATTCATGCAGGTGTCCTTTTCTTGCTGCATGAGTCCTGTGGCTGTAAGGGGGTGTAAGGCTGGGTGGGTGTGTAATTTTAAAGGGTGGTACCTTATTTCTTGTAACTAGTTTACTATATGTAACTTGATTTTTACATATGAATAATGAAATTGAATAATTTATTTAAACACATACACTGCCCTTTGGTGCCTGTGCCATGGTTTTATGAGTTAAATCCAGCTTCTTGCTGTAAAATTGACCTTTTGGTGTAAAATTTGAGTGTAAGTCTGCCTGTAGGCTGGATTTCCTGCTGTTATAGGGTACTATTAGCTTGAGCCTGGTGAAAAAAAATGGTATGGAATACCACATCCCCCTCTCCATTTAATGCTGTCCCCAGCATTCCAGGTGAGAGCTCTTTATTCCTCATCTGATTCTGTGGTCTCCTCAAATACCTCTTCCTCATTTATTGATTCATCTTCTTCACTTTAGTCTTCTTCTGTGTCTTCTTTTGTGTTCATAGAAAATTTAGTTTAAGGTCATACAGGACCTACAACTAGGTGTGTAACCCCTGTATATTAGGTATACAACTCCTGCAGATTAAGTCATGAAAGGACCTCCTGGTTCATCCAAGGGCTTATCTTGATTCTTGAGCTCCTTTGGGATTTATTTTTGATTCCACTTGACTCTTGTTTTATTCTTCAATATTCATGATTCCCACTTGATGCAAGATTCTTCTGGTGGTTTTATTTCTTGATAAGGAATTTTCTTGTCTTAATTGATGGCTTGAGACTTCACTTTGTTCATTTTGGCCAATTTGATAATGCTAAACACCTGTGAAACCCCTTGTCCCTGTTACACAAAGGGAGCAGTTTATTGTCATGCTAAGGACAAAGATGGTCCTTCAGCACTTCTCCTGACTAGGAAAAACCCCTCCAGCTTCTTGGCTGTTATTTTTTATAAGTTTCCCTTCCCAAGTCTACAGGGGAAGCAGTTTACTGTCATGCTGGGGACCTCTTGAGTCTTCAATCTTCTTTAAAATCCCAAGGGCAATTTTAGTTGAGTGTTTTACATAATCTTGTTGGTCCATAATGTTGAGTGAGTCCTGAGTTCATAATTAATACAGTGAGTCATCCTTCAGTCCCTAAATCCTGGCCAGTGATTCTTGAATTCCAATTGAGTTTCATTCCAGAATCAAAGAAATTTCCAAGGTCTGGTGTTGTCCAAAGGTCAATCCATAAGAAACTCATGCTTTTCTTCATAAATAATCTTCTTCATTTTCAGTATTCTGAATAATTGTCCTATGATAAGTTGTTTCCCAATTCTCTTGCTATTTCTTCAAAATAATTTATGTCCTTTTGTTCTTTTGTATTCATGAATTATACCTACTATAAAGAAATTAAAAAAAATAATTGTAATAATAAGGTGATTTAAAATTGATTTTAATATTAATTTATTGATATATATATATTTTTAATAATATTTGTTTGGATGAGGGCCCCCCTCTCCATTTAAAAATCTTGAGTTGGTTTTCAAAATTTGAAGAGGATATGTTCTCATTCCCCCAAAACTTCCACTATAAGGGATAGTGTAAGAAATAAGTTTACCCACCCCTTATTTTTTATAGTGATTTTGATAAGGATAAATAATGATACATAAGATTTTATGTTAATGATGATTAAATAATAAGTTTTTTTTTTTTAAATTCAAGTATAAAATAACCATAAAATGAGATATCTGAGTGAAAATCACAATTTAAAAGAAATAAACCTGAATCACAATCAAGATCATGGAACTGTTTGGTTGAAGGTGGTAATTTGTTCCAATCAGCAAAAATTGGTGCTCTTGAGAGTATTTATGATTAATATTACATAGTTGAATGATCATAATTTGAGTCCTTTATTCATATAATTACCCTTATGATGCCACAACTCTTCCTTTTGGAATCATCATTGTGACTCAGACTTTATTTCAAGTCCATCCCCTTTATGGTTCAGATTTCTGTTACCCATAAATGCATTTGAGTTGTTGAAAAAAATATAAACAGTGAAAAATAAGAATTTGTACAGTTTAAAAAAACTCTTGTTTGCTTTTTGGGGGGCTTTTTAGAATCCTTTTGGAATAAATAGCACATTGAGGTGTTATTAATATGTAAATTCCCCAAATTATGTCATCAATTTATGAGTTTTTAATATAAATAACTCCTTCAGAGTTCAATTAATGCCTTCATGGCACAAATACTTCTTCTTTTCAAAAAAGTTACAATCACTTTCTTGTCATTGAATAAATATTTCAAATACATTTATTTTTTTTAATTATTATTATTATTGAGTTGAAAAATTAAGCCAATTTAATGGCTCTTGTTGTAATAGTAGGAAAAGTATAATAGAATATTCTTGAGCTCATGAATGGGATATGACCCCAATTCTTAGTGAAAATAAATAAATGAGTTTGAAAATAAAAAAAATCAAAAATCAAAATCAAAAAATATGTTCAGAACATTCAAGTCAGTAAATCTTTCTAATTCTTGTTTATAATGACATAAAATTAGAAATTAAAAAAAATAAGAAATGAAACCTTAGGTAGTTTATAGTCCTGCCTAGGACATATCCTCCTTTGATAGTCCTTGTTGAGAATTTTAGTGGTTTATCTTTGATATTTTAAGGGGAAGTTTATGGTCTTTCCAAGGACCATTAATTTATTTTTGATTATTGTTAATAATTTGAGTGGGCAGTTTATGGTCTTGCCAAGGACCATATGTTGTGTTGATAATTACTTGATTTTTGTTGATACTTTTGGTTTTGAGTTATCTTCAAAGGCAAGTTGTAAATTGAATTAAACAGTTCATAGTCTTATTTAGGACTCATTTTCACTTTGAAAAATACTTTTAAGGCTATAAAATCAGAGACCTATTTTCATTATGAACACCTGTAGCATTCAAAATAAAATATGTCAGTATCATGTAATATTAAGGGGAAAATCAAAAAAAATCCAGCAGTTTGATGTCTTGCTGAGGACATTTTTTTTGTTTTTAGCCCTGTAGCCATATCCAAATTTAAAATAAGTCAGCTTAATGTAATATTAAGGAGAAAATGCAAAAATTACAGCAGTTTAATGTCTGACTGAGGACATTTATTTGTTATTGTTTTATTTTTATTTTTATTTTTATTTTTATTTTTATTTTTATTTTTATTTTTATTTTTATTTTTATTTTTATTTTTATTTTTATTTTTATTTTTATTTTTATTTTTATTTTTATTTTTATTTTTATTTTTATTTTTATTTTTATTTTTATTTTTATTTTTATTTTTATTTTTATTTTTATTTTTATTTTTATTTTTATTTTTATTTTTATTTTATATTATTTTTTGGTACTTTGAGTGATTTTTTTGTTGATATTTGAAGGGGAAGTTTATGGTCTTGCCAAGGACCATATGGTGTCCAGGCACCTGATTGTTGCCTTTGGGGTTTCATGGCATGTGATTTATCTTCAAAGCCAAGTTGTATTAGTAGTTCAAACAGTTTATAGTCTTATTGAGGACTCATTTTCACTTTAAAAGCATATTTAAGCCTATAAAATAAGAGAAATATTTTATTAATGTTGAATACCTGTAGAAGCCAAATAAAATATGTTAGTATAGTTATTATTCAAAATAAGAAAGCATAAAAGATAAAATAGTGGTTTAAAGCCTTGCTTAGGGCTTATATTATTTTGTTTTATTGTTCTTTAAGCCCTATTTTTGTTCTTTTCATTTTATAGCTTTCTTATTTCCCTCATTCATTTTATTAAACTAAAAAATTACTAGAATATCAGCAAATTAGATGATCAGTAATAAAAAATAAGCATAAGGTGAAATTGAGCAGTTTAATGCCTTGCTCAGGGCATTTCTTTTCTGTTTTGATTGCCCTGTAGCATAAAAAAAATAATTAGCAACTTGAATAACCAAAATTAAAATTAACAAATGTATAAAGCAGTTTTAAGCCATGCTGAGGGATCATTTGTATATTGAAGACCTGTAGCACATAAGAATAAATATGTCAGCTCCATCTTATATCCAAGATTAATTAATAATGAAAAAAAAGAAATAAGCAGTTTAAAGCCTTGCTGAGGGCTCTTATTATTTTGTTTTATTGTTCCTTTTAAGGCCTTTGTAAAAAAAATCATCAGTAAATTTAAATAAAATATTGAGTAAAATTAAAAATAAATAAGCATTTTATTTGTATTCTTATGTAAATATATATATATATATTTGTAATCATTATCATTATTTGTTTTATATATAAAAAAAAACAATTAGAAAGAAATAACATTAACACCAAACAGATGAATAAATTCAACAGTTTAAAGTCTTGTTGAGGAATTTTTTGTTATTCATTATTTCCTCTAATTATTAAACTAAAGGGAAAATCAGTAAAAAAAAAACATAAAAAATAAAATCTGAGCAGTTTAATGCCTTGCTCAGGGCATATTTGTTAATTTTTATTGTAAATCCATTTTGTTATATATATATATTTATTGATTCATATATAAAAGAGCTGTCAAAATAAAAAATATTTTAGTAAAAAAAATAAGAAATTTGATAAATGTTAAAAGTGAGAGTGAGCAGTTTAAGGCCTTGCTCAGGGCCCCCTTTTTTTTTTAAAATCATTTTTTTTACTTTTTATTTTGAATATATTCATATATTAATCCATCATTAATTTATTACTGATTATATATATATCTTATATTTTGTTTTATACAGGACCCATTCATTTAGTCCTAGCTAGCTAATCGGGTCGTACAGCCCGGTACCGGCTGCAGGAGGTCTATAACCTCGCTGCAACTCCTGCACCCCGATTTATTTATTCTAACTTCTCCGTATTTTGAAAATTTTATTATTTATTATTATTATTATTATTATTATTATTATTATTCTTTCTCTCTTTATTTTATATATATATTTTTATTATATTATATTTTTTTTCGAAAAAGACTTCCTTGTGGTTTAAACCACTTTAAAAAGCTTTTACAATGCCAAATAACTTCTCGAATCATCGTTTCCTTCAAGAACAGGTCCCTGGAGAGGTCTTCTAGCCTTGCAAGAACCTCAAACACCGCTGGTCGGTGTAGTATTCCCTTTGATAGGTTTCAGGAAGTGGATGACTAGCCAGGACAGGTCGTGACAAGCAGCGTAAAGTTGTTTCCCTAATTAATTCCGCTCATGGAGTGTGGCTTGTTCTCAATGATAATACAGCTGTCCTTCGCTCGGCTGCTTCCATTTTAACTTATGAAGATGTGATACTAATAAATCTTACTTCTTACAAATCCAGTGGCTGTGTCCTTCCAAGGTAATACCGAGCCGAGCAAGCTAAACCCACCCTTCTCTTATTCCTTTATACTTCCTATATCTTGCTATATCTACGTTCGCTTCTTAAACCCGCTGTCATCGTAATCCTTTAGCGATTTTTTTATTATTTATTTATTTATTTAATATTATTATTTTTATTTTTTATTTTTCTTCTTTTTATGAATTAGGTGGGATTGTGCATTAACAACCTCCCTCGGACACAAAATTGCATTCGCTATTGGTCGACTACCGTTTTGGCTATTTTGTTCTATTCCCGCTTTCTGGTATCATTCTGAATGAGTTGCAGGTAACAATTCGGATTCTTGGCGTAGCTTGGCCGTCGGATCTGTGCTCTACTTGACCGGTACCGCTATCGATTTGGCGAGGTCAAGACACATTTGTGCCGGTATCAGCTGATGTGGGGCTTTTGAGGGCTTTTGACGAAGTGAACCCCAGTATTATTGGGGTACGGTGGAAAAGGTAAAGTGGTTGTTTGTATTGCTGCTTTCTTTAGGGCTCTTCCCATACCATACTGATTCAGATCCTTTCCGAAATGGTATAAATAGGGCTCTGAATTGACTATTTCCCTGTTCCAACTTCCTTCCATTGAACATTATTGGGCTGTTGTGTTGACTCGAACTTGCGGTAAGTTTTTTTTTTTTTACTTTTACTACTAGCTTAAGGTACTTGATTTTATTATGTTGCTCTTATGGAGACTATTTAAATTCTCTCTCCCTTTCTTTTAGTATCTCGTTTTTTTTATATATAACCTGTACACAATGAGCCACGATAAGCCTGTATACTCTTCCACCTTCTTAAAGGCAATCGAGCCCTTTACGATTGAAGAGTTCGAGGAACTGGTTTTTGGTACTGCAGCAATGCCCATCAAACAATCCATGTGGGAGTGGGTCACCTCGATGACTCCCCCTTTGACACCCGCTCTCGCTAATTCCTCCTTCAGCTCTACCCAATCCCCATCACCTGAGGAGGAACCTCCGTCTGCGGCTTTGGCCTTTTATACCTTCATAAACGGCGATTACCTCCCCGAACCTTTTGTCGACGATCCCGAGCTTTTCTTTTCAAGTGGGCCGGCTTCCAACCCTCAAGGTCCTAAGAACCCAGCTGCCCATACATATGAATTACGACCTCGTGATCAGGACAGTCGTGCAATAACTTCACATTTCAAGTGATAAGTAAGTCCACAATTCATTTGTTCTATATTGTTGTTTAATAGAGACTAAGCAGAGACTCTACTAGAAAATGGTTTGATATCAGAAGTTTTCTTGCACGTCCTTCGGCCAATTTCTTTTATTAAAAGATATTTTGATTGCCTTGAGATCAGTAACCGAAAGTCAAGAATTTGTAGTTTAGTTTATTTTCTCGGTGTTGTTGCTTCTAGATCCTCTTGTTGTGCATGTTGAGTTCCTTTTTGAAGCTATATCCTCCTTTTCCAGTAATCAGGCTAAGTAAAGCTACTTCTGCCTAATTAGAGGGCTCCCTGATGTTTAATAAATTACTGATCCAAATCAGTAAGAATGCTTTGTATTTTGTTATTTAAATTTGCAATTAAGTTGTTCTTTCTTGCTCCGTAAAGTAATATCACCTTGATTATTACTCTCAAACAATATAATTAACTTCTTTGGTGAATTCTGCTTGTCTAATTGGATCTGGAAATTCAATTGAGTTCTTCTGGGAAGCTTTTTTAGCTCATCACAAGGAACTCCTCTTTTTTTTAAAAAAAAATAAAATAAAAAAATAAAAGTTAAGGACTAAGTCTAGATTAGAAATAGATCGAGTTATATTGAAAGATAACTTGGATATAAAATAAATAAGTTCCAAATTTAAATAAAATTTTGATAAATAAGTGAAACCACAGTAAATGAGATCAAATCTGATTTTAGAAAAATTGTAGTACTATTTGAAGGCTTTTACATATTTAAAAAAATTATTTTATTTTTGTTGAGGAAGTTAAATTAATATTGTTAGAAAAATTAACTATTTTAAGTTAATTTAGGTTCTTTTGTATAATTGTAATTTGATGAGTATGATTTGAGTGTAGACTGATGGTGTCTTCATGTTAATTCTTTATATATTATATATATATATATTGGTTATGTGTTTTTAGTTCTTGTTTTAAATATTTTATATTTTCAGAACTGATTATTATTATTCATTTTTGGTTAAGTAAAGGAAAAAAAAATATAAAAGAATCTTCCATATCAAGTAAGTTTTTTTTTTTTTTTTTTTTTTTTTTTTCCTAAGCTTATTTCAATTGAAGCTTATTTCTTTTTAGGGTGATCATGAGAGGAAAAAGGTGAGTTTACTTCCAATTATTTCCTTTGACCAAGTATCTTCACTAATTCTTTTTTAATAAATCTTCCTCCCCTCCATTGTTCTCTTTTAAGGGCTTTGAAAAGGTATCCTTGACATAAGACTCTCCAATCTTCTGAATCAAACTTAGTTGCACCACTTTTAAGTGTGAGGATTGCTGGTATAAGTGCTTCTTCCCAATGACAATCCCATGTGGCATTTTTTACAATATAATTTCCTGCAATTTTGCTGATGGTTTCATTTTTAATTTGAAAATCCTGGAGGTTGAACCAGTCTTGGCATTCCCAGGTCCTCCAAAATAGTGATTTCCTGAGGTGTTCATCCATGTAAAATATTTCATTCCAGTAATTGTTTCCAAGGTTGCCTTAAACTCCATCCCAGGTCAGTAACTCTAAGAATTCATACTTTGTAAGGTTGAATCCAGGTAATTCTTTCCATGGATGACAAATGACAGTTTCTTATGGTGAGTTTTCTTTTTCAAAGATGTCCTCAAACTCAATATATGGAAGGACAATGGTGGAAATATCAGGACAAGGTTCTGGTTTTATCTTAAAGAACCAGTCAGGATTTTCATCTATTTCTTGTTGATTGATGTAATTTGCCCAGAATTCTTTTTCTTCTAGCCAGCTGATATCTGTGTCCATTGACCAGGGATTTTCATCAAGTAATGGCCATGACTCCACTTTGAAGGATTTGATGGGATTTGAAAGTATCAAAAGGTAATAATATTTGAGAATTTTATCAGATTTTATTTATCACAATACTTTGAAGGTAGGTTTAATGGGTTTTTGGATTATAATTTTGGGTAAGAAATTTGGATATTCCTCTTTGATAAGGCAGGAGGTCACTGCCTAGTGATTTAATGGTTTGGGTGAGTGAAATTGGTGATTTTGGTTGATAAGAATTGATTTTCCTCTTTGATAAGGCAGGAGGTCACTGCCTAGTGATTTTATGGTCAGTTATTGTGTTTTTATTGGTGAGTGGAATTATTGATTTGATTTGATGAGAATTGATATTCCTCTTTGATAAGGCAGGAGGTCACTGCCTGGTGATTAATTAAATTTGAATCTGACTTTTTTCTTTGATTTTTGATTTTTAGAGCTGTTATGTGTCTTCAAGATGGGCCTTGATGGTTTGAAATTTAATTTTTCCATCAATTCTTGAGTAATTTGATTGTTGGTTTTGTCAGAAACCTCCAAAAGTTTCAGCAATTCCTTGATTTCTTCAATTCCTTGGTTTCTTAATATTGATGAAGGATCCTTAAAGTGCCAAAGGTTTTCATTATTGAAATCTTCATCCTCTGGTGACCAATGAAGTTCTTCATTGATAATTGGGTCTTCTTTGATTAATTCTTCCCCATAGGATCCAAAAGTTGGTGAATTGGCCATGGTGAAGGTAATTGATATATTTTTTGTAAGTTTTTTTTTTTAACTTTTAAGGAATAATTTTTTGATGAATTTCTTCTTTGTTAAGGCAGGAAGTCACTGCCCTATAGAAAAAAAATGAAATGAAAAACTAATGATACATTTTTTGGGTGATACTGATACATTTTAGAGAAAAGAAATCTTGATTTTGTTGGTTTATTTAAAGTTGAGCTCCCCCAAGAGGCAAAGGTAAGTGTCTGTTGAGTAATCTGGCCAAAATAAGGTCTTTGAGGGCTTCCAAAAAGGCATTTCTTTCCTCAATTTCTTGTTCTGATGGAAATTCTGACCACCATAAGTTTTCATCAATGAATATATATCCATCTCCAACCCATTTCAGTCTTCCAGTTTGATATGTTGATCCATTTAATCCAAGGTACCACTGGGCCCAAATTTGATTGAAGTAAAATCCTCTTCTTGGTAAAATTCCCATTGAAAATGTTTTATCCCAGAACTGATTTGAGAGGTTTCCTTTGATTCCTTCTTCAGTTAATATCTCTAAGAATTGAATTTTGCGCAAGTTTGCTCCTGGAAGTTGACATAAATATTTATCTTCACATAAAATTTCTTGAGCTTCATCCCCATAAATATCTTCAAAAGTGATATATGGCAAGTAAATGTAATTGTATTCATTTTCTAAGATGGATTCTGTTTCATCCTCTTCATTGGGAGGTTGCTGGATAAATACAGGGTTTTCCAGTTGCCATTCATAAGGTTCTTCTTGGTTGTTTAATGGTCTGTCCAAGAAGTTGATATGGTATGTGTCTTTTAAATTTTTGTCTTTTTCTTCCATAATTTTGAGGTCTTTTTCAAGTTCATTTATAATTTATTCATCTGAGAGCTCATGATGTTCACTAAATCTGACTTTCTTCTTTTTGGGTTTAGGTTTGAAAGGGTTTCCATTTATTTTCTCATTTCCATCTACTAAAATCTGAAATGTTTCTTTATTATTGTTAATTGGCTTGTAACTTATATTGGGTAATTCATCTTCAGAGGTTGAGTCTTCAAGTTGTCTTTTGAGGTTGTTTGGCCATTGGGTCTTTTGTAAATCTTGACCAAATTCATCACTTTTTGGAGATATGGATAACACTTGGGTCTTCTGGGTTAAATTGATTCTGGTATTGTCTCTTTTTGCATTTTGAAACTTCTTTCCTGGGTTATTTCTGACCAATGTTGCCATATTGCATAAATCCATTCCTCTAGGTGGTCCAGTTTGCCATCCAAGTGCTTGAGGCTTGCATATTGGCATGCATAATCTTCCTCCATCAGGTTCTTGATAGCTTAGTATTTCACCTTGTTTGTGAGAAAATTCCAGCCTGATATTGTTGTCTGCCAAGAAAGGTCTTCCAAGTACTGTATGGACAGATCCTTTTGCAATGAAGAAGTGTATTTGAGTTTCTTCACCTGAAGCCAAGATGATTGGAGTAAATTCTGAAAGTGCAACCAATGAAGTAGTATGGCCTCCAATTCCCCTCAGGTTCATGTTAAGATTTCTTGTTGTGAGTGAGGCTTTGATTGCTATTTCTTCTGGTATGATGTTGAGTTCTGCCCCAGTGTCCACTAATGCTCTGATAGGATATTCTTCCTTTCCAATGAAGATTTCCATAAATCCCAAAGGACAAGCATAATGAATCTTGTGCTTTGGTATTTCTTTGAATCCAAATGTTAATAGTCTTTCTTGAAGATCCATTGAGTTGAGTGATTTAATTTTTTCCTTGTCTTTTTCTGATAATTCTTGTAATTTATGGACAAAATTTGGTGACATCCTCAAGATTTCTTCAATGGTAAGGTTGATCTTTTGTTGCATAATTTTCTTAATAATTTTGTCAATTTCCAATTTAGTTTCAACTTGTTTCTTTTGAGGTTTTCTGAGCTTCTTTTCTTCTTTTGGAATTTTCTCATCTTCATTCTTATTGGCAATATTCTGAATTTCCTCCTCAGGTTTGTCTGGTTTTGGAATATTTGAATTCTGGAATTTGGTAGGAATTATTACTCTTTCTTCTTCCTTTTCTTCTTCAATGTAAGCTCCTGGAATTTCTGCTTTTTTCTTTGGCTCTTGACTTTGGGATTGTCTTTCCAACCTTTGTTTGGTCTGCCTTAGTCCAATATGTGATTCAAAAGGATCATTGGCTGAGGAAATGGTAGGTGGTTTCCAATTTGACCAATCTTCAACATGAGCAATTGAGGTTGTTCTATCATCTGATTTCTTTTCAGTGGGCTTAACCTCTTCTTCTTGTTTTACCACAGGTTTCTCCATAAATTTCTTGTTGAGTTCTGCTTGTTCTTTTGCAAAAGCCCTGACTATGTTTTTGGCACTTTCATTTCCTTCCATAGGTACTCTCTGATAATTGGGAAAGAGGTAAGATGCTCCTTGAGTTCTGACAATCCTTCTGTCCAGATCTTCAGCAAGGTGAGTGCATCTAGTTGCTGTATGAACTTCTTCCTTTCAGTAAACACACTTCAATGGTGGTCTTGGGGACATTTGAGCTGGTATGTATGGTTGATAACTGGATGAAAATGGTGGTAAAGGATTCCTTTGACTGTACAGCTGATTATTTTGAGGTAACCTTTGATCTTGATTATTGTTCCAGCTCCTTCTTGGTGGATTCACTGCTTCTGAAAGGCTTTTCAGTTGATTTAAAACTTCTTTAACTGATTCTTTTCCCTCATTTCTTGGTTGATGTTCTGGTTGTGGAGGATTTTTGATCTTTTGGGTGAGTTCTTTTACTTGTTTTAAAACTTCATCCCAGCTTTCATCCTCAAATCTTGTTTTCTTTTCTGGAGGTTTTGGTTTAGAAAATTCTTTTTGTTGAATAAGTACCTTGGCCTCCAAGTCTTGTTCAATGTATAATTTCAAAATATCCAATCTTGGAATGATGTAACCTCCATCCAAGGCTTGAACCATAGCTCTGTCTTTAATCATTTCTTTGTAAATTGATTCTTGAGCACCAGTGGAAAGGCTGGCCAATATTTCCTGGTTATGATTGATATCACCTTGGATATATTGGTATCTTTTGAGGTAAGTAATGATTGCTTCATATTCCCCAATGAATTTTCTGTATTGAGTCATGTTTCTTATTCCACCTTCTTGTTGAGTTTTTGTGAATAAATCAGTGATTGAGGATAATCTATATCTTCTTTCAGGTGAGACTGTTCCCCATCTTCTTTTAATATCCACTTTTAATTGATCCCAATCAGCTGTTTCATATCCTGGCATTCCTTCAATATGATAACTGATTTCTTCATCTTTTGTCCAAAATGCTATTTGTCTTGCAATGTCTCTTCCACTTGCTCCTTCAATTTCTGCAATATTTTCAACTTTCTTTATGAATCTTTCAACATCCTTTCCATTAAGCCACAAGTTATAGTCCTTAGCTCTGATTTTCACTATTGGAGTAGTGTTTCTTGGAATTTCTTGATGTAATGGAGTTGGCATTTGGGAAGAAATGTTGACTCTTCTTGGTAAGGTACTTTGTCTTTGTTCTGTATAAGGTGTTGATGTGGCCATGGGTCTAGGATAAGGTGAAGGTGATCCATGTTGCCTGAATGATCTTGGAAGGGTGGTTTGCTCTTCAAGTGGACTATTTTGTGGAGTATAACTTGATGATTTATTTTTGCCTTCCTTTTTCATTAGTGCTAGTAATTCTGCTTGCATTTATAGCATCTTCTGCTGAAGTCTCTCTGTTGAAGACATTTCTTCCTTTCCTTCAACAGTTTCTTCATTAAAGTTTTCTTCCAGGATTTCTTCAATACTACCAGGTAATTTTGATGATGAAGGTTTTTCCATTTTTGATTGGTTAATTTCCATTTTTGAGATTGATTTATTTCTTTCAAGGAGATCAAGGAAAAATTTCTCCACAACCTTCAAGTCCCTTTTATTGGTTCTTGGTGTTGCAATAGGAAAATTAGAATATTTTTCTGATTCCTCTCCTAATTCTGTTTCTTGCTTTGGTGGATAATAGTAATGATCAGAGTGAGTTGATAATTCAGATTCTTGAGATGATGGTTTTTGCTGATTTTGATTGTTTGAATCCAGTTTTTTGTTATAAAAATAGTGTTCTTGAAGTAGTAAGGTTTTTTTCAATTTATTGTAATTTAATTGATTTTTTATTGAAGTTGAGGTTATCTAGCCACTGTTGGGACACCAGATGTGGGAACTCCTCTTGTGTGGGATTAAAATGAGGCAGTACCTGGAGGGGGAAATCACAGGTAACTAGTTTTGAATTGCTCATAACTCCTGTAACCAAGGGTGGCAAGGGTGTATTGCCTGCCCCTCCTGAAATACTGAACAAAATCTTCCTTGGAGCTCACAAACCAAAATAAAATTGTTGTGTGGCTTTACAAATGCAGAAGACAAAATTCAGCAGTCCCAGATCAGACCTATTCAATAAATAATAATAAAAGAAATGTCAGTAATTTGGTTAATTTTTTAGATTTAATGAAATACTTGTCTGTTTAATTTTAATCTTTTGGTTAAATTGAGGTGAGTGGTTTCTTCTTGGTGATAAATCCTTGGTAGGATGGGTTATTTAAGGTTTTCTGGAAAATTTGATTGGTGTTGATAAGGTAATTTTGTTAAGGTATAGTTATAATAGAGTAAATAATTTTTGAAAGGTTTGTTATTTTTTTTAAGAGTGTTAATAATGAGATAGAATAGTATTTGTTAAGTTTAAGAGGTAAGATTCTTTGATATTGGATTTTTTAAAGGGGTAAGTTATTTTTTAAGTATTGATAAATGGTGTTAATTTTACTGGATAAAATATTTTAATAGACTAGTAACCCTAATCTTGGGTACTGGGTAATTTTTAATAATAATAATTTTTTTTAATACTAAGATTCCACTGAGCTTAGCTACTGGGCAATCTTTAACACTATACTTCCACTGAGCTTTAGCTACTGGGCAAGTAAATTCACTATAATTTGCTGGACTACCTCCCAGGTGAGGGATGACTTATTCCTGTGCTTGTAATGTGCAGAGGATATAATTTTGCATGGGGGGATTTTAAAATTTGGGGGAGAGAGCCCCTCTATTTATACCTTTTGGGAGCCCAGAGGGCCCTCCATGGGAGCTGTCTTTTTCCACTTTAATTCCTCTTGATTTCATCATGTGACTCCATTTTTGGTGAGGACCTTTTTTTCATGGGTCAGGTGATTTAAAGCTTGGTGATTATTTTCTTTCTGCACAGCCTCCATTTATCACATGATTGTCTTTTGGTGAACTAATTATGATGTGATATTCTTGAATTTTCCTTGCATTCATGAGGTGATTCAATTTTGGCTGGGGATTTTTGTTGTGCACAGCCTCTTTCCTGTCACATGATATTCTGTTGGTGGATGCAGTATCACATGATGACCTTGTAATTCCTTTGCATATGTCCTATTTTAGGTTGGGTAGAAGTGGCTTTGTAATTTATTCAGGTGTCATGTTTGTTTTTCTTCTTTTTTAGCTTTAAAATGAAGTCAGGTGATAACTCCTTGCACTGGTGAATTTACTGTTTTTATGAGATGATGTGATTTTTGATTTTGACACATGCTGTGCATAGTCATGTAGTTGAGATTTAATTGGAATTGTATACTGCATGCAGCCTGTTGTAACTAGCTTTGGTTTGCATGAGGTGATGAGTGGTGTGAATAGTTTTGATTCTGTCTTAAGGTTTTAAGTGGGGTTACTGTGGATATAAGATAAGGTACTCCTGGGGCTGTGTTGTAAATGAATTGCAGGAATTCCATGGAGTTGAGCTTTTCATCATGTGACTTTTCTATGTTAAGTTCTAGGTTGCTGTGTAATTCATGCAGGTGTCCTTTTCTTGCTGCATGAGTCCTGTGGCTGTAAGGGGGTGTAAGGCTGGGTGGGTGTGTAATTTTAAAGGGTGGTACCTTATTTCTTGTAACTAGTTTACTATATGTAACTTGATTTTTACATATGAATAATGAAATTGAATAATTTATTTAAACACATACACTGCCCTTTGGTGCCTGTGCCATGGTTTTATGAGTTAAATCCAGCTTCTTGCTGTAAAATTGACCTTTTGGTGTAAAATTTGAGTGTAAGTCTGCCTGTAGGCTGGATTTCCTGCTGTTATAGGGTACTATGAGCTTGAGCCTGGTGAAAAAAAAATGGTATGGAATACCACACCAAGTGGGTCTGAAAAGTGTGGAATGAAATTTGACAAAAACAAACAGATTTTATCTTTATGTGGGTTATGGAAAGGATAAAAAGGGTTTTATATACAAAAGTGGAAAGGTTGAGTTTATCAATTGAAATCAATGCAATACTGTCAAGAAATTGTGTGTGAGCTAGGTGGAAGATTTTATATCTAAGATATGTATTATATTTATTGTAATTTTATTTAGATTGTAAATTTGAGACTCAATATTTAAGCTGTGTGTTTTTTTGTAATATCAAGTCTTAAAATGATGTGTAAACTGTGTGCTTAAGATATAAAAATACATGAATAAATGAATATCTTTCTATTAATTGTGTTTGTGTAATGTGAATTTAACTTTAACTCTGGATTATTTTGTATATTATGGCTGCGTCTTATATAAATACTTATTCATTTTATTTTAACATTCAATAATTTGTTTCTTTGTTAATTCAAGCTGTAATGAAATATTCATTGCGTCATGATTAATTTTCATTTCCTTTTTTTTCAAAGATATGAAGCCAATTAACTTATTGTTAGGTTTTAAGCTGTTACTGATCGTAGGAGATACCAAGATCCTCTATTCATTCATTTTGAGCCCAAAGTTTTAGTCTTAAAGCTTCCAAAAATTAAAATATTCAATTTATTTTCCAAAAATCAAAAATATTGACTCTAATTTTTAGCTTCCACCACCATCCTATGCTTAACACGTTTGATTTGAATTTTATCTTGGATAAAAAAACTTGATATGACTTGTTGTGAAGTATCTTTATATTTGTGCCATATAACAATTTAAAATAATATGGTGAAAGGATTTTTTTTGCACAGATCTATAAGTTCTATTCAAAAACTATTCGAAAGCTCAAAATCATCATTCCCTGTGTTTCTCATTGTAAAATAGTACCATCTCCTCTGGTTAAAGTGGCTTTCTGAAGCCATTATTTTGTCCCAATATTCAGCTTATTCACTATTTTTATTCTTCAGCTTCTTTGGTCTTGCTAGAGATTTATACTTATAAATTAATTTCAGCTTTGAAGACTATTTCTGGAAAAAATTGATTTTTTGGTATTCTTTCCTGTTCTACTGCTAAATTTATCCCTTTTAAATATCAATTATCAAGAAATAGTTATTAATTTTGGGCAAAAATATGAATATTTTGTGATCAATTGTATTGAATTAATATCAGAAAAGGAAATAATTTCAAAACAATATCCATTTAAATATGATCTGAAAAAATATTCTTATAATTGAACATTCTAATTTTTTGGAGCCTCTGCCAAATATTCCTTGTATTTATGGAAAATAAGGGGCAGTTATTCTTATCATCAATTCTAATTATTTTAATTAATCATAAAACAATTTTCCAAATATTACTTCTATATCTCCTTTTTCTTCTTCTGGAGACCATGAATTCTGAAATAAAAAGCTCTGAAGCTTATTTCTCAGATAGCCATGCTAGTTTCAAGGCTTATAGCCATTGAGAAAATTCATCCTTTGTGACTACAAATGATCTTAATTTTTGTGTTTCAATTTTTACTGAATAAATTCTTACTACTTCAAATAAGTTAGATATTTCAGAAATGTTTTTGTCTTCACTTTTTTCCTTATTATCCTCTTTCTAAATGTTTTGACCTGTGTTAAGCCACTTATTTCATTTTATTTTGGATTCCTTGCCATAAATATTTTTCTTTACTTATTTCTATCTTTTTCTCTGTGACCTAGCTACTAATTATCTTTTCTAAGGAAATTTTTGATGTCGTAACAAGAAATTATTTATGGAAACTTATGTATCTTTTCTTTCAAAATATTCTGTTTTTGAAGAAAAATAATTTCTTCTCTATTAATATTGCTGAAATATTACTTGGAAATGTTACATCTCAGTTTTGAAACTCTCATTTGATATTGAATATTTTACCCAAACCTTTTCTTTCTTATTATAATTGAAGTTTATTTTTGGGTTTCTCATCCTTCAGGGATCCCAGATTTAATTAGCTTATTTTTATATTCCAAATCCTGAATGTTGTTCATAGAATAATTATTTTGAAATTTCTTTCTTGTATTACACCACTCGATTCAAATCTCCAATTGAAATGTAAAATTTAACCATTTTAAGTCACAAAAATGATCCATTTACTGTTTAGTATAATAGAAAACACTCAAAAAATCATACAAAAGTGTCAAAATATATATAAAAATATAGAATTTGAAATATCTAAAAGATAAAAAAAAAGATAACAGTAGCTTGATATAAAGGAATAAACATGAGTTTTACAAAGAAAGAAACCCCCAAAAGGGTGGTATCACAGTTTATTTCCATTTTTCACTTCCCTGTCTCTGTGGGTATCAGTGGGATCTTACTGGGCCCAAGTTTGTTGTTGATTTTTCTACTGAATATATAATACAAAGGGTTGTGAGATAAGGCAAAGGCTTTAAAAAAATACATGAGGAAGCTGTAATCTGGGCTGGTACACTTTTTCCATAGTCTTTTCATCAAATTAAAAACAAGCCGTATTGCCATCAGTGAATCTTAAAAGAATGGCATAATTATAATTTTTGATAAGTTTGTAGTATTTAATTCAAGCTAAAAATATTTTCCTGCAGTAAATTTTGAGCTTTTTAAGGTAAGATTTCAAAAAAAAATGATTTGAGTTTTTGAGTTAAGAATGTTCATATTCAATCTAGGAAAATATTTCTGAATAGTAAAGTAGCTATCTATTTCTTCAATCTTCATTTTTTGTATAAGTACCCCACAAAAAAACATAGCTATAGCTTATTTAAAATTTATTTTTTCCTTATTTCTTCTCATGGTCCCATATATCAAAATTGATTTAACCTGTTATATTCAGCATGAGTTTTGGAAAAACTCCTTCATTTTTTATACAATTTCTGTGCTAGATGATCTTGTGTCAACTTACTTTATGATTCTGTTCAAAACCAGGTACATCAATCTCAAGATATCTTCACTCATTTTTTGGATTTTGGTCTTAGTTAAGTTTAAGATTCACTAATCTTCTGTTTTAAGATACTTTACATGTTAAAATATAAAAATTATCCTACAGAATTTAGTGTTTGTATGAAAAGGGTAGATTTTGTACCTAGAATTGCAAGTTTTTCTTCTTCTATCCTAGAGAATATTTCTTATAAATTTACTACATATTGGCCTGTTCATATCAAAATTAGTTAGAATTTCCTGTTGATCTTCTATATGAGCACTTTTATACCTCTATCAAGTATTAATATCTCAGGGATTTATGGTAATAAGTATTATTATTTCCTATTAATTTGTACCAAAGAAATTGAAACAGCCTTTTTAGATTCCTGAGGTAATATAAGTAGCTCAAATATTTAAATATTTTTTTGAAAAGCTATAATTGGCCTTATTGCCACATGATTTCTCCTAATTTGTAGAATTCTTGAAAAATGAATACCCATTCAAAAGTACTAACAAATGTTTTGCTTTATATTTATATGTGGAGATCTGAAATATGATTAACTATTTTTTACATTCAATTTGGTTTTTCCACACCAGATACTGCAGTTGAATAAGCCTACATTCTACATTCCTACATTTTACTTAACTATCCATAGATTGAGAAAAAATTATTTTAGGTATTGAAACTGGTCTAGTTCTACATAGTTCTTTTTGAAAAACTGATGCTTAATGGGGATTAAAATAGAAATAATCAATAATTACTTATTCACTTTCAAAAAAACTCCCTTGCCTTTTCTTCTAAAACTATGACACTTTTGAGAAGACTAATTTTGTCGGATATCCATCTAGGTGTTCCAGGATTACTATTGAATTGTGTGAACCTTTGAGATATGACCACATACCCAAAAAAGGTCACAATAAATATTTAAAATAATTATACATTAAAAATAATTACCTTAAAGCTACAAAAATACCATAAATTGGCATAAAACTTGGTTTAACTTAAGAAACAATGAATAAAAATGTGAAATAAATTGAACCATTGGATTCCCCATGGTAAGATACACATATATCATTTTTATGGCATATCTGTAAAGTCAATATTTAATAAGTTATAAGTAATAATACCTTATAAAAAACATAAATCCCTATTTATTTCAAAGACCAATGAATCAACATTTTGAATAAATGGTACCATTGGATTCTCCATAAAAATACACATATAAAACAATTAAGAAGCTAAGCTCCAAATTCAATACTTAAAGAATTAACCTGAATATATGCACTTTTTTGGTCAATGCATATATTCAAGGATTTTAGCCTATATCTTTTGAAATATGCATGATAGAGTGATGAACCAAAAATGAATTCATCACGTAATTACTGTAGGAATACAGAAATGAAGTTTATTTAAAAAGCTATAAACAAGGTTAAATCCTGTAAGGGATTATTGATTAAAATCAACAGAGCTGTTGACCACTTTGTTGTGAAAGTGGTCCAAACTTAACAAAAAAGAGGACAGTTGGATTCTACTAGCTCATTTTTGAAGAATGATTTATTTTTTATTATAATATTCAAGGTATAACCCCTTGAAATCATGGTTTGTAGTTTAAAATATTAAATTTCGACAGAAAAGATGAGTTACAAGAAAAATCATCAAAAATAGAGTTTTAACAATGTGATGAAATGCTCTTGGCAGAATAAAAAGGTTATGCCAAGCTATTAGAATTCACTCTCTGAATTGCTGTGACGTGTAAATATCTAAAGTTATTAAGGATCAAAGTTTGAGCTTAATTTGATGATTTGTGATCACTCACTGTAACCTTAAATTAAGCTTAACAGTCATATGAGTGATAGAATTGGTTAATACTGTTAGTTTATGATTAAAACTAATAAAATCCACGAATTTTGGGGCTCTTCCAAGCCTTTGACGTCATCAAACCTAGAGTTATAGTGATAACTCTAAATAATGGCGTAATAATGATGTAATATGGTTTGATCATGATGTAATCATCACCAAACCTTAAAATATTGATCAATTCCAGTGGATATGATCAGTACACGTCTACTAGAAGCCTGTTGGACTCTAGGAGGAATGTATTTACTATAAATAGAGCTATTTTTACTCTGTTTCCCCTCAGACACATCAAAAACATTAAATCAATAAAATTAAAAAGGTAATATCTTTATTCTTTATATATAAAACTTTTATATTATTAAAGAACAAAGATCATCCTCTGATAATAATCAATTTTGACGTGATTAAATCATTTATTTAATTGTTTTTGTTAAAAATCTCTCTAAATCTCATTTCCACGTAAAAATCAAGAATATTTGTAATTTTCTCTATTTTTTATTGTAAATACAATTTGGATAAGTTGTATTTAAATTTTTTGGTGTAAAATATCTCAAAATTATTATATCAAGTATTAAAAGTAGGTTATTTTCTCTTTATTATTACTTTAATAATTCTTTAATTAATATAAATAGTATTTATATTAATTTATAACTTTAATATTGGTAATATTATTGTTATTACTTGTTTTGTATTAATAAAAAACAATTTTTTATGCCTTTATTGTTTGTTTGTAACAATAATAAAGTGCCATTAAATATATTAATTATTTTATATTAATATATTTATTTTGTTATATTATATTTTATAATATAAATAATATTATTATATTTATTTAATAATATAATTATTTTTACGCCATAATTATAATAATTATTTATTATTATAATTATTTTTATCTTATTTATTTCATTTATAAGGACATTCATAGTACAATAAGTAAAATATTAGTAATTTTTGCCTATTGTTTCATAGTCAAACCTTACAAATTGTCACAGGGGCTCTTTGTGAAGAAAAGAGTGGCCTGGAACTCAGGAATAAAGAGCTCAATTGGAGGGCTAAAAAAGAATAAAGGAATAGAAAAAGAATATATTTCTTTGAGAGGAAATGAAAGAAATACAAGATATGCCACAATAAGAGGGAAGCCAAAGGCCAAAGGGCCAACCAAATGAATCCTCAATTCACTGTTTCAACCTGCCAGAAAGAACAATGGAATTGGTAAAGGATATGACCACCAATATCCACTGACAGGACAAGAAAAAGGGGAAAATGACTGACTTAGGATTATCAGTATTTAATTTAATAAAATGAAAATAAATTCAATATATTAATTAACTGTGGAAAAAGTCCCCAGGGAAGGAAAGGTGGCTAGTATATGTGAAAGGCTGAAAGACTGATCCTGGAGGGTTGATCACCCAGCTTTATTGATAGTTTTGGGTCAATATAGAGCTGGCCATCTTGAGAATTGGACTGTGTGACTGAATTCCCACAGTGGAATATGAATTGGCCCAAAAGGGCCAAGGCCATAAAGGTTTCTTGAATACAGCCTGTATAGCCCCATTGAGTTGTCCAAGGAGTACTGAAGTGCTTGATGCCTTGACAGCTGATTGAATGATTTATAACCTCTTTAAATTACCCCTTGAATAATCCTGAAATGAAATAACAACCCAACTCCTGCAGGGACAGGTGGTTGGGGTCTTCAAACAGTCTTCTGGTAGCTGTCAGGGATTGCAAGACTGAATGACTGAAAAGTCTTTCTTTGAAATGGGTGATGGATTTGGGGACTTAAGAATCAAAATGACATAATTATGTCCTGAAGTCATCACCGTTGGATTGCTGAGGAAAAAGGGTGCATAATGGTATGTAATACCATATATGCACCAACCTTGGTTCCTGCAGACTTGGGTCAGGGGTTTCCCTGATCTTAAGGGGAAACCCATTTATAAAGGTGACTGCCAGAGGCCATAGTTGAAGTCTTCAGGGAATATGGCCACTGTGGCAAAAATGTGGTTCCTTGAAGTTTATGGCAATTTGGCCAAGAACAAGCTCAGGTGGGCCCAATTTCTTCCCCCTTTTCCCTTTTTGGCCTCATTTTAATTAGGAAAGAGGGGCCTAATGGGTCCCATGGCCCACGGGCTGCGGCTTATGGACCCCAAACCATAGAGCCATAGGGGGCCTAAATGGCCCAAAAAGGTCATTTAGGCCATAGAACCCCTAATCAAAAGGGGTGGCCCAAAGGCCCTGGAGGTTGCTAGAGGATCCAGAGGCCCCTGGAAGACAGGATGATCCCCCAGGCCCAAAAGAAGGGTATTGGCCTGAGGGTTGGTGAGGTGGAGAATTGGCCAAGGAAGCCAATGGCTGCAGGATATGGCCTGAGGCAATGAGTGGCCAGAGGAAGTGGGTATGGCCCAAAGGCCATTAAGAACCAAAATGGGCCAATTGGCCATAGATTGGGGTCAGGATAGAATTTCCATAAACACACATTGAGGGGGTTATTACACATGGTTGTAACATGAATTTCTTACAGAATTAATTATATGTTATTCATTAAATGGTGTGTGTCTGGTAAATAAGTGGGTATAATAAGTATACTTAATCATATTGGTATTTCAAAAGGTGAAGGTATATCTTTAGGAATCTTTTAGTTAATTTTATAACCTTTCTGAGTATTGATACTCATTATTCTGAATTGGCACAGGATTCCATGATTATTGTATTAATATTGAAAATTGATTATTATTAAAATGTTTCTGCTTTGAAATGTAAGGAAACTTATTATAATATAAGGAAAATAAAGCTTCTATTATAGAGTCATGCAAAGGAGAATTTGATTTTTATAACCACAAAGAGACTTAGTCTTTGCCTTGTTTAAGATTTTTCATCATTTTCAGCTCCATTGTACATAAACTACCTTCTATTCATGTCTTAACTTCTGATTTATATCTTTGAATCTATTTTGAGGTTATGATTAAGAAAACTATTTCATAATTTATTTTAGTTTTACTGTTTGTTTTTTCTTTACTATATCATTTTAATCTTTATTTTAAATAATGAGATTAAATATTCATTTTGAGCCCTCTAGTGTACTAACCTTGTAGGTTTAGTCATAAAACCCCTTTCCTGGGAATATGGGTGGAAAACTGAGTCTCAAGTAGCTCAATTTAAAAATTGTAGTGATTTGAGTACCACCTATAAGATCAAAGTAATATGCAGACCAATTTTTTCCATCTGGCTGATAACCTGTAGCTAAGAGTCATGTATTCACTTGTTTTTGGAATTTATTTTTTGTTAAGAAAGAATATTTTTTATGTGAAAAGTTCTCACTATAATAACTGGTAAGAAAGAAGTAAATATGCTGGAAGAACAGATACTAGAAGTAAGAATTCAAGTGTAAATAAAATATTGTTTGAGGATATTGATATTTATCTTCAAGTCAAATATAAAGCTTAAAATTTTCCTTGAAAGTATTAGGTTAGGAACAAGGTACCCAAGAAAAGTACTATTTTCACAATTATGGACTCTTGAAGAAACTGAAAATTGAAAATTACTCAATTGTTTTTTTATACAGAGACTTTAATTAGAAAGCTTCCTCAAGTAATCTATCAATCAATTTCAGTTTTTCATTTGGAATACATAAGATAAACTGAAGAAATTAGTTAGGAAATCCACTATGTGGAAATACAAAGCCCAATTTTTAATTGCTTTATCAAAATATTTCTTTCAAGAAATATCTAGCCATTGATCAGATGTCAGGCTGAGTCTATGATGAAGGTGTAATAAGGCTATTTAAAAATTTAACTATGACTGTGAAATGGTAAAATTAATCAAAAAGGGCTGGATCATAGATAATAAAGGTTTAAAATAAAGTGATAAGGGCTTTCCTATTATAAAATAGTGGTGGTGAGCGCTGTTGAAAGCCCTGGGTGCAGTCTTACCAGTTGGGTTACTATAATAAGAGCTACAATACCAAATTTTAAAGTATAACATGATTATTTTCCCAGAGTATAACTTTTTTTGACAGTTGTACTATGTTGGAATTCAAGAGCAGGATGAGGAAACCTATTTTTGGTGGAGAAAAGGCCCCTTTTTAGCCTAAAATTGGGTGAAAAAGTCAGATAGACCTTTCCACATGGAGGAAATGAAGATTTTTCACTTCCAAGGACTGGCTTGTGGCTTTCACAATGCCCGTATAGCCTGTATTGGGCTCAGGTGTGGTTTTTAAACCACATCTGGGCAGTTTTCACCAATACAGGGTGAAAATTTTCATCTGGGGACCACACAGCCCTCTTCTGATGTGTATGATGTGTATAATGATGTACAGAACCTGTATGGGACCCTAGTATTTAATGTACTATGAGGTATTAAATTATAAACATGCTTCTTTGTCTATTTGACACCTCATAATCATGGCTATGGGATATTATCCTACAGTAAAGGTGTATTGGACTAATTGTGGGATTTTAACCTTAAAACTGCTATAACCTTGTCAGTTTTTGAGATATTGAGCTCAAAGTTGGTTTATTGTGTAGCCCAGAATGAAATATAAACAATGGTACCTCATCTGGTAGGGGTAAAAATAAATATGGGAAAGCTATGCCATGTACAAATTTTGTTATTCATACATATGGTTTTTTCAATATCTGTATGGAGCTTATTTTCCCCATAACCTATGTTCTAGATAAGATATGGAGAAATAAAAGGAACCATCAGATATCCCTTATTGTTCTTTTTATCAAAAGACCCCACTTTAGGTATCTCACACTAAAACTTCAGAGGTTAGATGAGAGGTGAATATTTTATTCAACCTTATTTGACCTTATTTTGGTCATAAATCCTGTAATTTTGATTCTAGCTCAGTTTGGCTAGTACCATTGGATAGCCCTGACGTAGAGCTTCAATTTGAATACCCATTTGATAGGGTTAAGTCTCTTCCTCTGGATTTCACATGAGAGGTGAGAAATAAGGTTTATGCTCAGCAGCAGCTTTGTTACACCTTGTCCTATGATGGTGGGACTTGTGTATTTGGAAATTTGTGGTTTTCCTCTTTATTTTGATATTTTTTGAGCTGATTTGGCTCAACTCCATGTTTTGGTGGTATCTTGGCTTTACCATTGATTTATGGTATTTGGCTGTCATGCTTGTGCTCTGGTTTTGAGTCACAGGCTGACATTAGAGATATAAGGATGAAACTTAAAAGTAAAGTATATTTATGTGGAGTTATTTTACAAAACAAAAATATTAAATTTGAGGAAATATTGAACCCATAACTGTAGCTTGAATAATGCTAAATAGACCTGAATATTGGTTTATTGAATCATTGGAAATAATTAGATACTTGAGATAGATATCCATTTATTCCTTTATTTAAAAAATGTCTCTTTGAGATATTAAATTTGAGTTTATCTGATATGTAAATGGATAATTTTATAGAATAAATATATTCATTGTTGAGTATTGATTAAGATATCATATTATTAGTCAAATAAGCCCAATAATTAAAAATTACTACATCTATGGAAGTAGGTGCTGTATTAATTTGTATAATATTTTGAAGAAAAGGACCCTCTTACTGTTCAAAAATAAAATAAGTTTAATGAGGAATTTGAGTAGGTTCATATAAACAAGGAAGTAATATAATTATTATCACAAGAGCTTAATAGCTCTTATTGAAGTATATATATTATAAAAGCTTTGTTCAATTGGATAAGAATATAATTTTCAGCCCTCCTTTCAGAATTTTTGATAAGATAACTCTGAATCATTTTTGAATTCGGGCTCCTTTCATTTAACTGCTTCTGTATGTGAATTGATTCTATAGAAAGAATGATTCAATATTTATTTTGGAATTTCAATCAACTTGAAAAAACTAATTGTGTAATTTAAATTAAAGAAGAAAAAACTCTTTGGATAAACACAAATAATTTAATTTTGATGAATCTTGATACATTTATATTTCCCAAAAATGTGTCCCAGTCTATTGATAAACGTAAACTGATCCTTTCCAAACATAAATATTTTACCCAATAGCTGTAGAGGTATTTGAATTTAGATAAGTTGTAAAATGAACAACTTTAAGATGGTTTGATTTATAGCTGTGAAATAACAAGGCAAAATCAATGTGAATCCAAGAATAGATTCTGAAAATTAGCAATTAGAATAATATATCCAAAGCCAGAAATAATTATTGTTTGATTAAGTTCCAGCCAAAAAATGAAAGAGTAAAATTTCTTTCTTAGTGGAGAAAAGATTTTTAATTGAATTACTTACTCTTGAAAAGGAATATAGCCAAAGATATCCTTCCCCAAGCATGATTTTTTCCTGGAATACATTTGGAGTGACTAATTTAAATGTAAACAAATATCTCTTTCAAAGCTAATTATGTTCAATAGAAAAATGAGAAAAAAGATATATTCAAATGTGTTCCTGTACTGTTCCCTGCGTTAAGTATACAAAAATACAGTAAGAGAACTGTCACTTTATCTGATTATGATGCATTCTCACACTAAATTGGGTCATAAATATATAATTATCACATGAAAAAAGCCAATTTCACAAAAACTGACAACAATACTAAAGAAATTAAAGCAAAAAAACAAAATTGAAGGGCTTTTGATTGATGATATCAAAATTGAGATAATAATCAATTTTTATCAAAGATTTTTCAGCTGAAAAAAATAAATAAATGAATCCTAAAAGAATCCCCAAAAACAATTAAAGCTTAAGAATTTGTACCACCATTCTATGCTATAACCATTTCCATTTGGTGACCCATTGAGATTAAGAGATTTTATAGGGTCTTGTAAGAGATATTTTACCATGAAGATTGAATCCCTACTTGAAATTAATCAATTGTTTGAGCTTTATAGAAATTGCTCATTGTGAGACTCAGAGTATATTTTCCATACCAAAATAGGGAAAAAATAACTTAAAATAATTTTTTGAATATCAACAACACATAAGTCATGTGCATACCCAAAATTCATCATTTTTCACAAAGAAAAAAGATGGAAACCCTCTTCTTGAGTAATTATATCCATATATTCGAGAGAATATATGGATTCTACACAAGAATTCACCTATTTATGAGTCATAAGGCTCATAGCTAAAAATTCATGCTAAGTAGAGGTAAAATGGGAAATATTCCAACACCTCCTCCCCAATACTGAATAAAACAATGGTAGAGTTTTTCTTTTATGCATTTTTGCATTAAAATAAGGGGATTGTGAAAAATAACATGTTATATATATACTGGATATAGTGTTATGAATTGTTTTAGAGCTTGAAGCTACTTTTTTGATACATGAAGCTTTGAATAAGTATCAAGCCATTAATTACCATTTTAATGTAAAAATAGCTAAGGTGGGACAAACAACAGCTAAGGGAGACAAGTTATTCTAATTTCTGAGGCCTCTTAGGTATATTCTTTTGAAGAGCTCGGATCCATGGCTGATGGTAACCAATTTATGTAACTGAGACCTTTTGATAATATTTTTACTAAGGCCAATTCTGATTAAATCATGATAAAATAGTAGATCAGCTTCCATTCTGACATACCAAGGAGGTAATGAGTAAATTTAACTCTTGTATCAATATTTTATTGATGTTTGACCATTCATAAGCCAAATTTGATCAATTAAAACCAATTTTAGACTAGTATTTATGACATTAAATCATGGAAACAGCCTATCTTCTTGCTATTAGCCTGAAGCACATAGAAAATAAGGTGATAATTAATGAATTGATTAAAATGTAATTATAAATAAATTTCTGTGAAAATTCCAGGAAAAACTATAGAAGTGGTGTTTCCTAGTTAAAGAAAAATAATTATGACTTCAAAATCACAATTGAAATATTTACTTCCATTCCTTTTTTAATCATTCCATGTGAAACACTGAATTGTCAAAAATTTAAAGAAATTGAATACTGTGGGAAAATATCTAATAAAATTGATAAGTTCAAGCAAAAAAATTTATTTAGAAATAAAAGGTTATCTCAAATGGTAACTTAATTTTTCTTGAACATAAATGAGCTAGTTTCCATGTAGATCCCATAATTCAGTAACTAAGATAATTTTACATGACAACAACTGATCTAATCACAAGTACAAATACCATAATCCATTCCCACTATTTTGGTTTTTCTTCTAACTAATTTTCACCTATCTTTGAGATGAATTAGGCTAAAAAGAATAATTATTTTGCTGTTTTTTCCCATTTTTAATCATCATTAATCATTAAAATCAATATATTGCTAATAGAATCTTCTATATTAGCTATAAATAATTCTCAAGTGGTTCAAGTATTTTATATAAGACAGAAATATTTGAACTCAAATCATATTTCCATCTCAAATAGTATTGCAGCTACAGCTTCTGTATTGATGATATTTTATCGCCTAATGATTCCTTAAATACACAAATAACCCATCCAAATACCCTTAAAAATCAATTTAAGGGATATTTTGGAATATTAGTGAGTGTTTTTGCTTAATTATTAAATTTTTTTCTTAAAATTTGATATATTTTCTTCAATAATAAAAAGTAATCCCTCTTGAAAAATATAAGCATTTATGAAAATAATCTTATATTACTTCAACAAGAAGTCTTATCATTAATAATTCTTGGAATTGATTCTAGTAAAAAAGCTAAGCCATACTTTATTATTGATAGTAGTATATAACAAGTAAAAGAAATAATTCACCAATTACCTACTTATGTGTGGCTATAATAATTCTACTATTATATTTTCATAAGAACATTCAGAGTACCCTTGATGGATAGTAATATTATAAAGAATTTAATAGAAAAATGTCACACCTGGTGTCCTGTCTGTGTTCCTTGAAGCTTGAAGTCTTTAATATACTCTGAGCTTATTCATGGGAAAATTTATTGAGTTTATATAGATTTTCCTTTTGAAATATTTTCAATTTTCCTGAGATGGTTTTATAGCTTCTCATTGAGAGATTTGGATTAGTTATATTTTTTTTACTGATAAATTTTTCATCTCCAAAAACACATAAAGCTCTTCTTTGAGTTAATTTCGAAATTTTCAATTAAAAAGTTGAATCTTAAAAGCCTTGTAGAAATATAAGCTTTCACAAAAAGTAATAAGTATTTCCGGAATATTTCTTGAAAATATATCAAAGATTAAAGATTAATGCTTTTCTACACAGTATTTCTTGTTTATCTTATTAAGTGCATAGAATATGTTGACAAGCTTTGAAAGAGATATATAACCAGACCAGAATTCTCAAAGGAAGGATATGAAGAAGGTTTTGAAGTTCATATTTACAAAATACAAGATTTATTCAAGAAAGGGAAAACAAATAGGACCACTAAAAGGTTTGTGTTTATTGATCCCTTTTTTGATGAAAATCACAATATTAATGTCAAAAGAGTAAATAACAGAAATTGAAGAAACTATAAAGTAAAGACATATGGATCTGGAAAAGGATGGAGATATTGGACCTCAGCAAAAGGTAGTAAGACATCCTCAAGAGCAGAAAAAGAGGAATAATAGTAAATTTTACAAAGCCTCTGATGGGGGTCAAGTAAATCTTACAAATTGGGAGCTTTTTGGATAATTCAAGGACAATAGAGTTTTTCCCCTGTCTGGAAAGTAAAAATCAAATTAAAACAAGAATAAGAGTTTTTTTGTCAATGGACAAAAAGGAAAAGTTTGAAATGAAAAAAAGCACCAAGCTTAGAGAAAGAAGGAGGACCTGATGAATCAACCAGCTAAAATCCTATATGAGGGACCTCCAAGGACAAACACAAGGCACTTCAATGAAGTCATAAAAATCCCAAGAAAAAAAATTGAAGGGGCAAGGCAAGGACAATTGGTACAGACTTTACCCAAAAGGGTAAAGGATGCTTAAATTGGAATCAACAGCCATGTGCAGTGCATTCAAGATGGCCATAAATCTCATTATTAATACAGCAAATCAGAGGAAAAGTATTAAAAGGATATTTAAATGAGAATAATTGATAAAATAATGCATATTAAATCCACCATTGTTGTAACTCTTGACAATTTTTAAAAAGCTTCGAAGAAATTGAAATCAAATATTTATGACTGAATAGCAAATTCCAGAAAGATAGCTGAATTATATACAGTGAAAATTGTGATAGTTAAGTCCATTTCAAAAACATGTGATAGAATTGAGAAAAAAATAACAAATCTAAACGATTAAAATTATGAAATAGATAGCACTTTAACTAGTGATAGCAAGAAAAATTCTGTAGAGCTTAGAAGCCGAGTATTAATAATAGACAATCACAAAGATCACAAAAATAAACTTTTGAATGACTAATTAGTAGAAAGTGATAGATAGAGGTAAAAATTGAAAATGTGAATAATATTACTCATAAGCTTTCTGAACCAAATAAGAAAAATTACAAAATACTATAAAGCTTTGGATATATGGAAATTCTACCCAGAAAAGGGTTTGATACTAAAATCAGTTGAGTAAGATCAATGTATAAGAAATTAATCTGGAGGAAGGCCTTATTTCAAAAAAGACATCCCCAGAGTGGAATGTCCATAATTCTCTTGTTAAGGAGAATAAAACCACATTAAATTCATTAACAAAATAGATATGCTTTGAGAATACTTCAACATTCCAGATAAATTTATTATTGAAAGACTGCATTCTATACTTAAAATATCTGAAAAGAAACTTCTTTTATAGATTGAGGGAAGATTATGGAAGGAATCCTTGGCCATAGTAAAAATATAAATTGATCAAAAAAGTGGTATAGAATATCTTGGATATTACTATTATTGAATCTGAGAGAGATAAACCACATACTTTGGTTTTTCAACAGAAGTAGATATTTTCTACCTTACATCCAAATCTGTCTGACTCACTGACTAAAATAAATATTTTGAAGAGGTTTGGAGGGGAATTAGATATTCTTATTGAATGGATATGTATTTAACCTTTACTCACAGGATATTAAATAAAGTTAAAGGAAGATATAAGTCCCAGTAATATAATTGATACCATATGGACTAAATCCATGTTGATTACAGAAATATATCCAAGAATCCAAATAAGAAAAAGAAGGCCAAAAGACCTCCATTGAAAGCTCAAAGATGTGTTCTAAAATAATATTCTTACAATTAATGTAACAAAAGAGCTATTATTGATAAGGTATAAGTAATTGAATATACTAATTACACTAAAGAGAAAGAATAATCTGATCAAGATACACCAATTTTTGAAGATACCCAATATGAATAGTGTTGTTTTGAGAGAATTGAACTATTACTTGAAGATAATGAGGTACTTACTCACCTTTAA
Organism: Austropuccinia psidii; assembly: GCA_023105745.1. Lineage (NCBI taxonomy): Eukaryota > Fungi > Basidiomycota > Pucciniomycetes > Pucciniales > Sphaerophragmiaceae > Austropuccinia > Austropuccinia psidii. Next base: position 18,065,338 of record JALGQZ010000007.1, on the reverse strand, counting down.
CAATAAAATCAGGAATTCTATAACCTTCTAAATATTCAATATTCTATAATTCAGAGAGCCAAACCTGCAAGAGCTAAAGGTTAAAATAATTTAGCATCTTTTATCATATCTATTCTAATTGATTATGTTTAGGCCAAATTAAACTGTGACTCTGGAGAATTATGCACAAGGGTGGGGAAAGATTACCTCAATAACATATTTCCTCATTGGAAAAAACTCTCAATGCCAATTGAAGGTTTTAAATTTACCAGTGCCAGTAATAATATGTACCCACTATATATATTTGCTAATAGCCTGCTATTTCTGAGCCCATAAGTAAGTGTGAGGATGAAAAAAAAGTAATGGTAATGGATAATTGTAATTATCAAACAATTTTCATTAATAATAGCTATTTGAGCATTAAACTTTTTTATATCAATAGCCATAAATGAAGGTATATCACAGTTAGAGATAATAAGATAAAAAACTCTTCCTTTTCCAAGAGTCCCAAATACATATTGATATTATCTTCTGTTGGAGATAAGCATAAGAAATAGTTTGTGTTCAGATATCTTATTGGAGCACAAATAAATCCGGATTTATTACCAAAAAGGAATAAAGAACTCATTAATGTGTCTTAAAAGAACCAAAATGCCTTTGCTTCAGATAATGAGCCACTGGGATAAATCAACTGTGATTAATTTGATATTACCCTCAATATTCAAAGACAATAGACTCTACGCTTAGGGGCCAAGCTTATACTTCAAGTCTAAGAGATAGAAGGGCTTAGAGAAAAAGAACCAAATTTTAATTAAACTTGGGTTATTACTGAAGGTGGTTCATGATACATATTTTGAGTTAGCAATTATTCCTATTATTCTCTGTAATAATGATAAAAAAATGTTTTTTTGGAAATTTCAAAGCATTGAGGACCTATGAAGTATCAGATAGGTATCCAATTTTTATCATGTAAGAGACTTTTAATAAAAAATTCAAAGCCGAGAAACTAACTTCAATGGATGCACTAAAAGGTCTTCAACAGAATTTTATGAAACCAAGAGCCAAGGAATTATTATTCAGAATAATCACTGATTGTGATATATTTAAGTTTGTGAAAATTACTCTTGGAATCAAAAATGCACCATCTCATTATAAAAGAATGAAAACCCTATTTTACCCACATAATTGGCTTAATGATTGGTTTTAATCTATATTAATGATATTATAGTATTTTATGATTTGTGGGATTTACACCGGGAAATACTTTAAATAATGCCAGCCAAAGCTGCAGAAGAAAATATGAAAATTTTGCTTACAAAAGGCAATTTTGGGCTTGAAGAACAGTAACCACTTTGAAATGTTTTCCAGGATTGGGCTTGGGTATTGATAAGAATAAATTGGCATCAGTTTGACTTCATATGATACTTCAGAATAAGAAAGAAATGAGGTTTTTTTTTGGAATTTCCAGTAATAAAAGGAAGCACTTAAAATAATTAAATATCCTAGCTAAATCACTTTACAGAGATATTTTATCAACAAAAAGTATTCTGGATTAAAGAAGAATATATTGAATCTTATGAGAAGATGAAAAATATCTCTCACAAAACTAACCTTACCTCTTATTCCTTATTTGAATTTTTCATTGAAGATATAAGTTGAGGCTTGTGTAGATGTACCTAAACCAAGCCAAAATTACTGATTATAGCGCAAAAGAAGTACTAGTATTCTTTATATATAAAGAAATAAAAGCAGAATAAGATAGATTGAGGGATAATTTTTAGTACTAGGAGTTGATAAATAACACAATTAAGTTAATGAAAGAGTTTTTAAATTGACAACTTACTGTTATTCGGTGAAATAACTTCTTAAAATCAAAAAATCAATAGCCACATGTTGGGTTGGTAGATAGGTACTCAAAAATATAGAGGGAATATAAATATTTTACACAAATATGGAATTACACATAAGATTTATGATGGGATTGATAGATAGGTAATAGAAAATACCCCTGAGAGCCCAGATTATTTACCTGTTGATAAAGAACCTCATATTCCAATCTAATGAATAAACATTAAAGATATTGTTACTGAGTTTTTTGAGGAATTAAGAGAGTCTTATGGAAAGGAGATGAATTTCCATATATTGATGTTCATATTAGAAGAATAACGTAAAGACACAGCCTTAGTAAATTGATTAGATAAAATATGGAAGAATATTACCCCTGAAGGAATATTCCACTGAATTAATGGTATAATCTACGATTGAACCAAACATTCTTGTGCTATGGTACTATGCAGTAGACTATTGATCAATATTATCATTTATGAATAACATGATAATATACACTCTCGAAAATATTAAGAAGACAGGAATATCGAGACTTGAAAGCTGTTTCTTGAGGCATAATTGGGGAAAGTAGGGACTTGAAGCTTACCACACTAACTACAGGACCAGAATATTAAACAGAAGCACCAGAAAGAAGCCTGAACTTATGATACATATACAAGACCCAAAGCTCCCCCGGGAAGTAGCTCATATGGATGTCCAAGAATTTGAAATTACTGCCTAGTCTTAGTGGACAGATATAGCAAGACTCCCATATTATTACCAAATCAGGAGAATGACACCTCTATAGATGTAGCTCTTCTTCTATGAGGTTAATAGTTTCTCATACATTATTGCTTAATGGTAAGATATGTAACAAATATCCCAAGCTTAAGTATTCACTTTTTGATAATATTCAAAGATTCTTTTGGTAATAAGCTGTCATTTTCAACAGCTTATCACCCTAAAACGTATGGGATAGAAGCAAGGATTACTGAAAGCCTGAAGGGAATTGATAGGAGATTCTCTGCTCATGTATTGGAGTTCAACAATTAATATTGTTTTACCCATTATTGGTGCAATTCAATACCTGCATAAGGATTGGAATTTGAAACACAAATCAATTCCTCAGTGAGAGATGCTGCTTCCATATTGAGAAAAGGATTATATAAAAGGCTCCCAGAAAACACACTGAGAAAATACTTAATTGATATAAATCCTACAGTTTTCATACTCAGGTTTTTGCTTGATAAAGTGAGAAACCATACAAGATAAATAATGAAAGATAAAGTTGAATACTCTATTAAAAGTCATCAAGTACCAGAATTCAAGGAGGTTACTTAGCTCTAGCTTTAAGCTTGTGATTTAATAATATTAAAGGACCAAAAACCTAAATATTCTTATTTTGGATATTTTTTTATTTCTTTCTTACATAGGAAAAATGAAGTTCAAGTAGAATTGAGTAGTGGATTGTAGAATAAGAGCTAAAAATTACAAGTCAGACTCCTTGAACCATATAATCCAGATGATCAAGAATTGGTTTCCTTGAGGAACACAACCCTTCTTATTGTACCACTATTAGATCAGAATGAGAATAAGAAAAGTAGGAGATTAATAAAAGAAAGAAGAGTTTTTCATGAAAATAAAAGAATATTTTTATTTATATATAGAAACAGAGTACTTTAATATTGATATCTGGCACAAACAGATATATCTGAATCAGAGACAATTTTGAGAAGGTTTAGATGCAAAAAAGGCCACAATACTGATCATTATAATAAATACGCTTCGAATGATTTTTATTAGTAATAAGGGGAGTTTTGAAAGTGGAAATTACCCCCAGATGTCTTTAATATCTATTATATTTACACTAATAAAATATTTGTGCAGTCTTATTTATTGATACAAGGCAATGAGAGCCTTGAAGTATATTATAAATATCTAAATGTGCCAAAAATAACCCAAAATACGATTTTTAATGTGAAAACTTATAAGTAATTACCATACTAAGAGCTAATCATTTCTCACAAGGAAATAAATAAAGAGCTTTTTTTTGAGAAAGAAAGTCCATGAGCTTAAGACCGGATTTGGATTCTCCATAAGATTCCATACATGATTGATTCATAGGCTGTTTAACCAAAGAATAAATCCAGGATGTGTTTAGAAGTAAAATATTTAAACATCTTACCATCAATTCCACATAAATAAAATATCAAATATTTTTTGGTTTTTGCATTTTCACATGAAAAAGAGGTATCCTGCAAAAACACATGCTTTGTGTACACTAAGATTAATTTTATACAGGTTTTTAGAGCCCAAAATTAATAAATTTGTATATGCATGTCTTATACAACCATACTGATTAATATCCTAATCAATGCCCAAATTACTACATTCATGTAATGATAGCTCAGGGGGACAAAAGACAGTGAGGCCTGCCAGGGCACCCCATTTTAGGAGGCCTTTGAGGCATAGAAAGCTGACAAGCTTAAATTAATGGATTATCATTAAATAATTAAATTATTAATATCTTTTAGGAATCCTTTTTTACTAAGGTTAAGTCTCATTAAATTATGCAGAAATAGAAAATAAGCTGATGTTCTTGATTTACCAAGGAGGTAGAGCAACTCTGATAGCTGAAGCCATATCAATTCATGTGTTTTTACAATTCATTAGCTAAAAAAGAACTAATTTGAGGCCCTTTCACACCATTATTGATGAAATTACCTCGTGGGAACAAGCTATTATCTTTCTATTAGCCTAAATCATTGAGAAAATGGGGTACAAGTCAAGATAGTGATTAAAATGAAATCCTCAATAAATAATCATTGAAATTTCAAAAACATGGATGGATTGGTTATTATTCTTGAAAATTATTTTATGAATTTTCAGTATCAATGAAAGGCTTTACCCACATTCCATTTTAGATGATTACTAGTGAAACACTCAATCTTCAAGGATTTACGGAAATTTCAACCTGTCATGAGATTTCCAAACATATTAAACACCTTGAGAAAATAAATGTTTTGGGAATTGAAGGGTATTTAAAGCTTTATGTTCATTATTTATGAACACTAAACTGGCTGGTGTACATGTAAAATCACATAATTTAGTAATTTTGATATTTTACATGAAAAAAGTACATGTAATCATAAATGAAAATAGGTTCATTTATCTATAATCTATTAGTATTTGAGTTTAATCCCATTAATTACTCTTTGAAGTATTTGAATTCTCAAAAGGAGAGTTATGTTTCTATCTTTACCAATATTCATAATTATAAATAAGTAACTCATTATATCTTCAATATAATGTTTTATACTCCCTGTAGAATCTTTCTTAAGATTTTTTAATATCTAAAACTATCAACAAATGTGTTCAATAAAATGATATCCCAATTTACAATAGTTAATCAACTAAACTTATATCTCTGATCTGGTATCTGCTATTCATTATTTAATTTGAAAGATGATGTGTCACAACACCTTTCCAAATCTTTCTCAAGTTTTATTTGAATTATTGGGGAGTATTGTTGTTAAATATCAAATTTTCCCCAATAATTATTAATAATTACATAAAAGGTAACTATTAACAAAAATTCTTTTATAATATCTTAATAAAAAGTCTTATGATTAATTTTTCTTTTGAAATATATTATAGTGGAGAATTACTGAATACTTTTATATTACTAGTCATTTGTATAAAGTAAATTAAATAAATAAAAAAAAAAATTAATCATCAATTTATTGTAATGATTTTCTATTGTACTTCTCTTGAGAAAATACAGGGTAATATTGATTAATAGTACTAGCATCCAGAGTTTCATAGACAAATATTACATTTTGGGTCTGCTCATGGGGTTTGATCCTTGAGTAATTTTTAAATTGACATCTGGGCTTATACAAGCTGAAATTTATTGATTCATTGCTTTCTATTACTTTGAAATCTATTTTTATTTGAACTTTTTCTCAAAAAATTTATTTATAAACTTGGAATAATCTTATATTTCTTTAAATTTGGAATTTTCAAATTCAAAAACTTATAAAATTCCCCTTTTATTAGCCTTAAGTCTTCTTATTCAAAGTTTCATTTCAGAATCTTTCAAAAAATATATGTTTTTTGAAATTAAGAATATTACCAAAACATTTCCTCAAAGATCTCATAAGAAATATTACAATCACAAGAAGTAGAATTTTTTTAGACTTTCTCCAGTGTCTTCAATAAAAGCAAAAAAGAATCGTAATATACTCACTGAGAGGTATATAACCAGCCAAGAATTCTCAGAATCTCATTCTAAAAAGTACAAAATTTAATCTTTCATAAAAGGGCACTTTTTCTAATAAAACCATATCCAAACATCCTCAAAGAGGTGTTTTTTATCACTTCCTTTCTTTATCATACTTAAATTGATTTCAAAATGATTCATACTATCAATTTAAAAAACTAATGAATCTCTAAAGTGAGGAAGAGTTAGGACCAGAGTCAAAGGCGTAAATAACTCCTCAAAAAAGGCACATATGGAGTATTCAAGTTCTCTCCCCATTCTATAAGCTCTTTTCCCACAAATTTTTATTTGAATTCTGAGTTAAGCTACTTAAGAAGACTATCTTAAGAGAAGAATCAAGTTCAAGTGTAATCCATAGAGATATATCAGTGTAATTCTAAACACTTTTTCAGAGAAGTATAAGAGAAAGAATAAAAAACTCAATAAAACCTCCCACAGGGGTTCATGAGCTACTAATTACACATAAAGAGACTTCTAGGTCAGGAGGAGACCATGAAAATTTTAACAGACTGGAGTCCCCTTTCTGGAAAGGAAGAATCTTATAAAGTAAATTATTGGCACAATAATAAAATTTATTTGTCAATGGAACAAAAGAAAAAGGCGTGAATGGAAAAATAATAACCTTGGGGAAAGAAGGAGGACCTGTCATGTAAAGCAGCTCAGATTCTCTATAAGATGTCTCCAAGAGAAACCCCAAGGGAACTCAATGCAAGAATAAAACTAAAAATAACAAGAAACTCAAGCAGAAAGGGAAGGATTTACACATAAGGGTACAGGATGCCTAAATTGAATCCAACATCCATGTAAATTGCTTTAAAAATGCCTAAAAACTGTTTGGATTTTACATCCAAGAAGATAAAAAGGATGAAAAGCACATTTATATTCAATTAATGGATTAAAATTTGCATACTTATTCCACTTTTACTGTCAAATTGAACATTTCTTATGAAGAATTAAAGAGATTTTGGTAAAAATATCACTGAATGATGAAAAGGTACAACTGTGAAAATTGAGTACACCCCACAAATACATAATAAACATTTCAGAATATCAGAATGACAAAATGAATTTTTCATTAATCAAAAATGTTTGTGAAAGGCTTTTGGATCTATAATGTCACATGCTAATACTAGAAAATCACACATTTGAATATACCAACCTTTTACTAAAAACTCAGAGAAAAGTGATAAAGGACAGGAGCTATTGAATTAATAAGTTCTTTAGTATGTAAATCAAATGAATCATAAGCTTCATGAACTAAATAAAATCTATCAAGAAACCTTATTCCTTTTAATAACATTGAATTCTTCCCAAAGAGAATTTTATATAATATTCAATTGGAAAAATATAAATAAATTATAAGCTTCATGAGCTCAATATCATATATCAAGAAACCCTATTCATCTTACTGTAATGAAATTATTCCCAAAGGAAATTTGATATAATCTTCAATTGGAAAAAATCCATTTCAAAATGATGATTTTGGAGAAATGCCTTTTGCTCCAGGAGAGATATCAAGTATGGAATAGTTGCTTTTATTATAATATTTACAAGAATATAGCAAAAGTTGATTCATTAAAGAAGTGGATATTTTGAAAGAAAAATTTAAAATGACAGATGAAATTATTTCTTGAATACTTCCCTTCAATACACTATAGCTGAAAAGATAAAGGATTGAAAGATGAGGAATTATCATAGTAGGAATACTTGGCCATGGTGGAAATCTCAAATAATTTCCACATGGGCTAGAAAAAACCTTTAGGAATCCTATTATAAGCTGGTAAAGGGATAATGTGAGCCTTGAGCTATATTTTACATTCCCAAATAGGCCACAATTACCTTAAAAATAAATTCTGAGTTATGCATAACTCATAAGTCATGCATATATTCAAAGTTCATCATTTTTGATTTCAGAAAAGATGAATAACTTTTTATTGAGTAAGTAAATCCATGGATTTAAGGCCAGATTTAGATTCTACACAAACCTTCACCTAGGGTAGCTCCATAGAGTGAATAAGCGCAAATTAACTCTTTGAGGTGGTAATATGGAAAATAATTCAATACCACATCATCAATACCACATAAAAGATCCGTGAAAATTTTTGTTTTTCTTAATTTCACACCAAAATAATGGGAATGTGGGAAATCCCATGTTACATATACACTAAGAGTAGTGTTATGCATGTTTTGGGCACTTAATATCATGGTATTCTTACATGGACTTTTGGTACACCCATACTGGATATCTCACTGTGCTTAATTTTCTATTTTGACATGAAAAATAGGCAAGGGTGACAAAAGACATCAAAGAGAGCCAGGGTACCCAACTTCTGAGGCCTCAGAGGAATGGACAGCTCCAAAGATTGGATCCATGGCTGATCCTGGCCCAATTAGTAACCTAAAACACTTTGGGAACTTGGTTACCATGTTACAACTACAGTAAATCATAAGAAAATAGCAAATAACCTGCTATTTTGACGTGCCAAGGAGGTAAAGAGCTACTTAGACTCCTTTAACCATGTCAATTCTTAGTGAATTTCCATGGATAGACCCTAAAGGAGTAATTAAAACCCTTTTTGGACTTGTATCCATTGATTTACCTCATAGCAACCAGCTAAACACTGATATTTGCAATTCTACGTAGAAATGAGGTAAAAACTTCAAAAATCCATTAAAAAGACAATTCTTAATGAATCTCTCTGAAACTTTCAGGACCAATGAAGAACTGTATTATCTATGGTAAAAACAAAAATAATTACAGTTTTACTAGTAAAATTAAAAGGCTTACTTACAGTCCATTTTGACTATTCTACGTGAAACACTGAATCTTCAAAAATTCACAGTAATTACAAACTGTGATGAAATTCCCAATAACATTGATAACTTTGAGAAATAAATAATTTTTTTGGAATAAAAGAAGATTTACAGATGTTACTCCTTTTATTCTTAACCATATTGGGGTTGGTAGTCACGTAAAAGCATCAATTAAGTAATTATGATAATCTTACATGACAACAGATGATGCAATCAATAATCCAAAAGGGTTTATTGTTTTCTCACTCAATGGTTTTTCAGTTTTCTCCATGGCACGCCTCTGTGAGCTGTTGTTGAGTTAAAAGAGGCCTCCTCTTGCTGTTTTTTTCCAGATCAAGTCATCTTATTATCCATTTATATCATTGTTACCAACAAGTAAGTATTAGTTAGACTATTCTTAAGTGTTTTAATTCCTTCAGAATCAATAAGAAAGGCGTGAGATAATAGAATCCAACTATATATTGTTGTAATCCTGTTATAAATCATTCTTGATCCCTTAAATCCACAATTCTACATCAAATTTCTCTACTTCTATCTTTCAATAAGCTCTTTGCAGTATAAGTGAGTCATTTATCTTTAATTCTTAAAGTTTTTCTCTAAAATTAGTTTTCTTCAAGAATTATCTTTATAATTATTCTTGTAAAAGATGATTATATATTAAAATAATTTTATTATTTTAATAAAAGAAGTTTTTATTATTAAATTCTTCTTGTAATTGATTCTTGTAGACAATTACTGCTCACTGTTAAAATCACTAGTAGTGTTTAACAAGTGAAATAAATAATTCTTTAATTATTTGATTGTGGTTATAATAATATTTTATTATTATATTTCATAAGAACAGACATAGTACTGTTGATTAATAGTAATATTATCATCAGTTTCATAGTCAAATATTACATTTGGGGGCCTGGCCGTGATTTTATCCATAGACTTGGCTTTAATCATATTCTTGACTTCAATAATATATTTTTAAGTTCTAAAGTATATTAATTTAATAATTTTTCCTTTAATTTTGAATTCAAAATAATTTTATTTTTTCAAATTGTTTTGGAAATCGTTTTCATTGAGGAATTTGGTTTAATTTTCTACTGTTTTTACACATGGCTTTTTCACATCCAAAAACTTATAAAACTATTCTTTGAGCTACTCTGAATTAATTTTCAATCAAAATCTTAAATTTTAATTTTTTTTCTTCAAAAAGAATAATTTTTTTAATATTAAAAAATATAAAACTTATAAAAAATCTTTAAAAATATTTTGGAAAGTATAAAAAATAATTTTTTCTCTTTTATAAATTTTTCTAGTGTCTTTAATCAAATACTGTGCAGCTGGCAACAGACTCAGTAAAAGATATATCACTAGTCCATAATCTGAAGACAGTATTGAAGTGCAAATTGCTAAAAGAGGCACCTTATTTAACTCAGAAAAGAATAAATTACCACCAAAAGGTGTGTGTTTTATCTTATATTTTTCACTTTTATCTTTAAATTGATGTGAAAATGGTGCATACCAGAAATGGAAGAAACTATTCATTCCAGCCAGATGGACGTGGAAAAGGAAGAGGCAAGACCAAATCCAGAAGTTCAAAGTCTTCCTCAAGAAAGACACATTTGGAGGATTCCAGAGTTGTTCCCCATTCCCCAAGGTCTGTACCCACAGATTTTGATGTGAATTCTGAGCCTGAACTGATTCATGATAATATTTCCAGGGCTGAACCATTTTCAAGTGGCAGAAATAGAAATATATCAATTCCAATACAAAAATTGGTTCAGAGAAGCCAAAGAAGAGGAGTGGGAAATATGCCCAAGCCTTTGGAAGGGGGCCATGAACTCTTATTTATACATAAAGAGCTTTCTGGGTCAGGAGAAGACCATAGAACTCTTAGGAGGTTGGAGCCCATTGTCTTGCAAAGACAAGGTCAAAAAGATAAAGAATTGGTTGAAGAACCAAAGTCTTTTATCCATAGACCAGAAGAAGGAGCTGGAAATGACTCCAGCTTTGGAGACAGAGGCCCCAGTGGCATCTACCAGCTCCAAACCAGCTCCAGAAGTGTCCAAGGACAAGCCCAAAGGACCTCAGAAGAAGCAGAGAGGTCCCAAGAAACATCAAAGCAAATTGGCACAGACCTTACCCACAAGGGTACAGGATCCCCAAATTGGAGCCTTCAGCCGTGGACAGTGTATTAAACATGGCCAGGACTTTGATGTAATTCACAGCCAAAGAGCAGGAAAGGATGAACAGAAATTTTGCAAAGAAATAATAGATCAAATACATTTTGTTCAATCTAATATTCATGTAGCCCTTGGTAAATTTGATGCAAAGATAAATAAACTTACATCAGACATAAGTGAATTAAAAAGGAATGACAAAATATATACTGAATGGTATCAATTGGAAAATTCCAGAATTGATTCAATTATTAATACATGTAACAGAATTGAAAGTACATGTCAGGTTCATAATGATGAAATGGAAGATATTTTCATTTTCATAATGAATGATCAACTTAAAATTCTAAAAGATAATGTCTTATAAATAGTTGAAAATACCAATCAGTTTGCTACACATTTAGCAAAAAGTGACAGTGAAAGGCAGAAGTTAAAGAATGAAATCATGGCAAATGTAGAACAAATTCATAAGATTTATGTACCACATATGCCAAGAAATTTTACACCTTTGACTGAAGAAAAACTTTCTGTTAAAGGAAGTTTGACCCCATTCTTAGGAGAAAATGTTATCTCTGCAAAAGATACTCCCAAATTGGAAGAATGGCCAACATTCTCTGGTGAAGGATAATATAACCATATTGAGTTCATCAGGACTATTGATATGTTGCAAGAATACTTTCATATATCTGATGAAATCATAGTGGGAAAACTACACTCTCTGTTTACCAGAACTGCAAAGAAGTGGTATTACAAGATGATAATGGATCATGGGAAACATGATTGGTCTTGGTGGAAATCTGAAGTGATTACCAAATGGGCAAACAATTCTTGGAGGTTTAAAATGGAAAATGCCATTTTTAACTCAGAGAAAGATAAGCCACTTACTTGGTTCTTCAAGCAGAAAGACAGATTATCTGTTTTACACCCAGATATGTCTGACACTAAGATTAATATGAAAATATTAAAAAAGTGTTGAGGAGAACTGGAACATGCTATCAAAAGCAGATGTGTGGAACCCTGTTCAACAGAGGACGACATTAATGAAATGGAAGATATCATTACCAGGACAAGAATTGGTAAAACTTGGACTAAAATCCCTATGGAATCCAAGATGGTCTCAAAGATTGCCAGAGAGGACAGAAGAACAGAAAGAACTGTCTTGAAGTGTCATAAATGTAGAAGTACTCCACATTTAGCCAACACTTGCACCAAAAAGACAAAAATCAATGAAGTTCAAGTCATTGAAGAAGTTCATTGTACTGAAGAGAAAGAAGAATCTGAGCAATATTCTGCAATCTCTGAGGACACACCAGTGGAGGACTATCCCATTGAGAACATTATAGCTTTCTTTGAGGTCACAGAGGTCCATACCAACTTACCACAGCACAGTGAAGATTGCTATAACCTGATCAATATCAAGGATTCCAGAATGTGTAAGACCAAGCCTGCACAAGGAAAAAATTATACTTCTGGATAATCCTGTATCACATCAGTCTTAATGAATGATATTGAAGCCAAAGTAAATTTAGATACAGGGGCATTTTGCACTTATGTGGGAAAAGACTATCTCCAAGTTATACTTCCTGAATGGAGAAACCATCTATTACCAATAAAAGGTGTGCAATTTAGTAGTTCCAGTAACAATATGTACCCATTGGGTATATTAGACACTAATCTTGTATTTCCACACCCAGCAGGAAGCATAAGAGTGAAAACTGATATTGTAGTGATGGAAAATTGCACATCTCAGCATATCATTTTTGGAAATGATTACTTGAATATTTATGGTATTGACATCAATAATCATAAAGACAGATATTTCACAATTGGAGAGAACAGAAGACAAAAATTTGCTTTTTCCAATATTCCAAAACAAATATCAATAGTATCTTCTAAAAATAATGATACTTATAAGGAGGAATTTGTGTCTAATCAACTTGTTGAAGCACAAATTGATCCATCATTGTCACCAAAGATGAGGAATGAACCTATTAATGTGTTATACACATACAATAATTCATTTTCCTCTGATAATGAACCATTAGGTGCTATAAGGGGACATGAAGTTGATATTACTCTTAATATTGACGGACCATATCTTCCAGTACTTAGAAGACCAGCTTATCCAGCCAGTCCCAGAGCTAGAGAAGCCTTGGAGAAACATATCCAAGAGTTAATCCAACTTGGTGTACTAAGGAAAGTAGGCCATAATGAGGAAGTTGAAGTGACAACACCTGTTAGTATTGCCTGGCATAATGATAAGTCAAGAATGGTTGGAGATTCCAGAGCATTGAATACCTACACATTTCCAGATAGGTATCCAATTCCTAGAATTCAAGAAACCTTGACTCAATTGTCTAAAGCCAAGTATATAGCATCAATGGATGCATTGAAAGGCTTTCATCAAAATCTTTTGACACCTAAAGCTAATAAATTACTTAGAGTTATCACTCACTGTGGTATTTATGAGTATCTTAGAATGCCATTTGGCATTAAAAATGCTCCATCCCATTATCAAAGAATGATGAATACCATCTTTCCTACAGAATTATCTGAAGGATGGCTTATCATTTATATTGATGATATTATCATATGTTCTGATTCATGGTCTTTCCACCTTGAAAGACTTGCAAGAGTAATTCACAAAGTTGCAGAAGTGAATATGAAAATTTCACTCAAGAAATGCAATTTTGTTTTTGAAGAACTTAAAGCATTAGGACATTTTGTTTCTGGTTTAAGCTTGGGTATTGACAAAAACAAAGTAGCAGCAGCTTTACTTAAGCCAATACCCCAGAATAAAAAAGAAATTATGTCTTTTCTTGGATTTTCCAGTTATTATAGGCAACACTTGAAAGACTTTGCAATTCTAGCCAAGTCACTATATAGAATCTGTGATCAACAGACTGTATTTGAGATAACACAGGAGAGAATTAAAGCTTAAAAGAAGATAAAGAAAGCTCTTACAGAAGCACCTTTACTCCTCATGCCTGACTGGAATATTCCTTTTAAATTGAACATTGATGCATGTGGAGATGGATTAGAGGCAGCCCTACATCAAGTCCAAATCATTGATGACAAACCTACAGAAGGACCAGTTTGTTATATCTCAAGACAAATCAAACCAACAGAGGCCAGATATGGTGCAAGCCAAATAGAGTGCTTATGTTTGGTATGGGCACTTGAGAAATTACACTATCATCTTGATGACAGTGCTTTTGAAGTGATAACTGACTGTAATGCTGTGAAATCACTTCTTAACATGAAAACTCCCAACAGACATATGTTGAGATGGCAAATAGCCATTCAAGAATATAGAGGAAACATGACTATAGTTCACAAAGCAGGAAACATTCACAAGAATTCTGATGGACTTAGCAGGTGGGCATTAGCCAAAACTCCTGATAACCCAGATTATGTACCTTTGGAAGCTGAACCACAGATTCCAATTGAAGGGATTAACATAACTGATATTGGGACTGAATTCTTTGAAGAGGTCAGAGAATCTTATAAGCAAGACCATAATATCCATATCTTGACTTCTTTATTAGATAAAGACTGCAAAGATACATTTTTAGTAAATGCACTGGATGAAGTTTGGAAAAATTCCTATTCTGAAGGAATATTTCACTTTTTTGATGGGATTATTTACCACAGAACCAAACATTCTTGTGTAATGACATTATGAAGCAGATTGCTTATCAATACCATTCTTCATGAATGCCATGATAGCATCTACTCTGGACACCTGTCAGAGGACAGAACACTTGAAAAAGTGAAAAACTGTGCATGGTGGCCATCTTGGAGGAAAGAGACCATTGAATATTGCCATACCTGTGACAGATGTCAAAACGCAAACAGGAGTACAAGCAAGAAATTTGGACTTATGATCCATATTCAAGAACCAAAATCCCTTTGGGAAGTTGTTCACATGGATTGGGTCACAGCACTTCCTCCAAGTGGTGACAAAAGTTATAATTCTTGTTTAGTCATTGTAGACAGATATAGCTAGACTCCCATATTCTTACCATGTCATAAAGATGACACTGCTATGGATACAGCTCTTCTTCTATGGAGCAGAGTTATTTCTCATACAGGATTATTCATAAATATGATAAGTGACAGAGATCCCAAGTTCACATCTGCACTTTGGACCAATCTTCATAGATTTCTTGGGACTAAGTTATCATTCTCTACAGCATATCACCCTCAGACAGATGGGCTAGCAGAGAGAATGATTCAAACTTTAGGAGATATGATCAGGAGATTTTGTGCTTATGGGTTAGAGTTCAAAGACTCGGATGGCTTTACCCAGGACTGGTGCACTCTTATACCTGCATTAGAACTGGCATATAAGACATCAGTCTATTCTTCCACAGGTCAAACTCCTGCTATGTTAGAAAAAGGATGGAATCCAAGACTCCCAGCAGACACACTGAGGAAATACTTGATTGACATTCATCCTACAGCTTCCAGCTTCAGGTTAATGCTTGACAAAGTGAAACATCATGCAAAAAAAGTATGAATCAAGCTTTTGACTATGCAAAACAGAAGTGGGACAAGAGTCACAAAGTACCAGACTTCAAAGTAGGGGACTTAGTGTTAGTTTCAAGCTTGAATTTGAATAATATCAAAGGCCCAAAGAAACTTAAAGATTCTTATGAAGGACCTTTTGTTATTTTTGCCTTACACGGAACCAATGCAGTTCAAGTGGAATTGAGTGGTGAGTTGGAAAATAAACACCCCACCTTTCCAGTCAGCTTGATAAAGCCTTATAAACCAGCTGACAAAGAGCTGTTTCCTTTAAGGAACCCAACTCCTTTAACTGTACCACCAGTGGAACAGAATGCAGACAAAAAGATCAAGAAATTCATTAAAGAAAAGAGACTTAGGGGTAAAAATCAAAGAGAATATCTTGTCAGATATACAAATCGAGTCCATGAAGATGAATGGCTGGCAGAATCAGAAATACCTGACTCAGATAAACTCTTAAGAAGATTTAGACATGAAAGAAGGCCACAAGCCTGAATATGTCTATAAATGTGTTTTAAATTACTTGATCTGAGTGATGTAAAGAGGTTGGACAGTGGACATTAACCCCCTTTGGGGCTTTTATTCTTCATACCATTGATAAAATTGTAGTACAATTTTATTTTTTGGTGGGAGGGAATGTTAGCCTTGAGGTATATTTTACATACCCAAATAGGCCACAATTATCTTAAAAATAAATTCTGAATTATGCATAACTCATAAGTCATGCATATATTCAAAATTCATCATTTTTGATTTCAGAAAAGATGAATAACTTTTTATTGAGTAGGTAAATCCATGGATTAAAGGCCAGATTTGGATTCTACACAAGGATTCACCTAGGGTAGCTCCATAGAGTGAATAAGCTCAAATTAACTCTTTGAGGTGGTAATATGGAAAATACTTCAATACCACATAAAAGATCCATGGAAATTTTTGTTTTTCTTAATTTCACACCAAAATCATGGGAATGTGAGAAATATCATGTTACATATACACTAAGAATAGTGTTATGCATGTTTTGGGCACTTAATATCATGGTATTCTTACATGGACTTTCTGTACACCCATATTGGATATCTCACTTGAAGCTTAATTTTCTATTTTGACATCAAAAATAGGCAAGGGTGACAAAAGACATCAAAGAGAGCCAGGGTACCCAACTTCTGAGGCCTCAGAGGCATGGAAAGCTCCAAATATTGGATACATGGCTGATCCTGGCCCAACTAGTAGCCTAAAACACTTTGGGAACTTGGTTACCATGTTACAACTACAGTAAATCATAAGAAAATAGCAAATAACCTGCTATTTTGACATGCCAAGGAGGTAAAGAGCTACTTAGACTCCTTTAACCATGTCAATTCTTAATGAATTTCCATGGCTGGACCCTAAAAGAGTAATTAAAACCCTTTTTGGACTTGTATCCATTGATTTACCTCATAGCAACCAGCTAAACACTGATATTTGCAATTCTACGTGGAAATGAGGTAAAAACTTCAAAAATTCATTAAAAAGACAATTCTTAATAAATCTCTCTGAAACTTTCAGGACCAATGAGGAACTGTATCATATATGGTAAAACCAAAAAAAATTACAGTTTTACTAGTAAAATTAAAAGGCTTACTTACAGTCCATTTTTGACTATTCTATGTGAAACACTGAATCTTCAAAAATTCACAGTAATTACAAACTGTGATGAAATTCCCAATAACATTGATAACTTTGAGAAATAAATAATTTTTTTGGAATAAAAGAAGATTTACAGATGTTACTCCTTTTATTCTTAACCATATTGGGGTTGGTAGTCACGTAAAAGCATCAATTAAGTAATTATGATAA
Organism: Austropuccinia psidii; assembly: GCA_023105745.1. NCBI lineage: Eukaryota > Fungi > Basidiomycota > Pucciniomycetes > Pucciniales > Sphaerophragmiaceae > Austropuccinia > Austropuccinia psidii. The sequence goes on along the minus strand of JALGQZ010000007.1, from coordinate 18,047,899 downwards.
TCTTACATGACAACAGATGATGCAATCAATAATCCAAAAGGGTTTATTGTTTTCTCACTCACTGGTTTTCAGTTTTCTCCATGGCACGCCTCTGTGAGCTGTTGTTGAGTTAAAAGAGGCCTCCTCTTGCTGTTTTTTCCAGACAAATCATCTTATTATCCATTTATATCATTGTTACCAACAAGTAAGTATTAGTTAGACTATTCTTAACTGTTTTATTTCTTTAAGAATCAATCAGAAAGGCGTTAGATAATAGAATCCAACTATATATTGTTGTAATCCTGTTATAAATCATTTTTGATCTCTTAAATCCACAATTCTACATCAAATTTCTCTACTTATATCTTTCAATAAGTTCTTTGGAGTATAAGTGAGTCATTTATCTTTAATTCTTAAAGTTTTTCTCTGAAATTGGTTTTCTTCAAGAATTATCTTTATAATTATTCTTGTAAAAGATAATTATATATTATAATAATTTTATTATTTTAATAAAAGAAGTTTTTATTATTAAATTCTTCTTGTAATTGATTCTTGTAGACATTTACTGCTCACTGTTAAAATCACTAGTAGTGTTTAACAAGTGAAAGAACTAATTATTTAATTATTTAATTGTGGCGATAATAATATTTTATTATTATATTTCATAAGAACAGACATAGTACTGTTGATTAATAGTAATATTATCATCAGTTTCATAGTCAAATCTTACAGATAAAAAACAAAATTTTCCTCTCAAATTAAACCACAGACTTTCTGCCTCACACTCCAATATATCTTACTTCTTAGTTAACATTCAGAGCTTGATGAAATTTGGAGGATAGTTAGATAATTATATTTCATGACTATCTTACAAGTCTTTCTCCACATAAACTTACATCAATTTCATGAAGAAAGTAATAAATAGAGCTAGAATAGTAGGAGGTGGACCATAAATCCAGTTTATACCAGAAATATTTCTGAGACTACAAAGGATTCCAAAAAGTCTCAGAAAAATCACTTAATATGTAAAAAATGTAGTAGTACATCCCATTTTCCCAATACCTTTACCAAGAAAACCAAATTTAATGAATTAAAAATTCATAATATTTGGTATACTGGAGAGGAAGAAACAGATAATGAGGATTCATAAATATCAGAAGATACCCCAGTTTATAATGGAGATGTTCAAGCCATTACAGAATTCATTTTGGCTATGGAGGTTCATACCCACTTACTGAGATACAGTGAGGAATTATTTAGCCCTCTCAACATGAAAACTCCAGAATTCACGGGACAAAAGCCTCTAAAGGGGAAGCATACACTCCTGAAGCATCTTGTATCACACAAATTTTGAAAAATCATATAGAGGCCAAATATAACTAGGAGAAAGGATAATTTGGCCAATATATGAGGAAGGACCACATTAAGACCATATTTACTCCTTGGCAGAAGCACTTTATTCAAATTAACATTGTGAAATTCAGGACTTCCAGTAACAATATTTACCCACCAAGTAAACTTAATACTATAATTTTATTCCAAAATCCAGAAGAAATTGGAAATTAAAATTTTAATAGAAGTGTTAGAACATCTTACTTCTCAGAATTTTATATTGGGAAAGAATTAATTAAAAATTAATGGTTTGGGTACTAATAAAACTAAAGACAAACAATTTAAAATTTGGAATAAAAAAGAGAAAGACATTATTTTTTTAATATACTAAAATAGATGTAAGTAGTATCTTCCAAAGATAAATATAAAGAGGAATTTGTGTCCAGAAAGCTTTGTGAAATAAAATTAATCCTGATTTATCAAAAGAATTTAAACAGGAGATAATAAATGTGTCTGTTAGATGTATATATGCCTTTGCTTCAGAAAATTACCAAATGTGGAAAAAACAGGGTAACGAATTCAACAGTAAACTCAATATTGACTGACCAAACCCTCCATTTCTAAGAAGACCAAATACTATAGAAGCCTTGGAAGACATATCCAAGTGTTAATTCAACTTCATTTACTAAGGATACTTCTTCATAATAATTTGAAGTAATAAAGCCTTCTATTATCTCTTTTAATAATCAGAAATAAATTATAGTTGGATATTTTAGATCATTGAGCAACTATGTAGTTCCAGATAGGTATCTGATTACTAAAATTCAGGAAAACTTGACTCGATTAACCAAATCCAAGTATATGACCTAAGCTTAGGCATTCAAAGTCCTTCATTAGAATTTCCTCACACCAAAAGAGAAGATATTATACCAAATAATCACTAATTGTGGTGTTTTTGGGTATTTAAGAATTCCCTCCGGGGTTGAAAATACACCATATAACCATCAAAAAATAGCTAGTACCATTTAAAACTGTCAGGCTGATTCTATGTAGAATCTATAAGATAGAAATAATAAGCTTTTAACTATTACTGTGATGGATAGAAATGGATTAATAATAAATATTTAAAGGGCTCTACTATTGGAAATAGTGGTGATGAGTTTTTTGAAAGACCAGGCTTCAGTGGTTATCATCTTGATTATTTCAACAAATACTGAAATGATTAATATTATAATAGTATCTTAATATACTCTAAGGGTTACTTCTTTTTGAGATAGTATAGCCATGTAATAATAAGCTTATAAGATGATGGGTGTTTTTCCCAGAAGTGAAATCCTCCTTTTATTTGAAATAATGGCAGAAAAAGGTGGATAAACCCTTACAAAATTGATAGAGCTAAATTGTTTCACTCAAGTGGTTTTTTTGTGGTTCAATACAGCCAGAAACACCTGTATAAGCTCCCAAATGTGGTTTCAGAGACACATCTAAACCTTTTGTACCCACAAGAGGTGAAATGTTTTACCAATGAAAGGTTCAGGCATATTCTACAAGCCAGGACACGTCTAATGAGGTAATAAGGGGTCAATGTAGAAACATTAAGTGGGGGGTTTTGGCACTTCATAATTCCATTTTATGTAAAGAATTCCCACAGTACCACTCAATAATTCTTGTAGTAAGGCTTTACAGTCCAAATTATTAGTAATAAAACAATAAACAGCTTTTCTACATCTTTGAAGCCTCAAAATTCAGCTATATGGGATAGTATCCCACAGTAACACTTGGTGTGGGATTATAGCCTTAAATACTGAATACATTTGTCATTTTTGGAGAAAAAGGGCTCAAATTGTAGCAACAAGTGAGTTCTAAAATATGGTTACACCTTTGACCCACCTTTCATTAAGTACTCTAAAGTTATACAGGATCAAAGTTTTTTTACATTTTTGTAAAATAGTATTTTTCTTATGTTTGAGATAAAACTTCCAATAACCTCTGAGAAGTATAAAATAAAGGGACAGAGGTTGAACTTTAATGTATCCCTTCTCTACCCCTTCTATAATATATGTCATTTGACAGGTCTCTCATCGAAACTGTGTAAGTTAGATTAGAGGTAAAGCAATATTGTTATCTTTTAAAGTTTCCCGGATATTATTTGTCTGATAGTTTTTGATCCATTGGTGCTACATTCTTGAAAGTGGTACCATTGGATAGCCCTCATAAAGAGCTTTAATAAAAAAACCAATTTATTGGGTCTGTTTTTGGATCTCTGTATTTTAGATTAGAGGTGAATATTAATGTTTATTCTCAGCAAGAGCTTGAAACCCTAATAACTTGGCTAATTCCTATTGTTTGGTAATAAGAATGGCATTTTCTGAAAGGGAAAGATTTCCTCTTCAACATGGTCACAGCTAAATATTAACTTTGTTGAGTTCTTTTTTTTGTATTTTTGGCCTTATTATACCTTTATTAGTTTCAGAAAAGGCCGAAAGGTTTTTGTTTCACTTTTTCTTAGGTACCTTGTTTGTGGTAATTTTTGATGTCATCCTTTTTCTCTAGTTTTTTGTAATGGGATGACACACACACAGATTTTTCTGAAGGATGTTTAATCATTTATATTGATTATACTGTAATATTTAATTATTTGTGATCTTTTCAGCTTGAAATAACTGGTAGATTTCTAGAAAACACTACAAGAGTTCAAATTCCAAATTCAACTAGAGAAATTTGATTTCATGTTTGGAGAACCTGAAGAACTTGGACATATTATTTCAAGCTTGAGCTTGTTTATTTATAGTAGATAAAGTAGAATAATTTCTACTTAAACCAATACCCCAGAATCAGAAAGGAATTATTTTTTTATTGGGCTCACCAGAAATTAGAGGCAAAACTTGGAAGAATCCAATCTTGCCTGAGTAGCTATACAGGATTTTTGATAAAAGAAAATTATCTTAATTAAAGACAAAAGGGTGTGGAAGCATATGAGAAGAAATAGAAATCCCTCAAAGAAGAACCTTTAATTCTCATTCCTGGTTTTAATTTCCCATTAAAGATGTAAATTTATTTTTATGGAGACGGCCTATAGTGATACCCACATCAATTCCAAATTGTTGATGATGAATCATAGAACTACCAGTTTTTTTATCTCAAGACAGATAAAACCAAAATACTCAATATATGATTCAAGCCAGATGGAGTGGCTATTTTTGGTATGGAAACTTGGAAAATTACACTATTATCTAGATAGAGTTTTCTTCAAAGTGATAAGTACTTCCAATTTAGTGAGATAGCTTCAAATCCTAAAAACACAATAGACGTATGCTTATGTGGAAGATATCTATCCCTTTTCCAATAAGGAAGTATTAATTAATTAATAGAGTAACTTCCAAGTAGCTGAAGTGTCCAAGAAACAAAATAATACATCTTTGTGCTTTGCAGCATATAAAGAGCTATAAATATGTTTTATGGATTAAAACACATAATTAAAAGTGTATAATGATGAAATCATAAAAAAACTTTGTACAAAGTATGAATATTGGAGCTGAGACATATACGATATAGAAATATGTGTCAATAAATAATTTTGAGCTCAGAAAAAAATTAGTTTTACATAAGACTTACAATATTAGGTTATTTTAAATTCCTTTTCTCAAAAGGAGAATGACATAAATTTAAAGGCTTATAAGATTTTATAAAATATTTATATTGCAAATCTGGTTTCTTTGTGACAAAAATTTGTCCCTACCTTTCTTCAAATTAAATCTCAAATATGTAACCACATTTCATGGGCCAGATTTTGGCTCATCTTATATTGAAGAAATTTAATACATAGAGTTTTTGATCTGAATTCTGAAGTGAGATATTAGTTATTAAGAAAAAATTTGAATTTGTGAGTAATAAAATAGCCAAATATCTCATATTTTAATGATGAACTTAAGTTATATTACTTATAAATGTTTTATATTTAAAAATAAGTAGGATTCCCCTCATATGGTATTGTATTTTAAATAAACAATTATTTATCTCATAGTTCTTATATACATGGATATAAAGAAAAAAGCTGATTTTGAATTATAAAATCCTAAAGGACTGGTAATATTTGTTCAAAAGAAACTCAACTTGCGTATAATTTAATAAATGAAGTTTTTTTTATTGAGATTGTTGCGGTTTTTGTCTGGACTCTTTGATACTGTTTATTTTATAAGAGGAAATAAAGAAGTAGATATTATTTATATCTTCATACAAACTTTTTCTCAATAAAAAATCCTAATTATAGCCTCTCTTTTGAGTAACCCCTTGATATAGATGTATAATGATCCATCAATGAATAATTTCCTTAATCTAATTTGAGCTTATTTTAAAGTACAACAGTTATAATTACCAACCCATTGAGTAATATTTTAGCAGATGTGATGTGGAGAAGGATTTTATGTTCAACCTTTTCTTTTTGTGCGAAGAGATATGAAAAATACCTAAGAGATTTAATTTTGCATTAATTACTAATTATGAGCTTAGATAAAAGAGAAAATAGATGTCAATTCATAGATATTGTCATTTATCATATCTCTTTAAGATATTTATCTCTGAGAATTTTTACCAAAAACCGTTCTTGAATAATAAAGTTGAAGCTTAGTGGCATTTGTATGTGGCTCCAATTCTCTCAATGACTTATATTTATCAATTTAGTCTCCTTCCTATCCTCTGTCATTTCTCCGGCTTATCTCCAATTTCAATTTAAAAATAAAACACCTTCTTTAATGTGTATCCACTTTTATCTTGAGGTATGTGGAAGACAACCTCCATATTTTGGGAATGATTGAGCTTCACATATTGTTACCTTTGTGTCTCAAAAAGAAAAGGGGTATAACTACTGTGCTATCACTTATTTAAATGCAGCTAACTTCTGTGGAGATTATATTTCAAGAAATATTTATTAGAGTTTTATATATTTCCCAAGCTAAAAGTCATAACAGAACTAAATAATCTGAGCTAATTCTGGTTGATTATTAAAAATCTTCCAGAAACCATTATAGCTTCATGTTTATTAGAATTCATTATAAACCAGTAGCTATATATTAGGGAATTGTTTTCCTTTATTTATCAATTCATTTTTCATAAAACTATTGATAAAAGTTCTTCGAACGTGCTTCCTTATATGTAAGGCATTAATATAGTCACAACTTCTTAAGGCCATTACAAGGGTATTTTATTCTGTTTAAATTTGAAATATAATTATGAAATTATTGAATGTAAAATTCATATTCCCTTAATAAAACTCACTCTTTAAATAGGTGTCACAACACTTCCCTTACATTTGTTGATATTGATAAAACTGATATTATGAATTATTTAAGGGTGCTGGTAAACACACGTAAGCTTTTAGTAAAAACACGTAAGTGACCTTATTTTTCAAAAAAAAATTCCTCAGGCTCAGTTTTGAGGATTTTTTGCCATATTTTTCCCAACTTGGCATGTCAATAAGCACAAATTTTTTCAATTTTTTTTTGCCAAATTTCACCAATTTGGCCAATATGCCAAAATGGTATATTTCTTTCAAAAATTCATTTAAAATCTTCCCACTTATGAATTTCCTTCATTTTTTTAAAAAAATGAAGGGTTCAATTTGAAGAATAAAGCACCAGAATCCCATAATTTTGGGAATTTTTTTGGGTGGGACAAGTGAAGGCACAAAAAGGGTTTTTTTTAAAATGTTTTTTCCCGTCATTGTAATATGCCTATTTTTAAAAAGTGAATTTAATAACTTCCTGCTTATGAATTTCCTTCATTTTTTTTAAATTAAAAGGTTCAATCTGGAAAATAAAGAGCCAGAAGCTCATGAATTGGGAAAAATTTTTGGTGGGACAACAAGTTAAGGCGCAATGAGTGTTTTTTTTCAACTGTTTTTTTTCTTGTGTGTAATATGACTATTTTCAAGTACAAAAGTTCCACATGTTTGATAAAAAAGGAGACTGAGGTGGGATTTAAGCAATAAATATGACTTAGGAGGGGGATAATTGGCATAAATTGTATATATAAAAATCATTCAATCAGAATCAACCTCCAAAATAGTGGGTTTTTTCTGAGAGGGGGGGAAAATTGGACAAATACAACATTCTGTGTTTCCTAAATTTATCAGCCCACCCAGGGCTTGTTTTTGGGAACAAATCTCCCAGCTCACAGTAATGGAGGGACTGGATAAACTTTAGAAATGATGATGTCCAAAGGAACCGAATGAGCACAACTATTCAAGAAGCAGATGAAAATGGGGGGATTATCATTTGGAGGACAGAAATAAGGGGAAACAGAAAAAGATTGGGCTGTGGAATAAAAGAAAACTGGTCTTTTATACTTAGTTGCAATTGGATCCCCCATGTCAGGCATGGACATCCACTTGCTTTTTGGAGCCTGGCCAACATCTTCATACCATTCAATTCTTTCCAAATAAGAGGATACTGAGGGAATTAAGCCGTTCATGGCTTCATAAAGGTCTTGATTTTGGTGAATTTCTTCAGCCAAGTCACCTCTGACATCAGCCCATTGATCTTGAGTCTTGTAAATGAAGTGAGATACTGTTCTGTAGCCACAGTTTCCATCACCCTGGAAATTGATTGCCTTGAAGGTGTATTTCAATATAAACTTGGGCAAGTCTTCTGAGCCAGTCATCTGATAAAATAAGTTCAAAAAATGAATAAATATCAAAATAAACAGCAGAAAATTACATTAAAAAGAGTCAGAAACTCATAAACAGCTTGCAGCATTCATCACTTGTGTGATAATTGCTTTGACAATGCTCACAGGTCAAGTCAATTGCATCATAGATATTCAAACTGGTTGCAGGCTTGTGTGATTTTCTTTGTGAGGTTTTGCTTCCAACTGCCAATCTTCTGGACATTCTAAGGGTTACTTCTGATTTATTTAATTCAGTTGCTGAGGGTAGTGAATCTGATGAACTGATGGATTTAGATAATGAGTCCTCAGAATATTCAGAATCTTCAGATGAGTCCACTTCCATAATTGGAGAGGGGACATTTGACTGGGATCTTGAAATTGTTGTACTGGTCACTTTTGAGGGGGGTCTTCCTCTTCTCTTGAATTGAATTTCAATAATTTCAAGTCTTGAAATTTCTCTTTTGTTTTGATTTTTGTTTTTATTCTTGGCTCCTTGGGGTGTTCCACAGATATTCTTGCATTCTAGAGGGTCTTCATAATATTGATCATCCTCTTGACTCTTGGTAATTTGATCAAATGGGACTTTTCCAGTCAAAACATCTTGAAAATGTTGAATTATTGGAGTGATCTCTGCCATTGGTCTTTGAAACAGGTCTTCCCAAATGTCTTCAAATATTTTCTTGGCTTCGTTCTTTCTTTCTTTTTCAACACTTTGATCATCACCTTGAAAACCAGCCTAAGAAGAATATGACAAATAAAATCAGATAATAAGAAATTAAAAAACCCTCACAGGCAAATTCACATGCCATTGAGGATGGAAGTCTGATAATTCAAGCCTTTGGCGCTTGGCAAATGCCTTTTGGGTCTTATTCTTGCAAGGAATTCTTTATAATTGTTGTATTTGTTGGTGCATTTTTCATTTGGAGGAAATTTTGTTTTGAAATTTTCAAAGGCAATCTGAAGAGCATAATGAGACACCTTGCCATTGAGCGCACAGATGTGTGGAGGAAAATTCTTGACATGGACAATCATTTCTTTAGAGATTCTGTTGATAATTTCAATAAATTGTTTTCTGAATGCCATGTGGAGAGCCCTGACTACCTCCAGGAGAGTACCAGTGGACTTTTGGACCCAACGTTTAACCATGGCATGGGCACCTTCAACTCTGGAGGTGGAGCCCACACCCAGGTGGCAATGGTGGTTGGTCCAGGCTGGCACATAATACTCCTTTAGATGAAGCCACGTCTTTTCCAAATATTGCAAGACCTCAGGATTTTTGACTTGCTTTTGAAGCTTCTTCCAGTTGTCTTTGAAAGACTTTTCAGTGGATGAATACATAAGCTGAGAAATGAATCCCAAAGTCATTAATAAAGACAATAATACGAAAAAAAGTGAAATAAAGTGAAATAAAGTTAAGAAGTATATTACTTGATTCCAAAGGCCCATGAGATTTTCAAAATCAGTTCCATGACCAATTTTCTTCATGCAATGAGCAGATACATCCTTGTTGATGTGCCAAATGCATAGCATGACTTTGGAGTCTGGGAAGAGCTTCTTAATAGAGTTTTTCAAGGCCAGATCCCTGTCAATAACAATAACTGGAGGGGGAACAAGATTGGTGTTGTTGAGGACCTTTTCTATGTATTTATTTAATTCCCAAGTATATGAAGGTTCATTTTCATTCTTCATCAAACAAAAAGCCCCAGAAAAGGTCTTATTGGTTGAGCTGAATCCAACAATATGAAAAAGGGGCATTTTGTACTTATTGGTTTTATAAGTACAATCCATAAGAATTACATGAGGAAAGCCATGAAGAAGTTTCATGGCCAGGGGGTGAGTAAAAAACAAGGAGGTAATGTGTCCCTCAGAATCCCTTGCAGAGGACCAAAAAAAATTTTCTTCTTTGAGAGTGTCAATAAGAGCATCAATGGGCCTTCTGCCTTGCAGTTTTTCTTTCTTGATTTTCTTGACTTGGTTGTAAATGTCTTGAAGGATTACAGGCCTGTCAGACTCCCCCTGGCTGCATAATTGGGCCTGAATTTGCCTTGGCATGAGCAGTGATTCAGAAATTTGAGCAATTTGGGATGTTTCTTGCTCATTGAATTTCCTTAAAGCAGGATGTGCCATGATATTTTCAGTGGCATCATGGCTATGTTCAGGATTTTTGACTTTAAGATTCCAAGTGGTACTCTTGGCATATTTCCTGGCATAAAGTCTAAAAGGACAGTCAAGCTTTCTTGAGGTGACTGTTTTGGAGGGGCTTTTGTTGGGATTTGGGGTGCCAGACCTGTCACAACATATTTCAATTTGGTTGTGGGTCATATTGGACCTCAAGATGGACACAGAATACCCCTGAGCCCTGGCAACATTATGCACATGTTGCCAAAGAAGCTCAAGGGTCTGAAATTTGCCTTCAGTGGGGGGTTGAAGCATTTTTTCAATGAAAAATATGTATAAAAGTGAAAAAAAGGGGGAATTGGGGGATTTGGAATGGGGTAAGAACCTTTCAAAATTTGAAAAAGAGGTGAAAAATGAACAGAAGTGGTTGAGAGTGAAACAAAGTGGTTTAAATGTGGGATTAATAGATGATAGAAGGTAAAAAATTGAAAATTGAGAGGCTTGAAAGCAGGTTGTTGTGGTGGAAAATGCAGTCTTTGGGGGAAAAAAAGAAAAAAAAGTGTGAAAAGCTTTGCAAAATGGCTTTGGTAATGCTGTTTTTCCAAAAAAAAACAATGGTTTGGGGTGGGGATAATGTGGATTATTGGGGTGTTTGGGCTTGTTTTTTTTGGGGGGGCTGGGCAAAAAAATCTGAAACAATTTGGAGTTAGAGAGGTTTTGTGGGGAAAAAACCTCTTTTGGGCATTTTTTGGCCCAATACAGGCCCAATTGTGTTTCATTTTTAATTAAAAATGGGCCCAGGGCACCCCTTACGTGTTTTTACTGAAAATGTACGTGTTTTTACCAATTTATGGCCAAAACACGTAAGCTCTTATGTGTTTTTACCAATTTGCTTACGTGTTCTTACCAACACCCTTATTTAATTACTTTTTATCCATTGATTCTTAGGAATATATCAGGAAGTTTTTTACATAGAGTATCTGCTAGATTATCTGATAAATTTTATTAATTACTGTTCCTGTAAATGTGCTATTAAGAATACTGAAGAAAATTGCAGTATATATAGCCTCAAAACTGCCCAAAGTACAGGAACACTCTGAAAATCAAAACAAACAAATTTGAACTGTTTGAATCTAAGGAGTTATTTTTCAAATTTGACTTTTTGGATATAATACTCTGTTTTATTCTTAATTTTTGATAGCTTCAAAAAATCTGTTTGGGATTTTCATTTTACAACAAATTTTGATCATATCAAAATAACCCATGCAAGTAGCTTTTGAATTTAATCCTTCAAAGTTTATCCCAAATATCTATATTGTGGCTTTTCAATACAAATCATAAATATTAAGCTCTATCATGTTTTATATTAGGAAGAATCCCTTTGGACTTTCACCGTGAAAGCTTTTATTCTTATATTCTGAGAAATATCAAAAGGGCTTTGTGCTTGCATGAATTTTGAATTAATTACCATAGAATATTGAGCATCTTTAATTCAAGCTTTATTGATTTAGAAAGAGAAGATTATTTCAATCCTTTCTAAAAAGCCTTTGGTATGGATTTTTAGAAAGCAATATTCCAAGGAAAAAGAGACATATAAATTATCCGAAAGGGACTTTTCCCATTTCCAAAGACACAACGAGGAGAAAAATTTATTTTTTACCACAAGCTTTCTTCTTCATTTCAAGGGAGCACCATGTCGAGTGAAACAATTAGGGAATTTTTTTTTAAAAAGATAGGATTTCTTGAGAATTAATCACCTAAATGACAAGATAGATTTATTTGTAGAAATATTTGATTTTTTTTTCTGACTATGACAAGTGTTTATCATAATTTATAAAGCACTTTTCACTGCTATTATTGGGTTGTTTTTTTTTGAAAAATACTCAAAAGTGAAGCCAAGTTTTGAAAAATAAAATGGACTTAATTTGATATTAGCATTTTGAAGAGTTTATTTGAAAATATCCTCCTAAAGATTTCTCTCAACACATGATCAAAATAAGGGAAAGCACAAGAAAATAGAGTATAGGTACATATAGATTCAATTTTAGCTATATTTCAATATGATATATAAGCTTTGGGACTGTATAAATATGAATAGTAGAAGGTCACTTTTTACTTGAATTAAAATGCAAAATTATGGGCTTATTACACAGTGCAGGAAGTACATTTTCAATTTTTCTCAACTTAAGAATTATTTGGATCAGAAGAGCTCTTATCGAGTGTATTTTATTTAAAAGAAAATTTAGCTATCATAAAAGATATGATCTATGCGAAGCTCATAAAAAAATTGGCATCAGATACTGAACAAAAAAATTTCCAGTATATTTTCCAGATTCTATTTACCCTCCAGATAGAACAAGGGCCTTGTAATCCCAAAGAAAGATTTTAGAAATTAATTGAAAAGTAATAGGAGGATGGCGATGATAATCTGAGTATTTTGATATAGTTCTAAAAAGAAGCAATCTTTCAAAAATATAAAATTTGTTTAGCATATAAATCAGAAAATGATATCTTAAATATCCTGGAGTATATGATAAAACAGGTCCGAAAGATATGATGGATTTTTAGAAAAATTAACTGATATTTTTATGTCAAATTGTAATTGAATGATGTATTATTGGAAATTAAGTTCAATATTATAAGATCAAATATTCATGCAGAATTGAAATTTGAAGAAAAAAATTCCACATTATTCTTTTGATGGGTACTCACAGAAATATTGATAAGCAAAACAATAGCTATTCAGCCTTTATATAGAAAATCAATCATGTAAAGTAAAAATGTTTTCTCACATTAAAGACTAGTGATATTTTATAGTAAAATAATTACAGTGAAATTGGTGTTTGAAGAAAGCTGATGGAAATGAAGAAAGGCTTAATAATAGAATTTTCACTTTTACATTCGGATATTTAAGCCTTCTTGCTAGTAAAATTGAAAAATAATGAGGAAAAAAAAGGGGACTCTTTACTGAGAAAAATTACTTATTAATGTTCCAAATTTGATAAAATTAATCAGGCCTGATTAAAGAAACTTTTTGAGGTTAATTTTTGAAATGTTTCACAAAAATCTCTTTTTACAAAAAATCAAAATAAGTTTTTCTTTTTACTTAAAACTATTGTAAAAATAAGAACTTTTTAAATAATTTAGGTTTTTTTTTATTTTCTTTATCTTGTCATTATTTTTGAAAAATTCTTTTATTATATTTGCAATTCAATGGAAGAATTTTCACGACATGCTCTTAAGGCGGATTATGCTTCATTATCTTTAGTAGTCTGACTGAAAATTGAATAGACTTTTTTTAATGCATAAAGATTATTGATAAACAAAAACATTGATTTCATTACCACCTCAATAGGACCCAGGAAAATATGCTCATTTATCAGACCAGTATTTTTTAATCCATTGATTTTCATGGTATCTTTTTATTTTGGTTGTCTCTATGACCTATTCAGAGAGAATAATTCAAATACTAAAGGGAAAAATTAGAATTTAATTTTTCAAGCTGCATTGACTATTCATTGAATAGCACATGGATCCTGTCTGGAAATTACTTATCGTGTATTCCACATTTGAAAATCCAAAGCATAGATTTTTTGGCTAAGCTCATTGAGATACTAGTTTTTAAATATAATTATTCATATATTAGGTGAGTAATAGAGATTATTTTGAATCATTGAGAATATCTAATACAATCATGTTTAAATATCCACATGGGAATAATCTTTAAAAGAGATCTATTATTATTTACTTTCTTGAAGGTCAAAAATATATTAGATATATTATTGGGGCCATGTTTATAGCCCATACACATATTTGGAAATCCCCAAGAGATGTTTGGAGAGAATATTTAAGCCAAAAGGGCTCATATTCAATTGAAATTCAATGTATAGGAGATGGGTAGATCAGCCTTTTTGATATGAGCTCCTACTCACTTTCCTTTAATTAATTATTATTCTTAAATTAGTTTTACTTATTTGCTGGGGATATATGCAGGACTAATGGGCTCAATAAATTCTAAGAAGCTCTATGTTTAATTGATTTGAAATGATATCAGATATTATGATTCTTATCAGAGAGTCAGAATATTAATGGGATCAATATATTCTCACTGACTAAAGCAATTTAATAATCAATTAAAAGAAATTGAGCTTCATTAATTACGTCATAATGTTTTTCATCAGATGTACTTAATATTCATTTTTAATGATTCAATTGATAGCCTTTCTATTATATAGCTTTAGCAAAAAATTAAATTCAGTGATTGAAAAAACAACTTACTTTCCTATAGATACCCCAATACTTCAAGACCATGCAGGTGTTTAAGGTAAAATTGTACTGTATGATTTGGCATGATTTTCAGCTCATAATTCAATGCTTCATATACCTAAATAGATCAATTTATGGGCTTCTTAAATAAATTTTTCCTTTTTTGCTACTTTTTTTTATCAAATTTGATAGATAAGCTCAAACTTCATGTCCAATGAATCTTGTTTTTTCAATTTAGTTTTCTGCTATGGCTTCCATTCAAAATAAGAAACATATATATTATCCTAATTATAAGTGTACTTTTTATTAAATTTTTTTTTTGAAGAATAAAATAATATTCCTGAATAATTTATCTGATACATATTATCAAAATCAAGAAACATTTCTATTGATCATCAGGAGTGATTCTCACACAGATATCTTTAATTCCTGGAGGGTTAATGAAAATTTTATCTTATATTGGTCTTCAAAAACATTCTGATTGGATTCACGGGACCTCCTCCCAGCCCTAGTTTGCATCATAATTTACTTTTTTTCAGGTTCAACTTGTTTCATGCAATGACTCATATTGACACTGGATAATTGAAACAAAAGATATTATTGTGAGATTAATAGAAAAACATGTTAAATATACTTTCCAATATATGCACCAACCATTTTACAATATTTCAATGGTTTTATATAAATAATAAGTAAAATGCAGAAACATTTGGATATACAATTCATAAAAATGTGTTTCCCTCAAATTGATGAGTAAGATGAGAGGAATCCCTAATCCCTTGTTTAAATCACATTATTCTCTCATTTATTACACAAATGGAGTAAATTGACTTATAAATTGATTCATGAAAGAGAAAAAAATGATTTTGCCATTAGTTTGGATATATTTTTAATTGTTATCCCTTTACAAGAGAGTAGAATCAATTTTATCATTAATTCTATTTAGGAATCCAATTTACACAGAGTGAAATTGTAAAATATATTTTAATTGAATCACATAACTAATTACATTAAATTAGACTTAAAACCCAATCTCTCAACTGAAACCATAATATTATAATTAGCTTTCAGGAAAAAGGGGGATGTGATAGTTTATCTTGGATTAATAATTCGACAACTTGAGTTATCACCATAATTATTGACAATAATACTTATCATAATAATAATTATTCTTTTAATTTGAATTTTGTCCTCATTATTCATTTTTAATTTTAGAATTTCTCTCAATATCTATTTTGAGTCTCTTTCTCTTAGTTTTCTTCTTCATTTTTTATTATTAAACCTTCCCTTTTTCTCTTTTCTTTAGCTAATAATCTAGAAGAACAATGATATCTTGCTAAAATTTTCATAATCTATTTTATTCCTTCCTGTTCCAGGCCTTTTTTTATCAATATTGATATAGAAATAGTAATTAAATTCCTTCCCTAGTTGGGTTTATCCAAAAAATAGCTGATAATTTCTAGAAGGAAAATCTTTAGCTTTACCAATATCAGGAGTAGATTTACGTCTTGGAGGAAATGAGAAAATTTTGAAGATATTTGTTAGGATATTTTTTTCTCCATTTTATTGGAATTGAACAGTTCTTTAATTAAAATTCTTATTCATTATCATCATCTTCTTCATAATCACAAATATTCTCTTCATTCTCCACCTTAATTTCCTCATTTTATTTCTGAGCTCTTTAATAATCATTTTGTTGATTCATATTATAGCTTCCATCCTCATCTCCTTTTTCATTGATACACAAATTCTAATTCCTATCAAGATCTCACACAATTTTGATTCAATCACAGCCAACCAATTCATTTTCAGAAAAATTCTGAAGGCTTATGTACTTCTACGTCTTTAATATCTATCTTAATGAAGAGAATATTCAGTTATTTAAATATTTGTATCCATTTCTAATTTAAATTAATTAATTATGTGATAAGAACACAATTTTTCATGTAGTGTTGGATTATTTCACTATATGAGAAGTCTTGCGAACTTAAGGCTTAGGATTTAGTCCATTTTGTTTTAATTTTGATTGATATTGCCTTTTGAAGAAGATGAAAAGGACCATTCTATTCGAGGATTTTTTCAGTTATTTAGATAGTATTTGATATTATAATAATATCGTTAGTTTTACTTTTGAATTTGAAATAATATATAATTAATCAAGAATTCCATATTGTAGATCTTCTGTCCTTTTTTGTAACCTTTTTCTATGAATCTCTTTTTAATATCATCATAAATAAAGGGTACTATGACTGCTTATATGAGGAATATTATGAGAAGATCTCATAAATACAAATAGATAACCAATGGATTGATAATTTTTTCTAACTTTTATGTAGTACTAGTCATATGAAAGAAAAAAGTAATTTTCTACTGAAATGAATTAAAATAATTATTCAATGTAAAACTTCTTACCAAAATAATTATAATTAATTCCTGGAGATAATTACAGAATTTCAAGACAAAAATCTAATTATCAACAAAAAAACTTACTAATACTCCAAAGAGACTTGTGAAATGGTCTGTAATGGTTTTTTGATGTATTACATGTGGATTTAAGGAACCAAAAAAATATAGGAGAAGAAATGTAACCGTGGTTACAAAATAATTGAAGATTATAATTCTCTTTGATTTAATTCCTTTATAAATTTTTTGAAAGATTCAAAATTTCTCAAGTGAGCTTATAGCTAATATAGAACATTATATTAAAGATATAATGAGCTAACTGATTTATAATGATAGATATTGTGAAAACAGAGACAAAAAGCTCCTTTTAAGCTTTTTGAAAGCTCTAAAGGTATTCAAAGCGAGTAAAATTCAAAGCCAATATTTCATAAATCAATAAAATTATTTTTTTTATGATTAAACTACTTTTTTTAATGGAAATTTGTTATAATTACATTCATATTAGAGCTTCTTTTAAATCAAAATTCATTTTTTCCCACAAATCTATGAATTTTATTGGAAATTTAATCAAAGATTTTATTTTCTGTGAGTGTTTTCAGATTCAGTATTTCACATGGAATCATTAAAAATGTGCTGTAGGTAAATATTTCAGTTATTATTATTAACTAATTATTTTTTTTTGTTTCAAATTCAATTTTATACCTTTCTCTATTAGTCCTGAAACTCACAATTCTTCTCATCCATAATTGTATTCCTGATTAATTTTGGAAGTTTTAACTCATTTTCTATGTGATGCAGGCTATAGGATAACGGCTTATTTCCATGAGGTAATTAAAAGTTTATGGTCCAAACATGGTTCTACTTAGCTCATTTATTTACATTAGAAGATGTTTCTAGTTCAAATTGATATAGGAGTCATTATTTCTCAGTACCTTGTTGGCACATCAAAATAGAATCCTCTTTGCTATTTCATCATGATTTAATGGGACTTGGCCTTAACAAAAAGGTTCCCAAAAGGTTTTCAATAAATTAAGTTTCTTATTATCAGCAATATGTCCAATTTTTTAGGTTTTTTTAAATCTCAGAGCCTTCTGAATTTTGGGAATCCTGACTCTCTTCACTTTCTTGTCCCCTTATCCATTTTCACAGGAAAAGAATCAATTCTAGCCTTATAGCTGATAGTAAATATTAGTAAGTCAACCAAATATGGACTCATACAGTATCCTTAACTTAGAAGAACATTTATGAATCTGTATCAGTGTGTATGTAACATGGGGTTTTAAGAATCCCATAATTTTATGTAAAAATGAAAAATTAAGAATCTTTGAAATCCTTATATGTGGTATTAATTATGAGGTGCTTGATCATTTATTATTTGACACCTAATAGATTTAATTTTGGTCATGAGCTCTATGGATCAGCCATGTGTGATACTTTGAGTGAAATTCAACTCTGGTCATTAATCCATAGATCTAATTTCTGAAAAAAAGCTTAGAATCTTCTTCTTAGTAAAAATGATTAGTTTTTATCATTCACCATGAGGAAAATGTCTACACCTGACAGCAGGTGTTCCATTTGGAATCTGAAATTAGAGATAGATTCGACTGGGATAGAAAATAGGGCAGAAGTTTTAGAAGAAATTCAAGCCACACATGCAAGCCAAAAAGGTTCAGTTAACTTTGCTTAATATCAGTTTTTGCAAATATCTGTCAAAACTCAATAATCCAAAAATAAACAATAAAATTGATTATTTTCATTACTAATTTAGTTCAATTTTATTTCTTACTTCTAATCTTTCAATAAAAAATAATAAGCATTTGTTTTATTTTTTGTGTATATCTACACATATATTAAAGCTATAATATGAATATGTCCTACAACTCATTCAAGTAAATTTATATATAATCAATATTTACACTGAGGCCCTTTTAATTTGCAATAAAACTTTATTTTATGAGGAAATATCACAAAGCCTTTAGAATTTTCTGCACATATGTATCCTACAAAAGAGATACCCTTCTATTAAATTGTCTTTTCTTAAGAAAATCTGAATTCATTGAGACATTATATTAATTGTCTTTTTTCTCTTATTTGAGTAATTGTTTTATTTAAAATTCAAAAAAATCATCAATATTAATGAAACAAATTTCTTTTGAGTAGAGGCTCACCCAGATTGAGTATATACTGAGTGTTAATAATTAGTATTTAAGACCATAGACTTCTGTAGAGGAGTTATTTTTACTTATTTCCAGAATATATGAATCTTGAAAGTATAATTTTTTTGGTTGTCTTAAGTAAAAGATTTGTTATTATACAACTCCAGATTGTGAATTCTTAATATCTCTGATACTTATAGATAAATTATGGCTTAATAATTGAATATTTGATTCTCAAAAACAGATAAAGTGGCAGGTTTTTTGGTGTTTTTGGCCTATATAATATTTATCTTTCTGAATACCAATAAGTATATTACTCTATATATTTACATTCAAAAAATAATTAATCGTTGATCCATCCTTTTGATTAAGTGGTTCATTTGAAAATTGGAAAAAATAAGATAATATTTCTGACAATTCTTAATCTTGTGAGCACTTATTCTACAAATGATAGAGGGAATATTTATCAATAAGTGGAATATAGCTCAAATACCTGATATTTGAATGGTTGATATGGGCGCGATCCAAATATATGCTTGAAGTTTAAGGGAGATAAAAATCAATCTCTCATCAACTAATCATTTATCTTGAATCATTAAGTTGAGCTCATATGCTATTCATTTTATTTTTTAATCATTTTGCTTCTGTTTCCTAGCTATTTTCCCTTTGTTTTGAGTTACTTGAATTTTTCTCACTTCTTGCATGATTTTTATGTATGAAGAGGCTTCCATATTTTGAAAAATTGCAAATTGAATCTGCATTGTATGAATTGATAACTAAAATACCCCTAAATGATTTTTTAATTTTATTAATGCGAAAAAAATTGAGAAACTTGAAATATTATGACTCTTTGAGGATATCATTTTGAAATTTATTTAAATTAAATTTTTCTCATAAGGTATGGGGCACACCTTTTTGTATTATTATTAATGATTAAATTCCAAATAATAAAAATTTCAACTAGCTATTTCAAATAATATCCCTTTTTTATTCCTTAAGAAATAACCAATTCATATAACGATTTTGTGATAAATGAAATCCATTGTGATACTGAAGCAAAAAATTTTTGATAAATGAGTTTCTTTATAAAAATTTTCTTTCAAAGTGTATCCATTAATATTCTGGAAATTTTATGATTTTTGATTTACATTGATAAATAAATACAGCCAAAGAAAAGAATAAAGTGAGGATCATGAGATATTCATAAGGGTGGGTTGATGAAAATAAATATGTAGCTCATTTAGGTTATTTCAAGATGAAATATTTTCAAATGATTTCTTTTATTTTTTGTCTTTATGTTAAGTTAAGGGCTTGAAATATTTAATGGAGTGATATGTTGAAAAGAGAGTACACAGAAATAAGCTGGAGCCATTTTGGAAGTAAAAATGAAGTGAACCAAATTTCACTTCAGAGCCATGTAAGACAAGGTTCAAAACATGGTCCCAATCACTTTCAAACATGTTCTATGTTATAATTGACCATTTCCCAAGGCATTTACATATTATCAAAACCTTTTGAATTTGACTTTTTGAATAGTTTCATGTCAGGAGCTTTCAAATGCACAAATAGACTTTTTTTTATAGATTGGAGTCATTTTCATTCAAATAATGAATAATATGAATTAATAAAAAAAATAATTATCAAATTTCAAAAATATATCATTTTTAGAGATCAAAAAAATCTCTTCTACTCCTTAAAAAATTGAAATAATTGAGTCAATTTAAGGGTTGAACTTCACTGAAAGTGACTACAGTAATATGAATATTATTTTGGTAAACACACATAAGCCCTTACATGTTTTTACCAATTTATGGCCAAAACACATAATTTTATGATAAAAACACATCAGTGACTAATTTTTTTGAAAAATTCCTCCGGCTAAGTTTTGAGCATTTTTAAAAAAAAATTGCCATATCTTTCCCAACATGGGGTGTAAATATCCCAAATTTTTTCAAATTTTTCTTGCCCAATTTCTCTATTTTGGCCAATTTGGCAAACTGGCCTATTTTTTCAAAAAAAATCATTAAAAATGTTTCCACTTATGAATTTCCATATTTTTTCAAAAATGAAGGGAAAACCCTTGAGAATAAAAAACCAGAAGCCCAAAATTTTGGGATTTTTTTGCCAGGACAATTGTAGGCCCAAAATTTCCTTTTTCTATGTTTTTTGTTCATGTTTGGAAGTAAATTGAAAATGCCATTTATGACATCAATTTAATTAAAAATGTAATTTATGAAATTAGTGTAAGTTAAAAATTCCATTTGTGGCATCAAAAGTGCCACAAATGCCATAATAATGCCATAAATGGCATCAAAAATTCCATATAGATGCTATTTATGGCCATAACATTGGAATAAACGGAATTAAAACAATTCCATAAATGGCCTCAACAATGGCATGTATGGCCTTAAAAATCCCATAAATAGCTATAGTGCATTTAAAAAACACATAAGAGATTACATTTTTTTACCAAAAATCTATGTTTATATAGATTCCATATATTGAGTGACTTGGTCCTCATTTCTTGATATCAAACAC
This sequence comes from Austropuccinia psidii, assembly GCA_023105745.1. NCBI lineage: Eukaryota > Fungi > Basidiomycota > Pucciniomycetes > Pucciniales > Sphaerophragmiaceae > Austropuccinia > Austropuccinia psidii. The sequence goes on along the minus strand of JALGQZ010000007.1, from coordinate 18,026,444 downwards.
AATATTGAGGTCTGTAATTGGGACTACCAGTATTATATTTAAGTCAGAAATGTCTGATTATATAACCTCCAACATGCATTAATTCTAAGTTAAATAATTTTGTTTCTTATTTCTGAAGGAGAAATCAAAAAGAATAAAACCTAAAAATAGTGAATTAATAATTTTTCTCAAAAAAAGGAATCAGCTAAAATGATGATAATAACTGAAAAAAGTTAATAATGAAAAGTTTATTAGAACCAAGCTGTTCTAATGTTTGATTGATAATATATTCTTTTTGTTATCTCTTATTTGAATAATACCAGTAGAAAAAACTCTATGAATCTCACATCAGAAAATAATTTTTTAAGGTTATATCCAGCCTTTTGACTATTATTTAATGATACTATGTTATTATCTCATATGTCTATTTTTTTTCTTTTTCTCTTCCAATTCGTCTGATATTTGATCTAATTTTCTTTCTTTTTTTAATGTTGGAATTGGATTGACTGATTTTGAACTTTAATTTTGTATTGAAAATTACAGTAGTCACCGTATAGGGCCTGAAACTGTAAAATTGTCGACGATCGTCAAAATTTTACATGACAGGTCCTGTAACATGCCTTATTGTTAAATTGTTGACATTTGTCATCTCTCCTACAGTAGTGAGCCCCCAAACTCCTTGAATTATGATTTTCTTGACAAGTTTCATTTTTTTGAGTAGAAGTTTATGTTCTTCACAATTATTTCTGATTCTATTCTAATCAAGAAAATACAAATTTGACAGAGGAAATGGGGAATAATTTTTTTCTCTTTACAAAAGATGAAATTATATTATTAATAATGCAGCAAATGATTAGCCTAATACATGAAATAAGGAGTTATAAAAAGAAAAAACAATTATAATAATTATTAAATTATGAAAATAATACTAATTGAAGAAGAAAAAATATAAGTTTTGAATTTTTCCTTTTTGAAATAAGCTTATAAGAATAGTTTTCTTATAATTTTTTGATTTTAATTCTGCCATTATGTAAATAGGAATATTTCTTGATGTATTGATTTTTTTTAAAGAAAATTATCTTGTATACCACATCTTAAATTAAAAATTAGTAGTAGTATTTCTATAAATTAAGATGATTAGCCAAAAAATTGAGAGATGGGAGAAATATATTTTTGAAACCTGGAGTTGTGTAATTATTATCTTCAAATGATAAGTAGAATTATTTAAACTGATGGTATAGCTTTAAAGTAAGATTATCATAGTAAATATCATTCTGATTAATATCACGATCCAAAGGGGGGAGATTCCATATGATATACAATGTGTGTATCCTATCAAATTTGGAAAAATAAAAATCTTGGAGTTTCTTTAATATTCCAGTGGCTTGAAATAACCTGAAATATTACCAAACAATTGAACCTTGGGTCCAAGCTATTTCTAAGACAGCTCCAAGCTAATTTTCAAATGCAAAATCTGCTGTCAGATGTAGCCACTTTGCTCATGGTGATTAATATAAGCCTATTACTTTCTGAAATCTTTTTAGCATCATCTTCTTGGTGAAAAGGATTGATTTTCATTATGAATATAAGCTTATGATTCTTTCATATTCAAGAGTTTATTTCAACATCTCTATGTCCTTTTTTGGATATGGAAAATATTACTCAAAGCTTACAGCTTCTTTTCATTTTCTACTCTGAAGAATTATTTGTAAGAAGTTTCTAAGAAATTCATTTATCCTCATGTTTTCATTTTCTTAAATTTCTCCTAAATATTCATATTAACTTTATTTTCGGTTTCATTGTGATTATGCTCTCTCATACAAACCAGGGGAAGGGCGTTACCATATGCTTCACATTTTATATTCACCCTTTATAATATTCTTGATAGTATGATGTCCTCCAAAAACTAAATTAATAATCTTTGATTAAAATCTGAAAGCTATTATAACTAAATTATAATTATGGAATAAGAGGTGGAGAACATAGGTGCACTGGATCTAATTCCAAAATCAAATGAAGAATTACTGTAGGTTTGGTAAAGAATGAATTTTAAGGCATATAATTGGAGTATTTAATAGCTTAATGAAGACAATCTTTCATTCTTATACAACATTCTTAGCCAAAGGAACAAATAAAATGGTCAATAAATTTAACATAGATTAAAAGACCGAGATATTGTTTTTAAAAGAAGTGATTAGATTTTATATTAAAGAATCAAAATCAAAATAATTTCCTGCTCAATGTAAATGAAGGACTTCATGAGAAAAAGCTACATTGATTGGAAAAACAAAAAGATATTTCTGTAATTATTTTCAACAAAAACCATACAGAGTAAAGCTGTTTAAAGAAATACCCTGAAAAGAAACACATTTATTTTCTAGCTAAATATGATTAGGAAAAGGGGACAATAGCCTTTAAGACACCACCTTGTAAGCAGTGAGCAGCATTGCTGGAGTAATTAGCTTTATATAAATTTCCATTAACTTAATTGATATTATTCAATTGTTTTTTTGAGCTTTATTAATCTCGGATTTTGTAGAAAACAAAATATGACAAAGGTATTTCAAGCCAATTTTACTCATTAATTTTAATTGTCTTTTCTATTAAAATATTCTAATTGGTTTTAATTTGAAGTATGAAAGAATATTGAATTAATTCAAAATTCAATCTTTCACACCCTCTTTTAATTTCCCAGAATTCGCTCCTCCAACATACAAACCACCACTACTTGTTTAATAAAATATATCCTTTATAATTTTAATAATTCCTTTTTTTTATCAGATAATATTTCTTTTATCTTTTTACGAATGATTGAGTTGAAAAAATAATCTTACTAGAAGTAGATATGATCATTTAATATCAGGATATCATGGTTTACAACATTATTTCTTGGGTCAGTATGAGCCCTATTTACATTTTTGATTATTCATCAAAAAATGGATTCACGATATATGAAACATTTTCTCTGACTTTGAATGAGATTTTCATATGTATAATCTGAGATTATATTTACATCTCTGTTTTCAATAAATAAAAATAGGGGGAATAACTATTCCTTTCACCTATTACCCTTCTTTTAGCCATTTTACCTTCCTTTTTCAATAGTTTCTTTCCTCTGTGGCACTTTTTGGGATAATATTGGCTTTCATTTTATCATGAATTCTTTTTTCACATTTTCTTTGTTAAAACTTTCTTCATCACTTGTCTAATTTGAACATAATTGGCTTTCTGAGGCTATATAACTTTCCATGTTACCTAAATTGTCACTTATTTCTCCTTCTTCTCACAAAAATGAGGATGAGTTGGAATTCATTTTGAGTAAGAATTGATAAAATAATCAAAATCAAACAATAGAAGTCTCTTGCAAACTGAGATATTTTAGTCCCATAAAGAACAGTGAGATAAAGAAATCATAATTATGTTAGGGGTAGAATACAGTCAAATTTAAATGTAAAATGTGAAATTGTACCAGATCTCAATTTCTTTAAGAAAAATTGTTTTTTTCAAAGAAAAGAGAAACTTACTTTAGAAAAAAAGTTAAATCTTTAATTGAATTTTTTTAAAAACCAGGATAAAAAAAATTTTTGAATAAGGATTCAATTATTCAAAAGGCTTTATTTTCATATGGAAGTAAATTTCCTATGTCTATATCAATTGAAATATTGAAAAATCTTAAAAACAAACCTTTCAACTCGAAATTTCACACAATTTCAAGATGGACCATTCTAATTGGTTTAATATTTTATCTAAGTTAATAATTCTTAATTGAATTTATAATTACCTATAATGAAATTTTCTATTGAAAACAGATTATTCATAAATTTTCTACATCATTCCCCCAATATGCTTCTCAAATTATTGATTCACTCCTAAATTACTCATTTATTATTAATTTTTATTATAGGTTTTGGGAAAATATTAACTTCAATATGAATAATCACCATGAAATAAGAGCTTAATCAGGATGACCATATTTGAAAAAGAGCTTGACATTTTCAATTTTGAAATTAATTCCTGATTATAAATTCATCAGTTTTAGTGTATCTCAGATAATCAGATTCTTCAGCTCATAAAGATTACATCAATTTTAATCCAAATTAATTGCTTGAATATAAATATTAATCCTGATCTTCTGAGATTAAGAACATTTCAGAAAACATACCAATAAGGTATTTTTACTCTTAAAAATAAAATCACAAATCAAACTGATTATAATTTCAGACTAACATACTAGAGAAAGAATTGAAAGCTACATCTGTATTAGTGAAAAAATGAATTGAAGAATCAATTAAATCATCCTTGATCAGGATTATGAAGCGTTTTATAAGAGTATCACCCTTGGCCTGAGAAAAAAAGAAAAAAATCTCACTTTGAAATGGTAAAATTAATTCTTTCTCTATTACAACAAGCTACAAGTTCGAATTAAAAGCCAAATTAGTACAAAAATTGGCTGCATGAGTTTCTTTAAAAATGAAAGGTAGAATTCATGAAAGATATTGAGAAATTAATATGTTACCCAATATATTGTGTAATCAACTTTTTTAAATCAAATAATACTTCTTTTAGCTTTATTTTTTTTATTAATCACAGTTACTTCCATATTTTGTTTTTATGATCAAGGTATTTTTCGGGTCAAATAGAAATTCTTAATTATTAGTACTAAATCTGCTTTTCTTATTACATATAAATGAACACAAGAAGCTTTCAGAAACAGAATGAGGGTAATTTTGAGATTGATTTCCATATTGGAAATAATTCATTGTGGTAAGATTTTAGTTTCTGAGATATATACTGTTTTTCCGATATGAAGTGTCTCAAGAAATTTATTTTCTTCTCACCAGACTCATTACCTATGAGAGTATGATAATCTCTGAGAATTTAATAAAAAAACCTCACAGGATCAAAAGAATTGATCTCTTTTACCATTAGGGGGCTCAGTGATGGTCTTAAATGCCCCTGGGAGATCACCAAATCTGGATTACTGATTTTGAAATCTGGAATTCTAGATATTAAGAACAACCAGGGTCATACAACCCTACCGGTCCCCCCCCCCAAAAAAAAAATATTTTCTGGGCCGGGACCCACAAGGAGAAAAACGCAAAAAAACCATATCCTCCTTTTTTTATTTTTGTGAATTTTTTAATTCTCTACCTTTTTTTTTTACAATTTTCATCAGGCGCCTTCTTTCAAAAGCATCATTTTGCATTTTTATTCTACAATTACTCACTTCTTAAAAACATTCCTAAATGACTAAGAAATCCTAGCGAAAAAAGTTCCTTCACAAACTCTTCAGTCCAATAGACTCCATTTGTGACAACAATTTGTTTGATCCTCAGTGAGTAATGACCAGCGGCTTCCCTCTTATTGGAATTGCTAATGGGTAATGAGGAAAGCATAAATAGGATGATCCCCATAGTATCAAATAATAAGTAAGTGATTGAGCTTTTTTTATTTAATTTGGAAAGTTTATGTGCTAATAATTTGCTTTAGTTATTTTTCATACTGTGGTCCACAGAATATACATGAAGAATAAAGCTTGAGTACCTTTCTGGGAATGAGAGAGGTGGACTTCAAGAAATATTTTAGGAAGAATCACCAGGGTTTCTTAAATATCCTCAGCTTGATCAAGAAATACTCATATTTTTTAAAAAAATAGCAAATTTCCTCAAATGTACATATGCATGCAATTAGTGTTGAATTTGGGTTGGCTGGGAAGAAATTGGAATGTGGAATCATTGGGTCACTTTGCAAGGACCTACCAAGTTAGTAGGTGAAGTTTTTTGATTATTGTGCACCAATTTATTTTGCTCATGCGTTGTTTGGTTGCCCATAATCTTGAATGTCCTAAGTAATCCATACAGAAGAAAATATCCTCTCATATGGCACAGGAGTAATTTTGCAGGTGTGTGCGTTTTTTGTATGGGACAACTATCCCAATGTATCAGAGGCCTGGTTTGGATGGCAAAGCATTCTTTGAATGCAAAAATTGGTATTATTTAAATTTCCAATTGAGCTGTGACCATTGCAAGAAGATCAAAGATATAGTGAGTGGATGACCAGGTTCTTGTGCTAATAGTACACTGTCCAAAAGATGGGTATCTTTGAATTCCCTGATGAATTTTTTTGCCCAGGTAAGTTTGGCTCTTCTTGAATTTTAGTTTATTGAAAGTTGAGTACTGATAGTATTCTCAGTTTAGTGCATACCAAAAGGCTCAGCATATCTGTTGGGGATGAATTTCATCCCTTGCTACAAAGCACCAGCCACTAATGTTCCACTGAATTGCTGGTTCAATTACTACATATTTGAAGCATGAGCTTAGATTGAAAATTCAATTGGACTTTTGAAAACATTCTGCGTTTCCCTTCAAAACTTGCCTTTATCTTGAAACAAATTTGTTGAAATTAATCACATCAACCATTCTATATTTACCTGTGTAATTCAAAACAACATTCTAATTGATATGGGGGAAATTGGGAAGAGATAACTACTCCTCAAGATGAAGGTGGTATACCCTTAAAAAATGAAGATTTAGGTGAGGTATCTCCAGAACAATTTTATAGGGCTGAGGTTAAAAATTAATCTTTGTCTTTTCATTAATTAATATAACTACTCATGTTACGTGTCAAAACTTATAGACTTTGACTGTCTGAATAGTGAGTTTGAAATTTTTTTATTTATATTTTAAAATCAGTTTAATAAATCTGTATGAGTTAGATATTCTTTTGTTATTATAAATAAGAAAATTAAAATGCACAAATGGATTTTTTTTTGATTGAAATAAAGAGAGAATTGTAATTTCATAAATCATTAATACAAAAAATGATTAAGTCAAAGGTTTAACAAAAAAACTACTATATAAGTATTTTGATAGTGAATATGTAAGGTTTTTTTTCCAAATTAGAGTAATTAAGAATTTCTCTTTGAATTTTTTTATTAGTTTGGAAAATAGAGAGTTTGAGAGTTTTTCAAAGTTTTTTCATGTTACTGTATGAAAATAAAATTGAAAATATTAAAATAAACAAAAATATCTCATTTTTTTGATTTTTTAATTTTCCTTAAGATGAAAATAATAATAAGATTTCTGGTATTTTTTTTTTTCATCATAATTTATAAAGGTATTTTTTAATTGATTCTTATTTGAAAAGATAGAATGAATACAAATTGGTTTCTTTTTATCATATTTTTTCGAGTCTTGCATTTTTTTGGTTTTTTTTTTCATTTAAAACCTAATAAATGATTAAAAATGGAAAATTATTTCTATTTTTATATTAAAAAACCGGAGCTTGAACAAAATGAATGAAAAAAATTGTAGCTGTAATAGTAACAGTAATTGATACTTAAAGAAAAGAAATAATTTTTTTTTGGATGTCAAAATACAATAAATCATTAAAAATATTTTTTTTTATATTTTCATATGACCACAATAGGTTTTCTAGTTAAAAATATGATGAATTATTAGAATAAATTGCTCCATAATAAATGGGTTTTATTTCATAATAATATATTATTTATGAAATCATTAAAAATTTTAATTTGAACAAAGATTACTAATTCATAGAAATTTATTCTTTTTTTTGAAAAGATGAAAATGTTCAATGAAAAATATATATATGCTCAAATAAGCAAATAATTAAGGCAAAGCTTTACATTAGGAAATCATCATTCCAAGTAGAAAATTGGAAATATACTATGAAAAATTTCCCAATCACATAATGCTAATAGCCAAAACTAACTACTAAACTTCCTCATTGGTTTTACCAGACAACAAAAATTATTTTTCTGTGGCCAGTTTGGCCTTCTTTTTCTTAAGAGCCAACTCATGTTCTCAATGTTCTTGCTTGAAGTGAATCATTCCCTTCTACCAACTATGATTGCTTTCACTCTCCTCTTTCCTGATCCTTTTTTTTTGTTATCTTTGCACACTTTCCAATCAAATTTTTCCTTTTCTAATTCATATTGACAATTGGCTATCCCCTTCTCCTCAGTTCTCTTGATTGTCTGAATGGACATGATCGTTTCCAATATCTTTACCCTTAAGTCCCTATTTTCTTTCTGTTCTTGTTTGCGGGCTTCCTTCAATTTCTTCTTTTTGTGCTTTGTTAATATCAATTTGTTTTTCTTATTTATTTTCAATTGCAAATTATCATTTCTGTCCTTTGGTTTTATTTTTACCCAAAAATGGCTTCCATTTACTCATAGCATGGGAAAAATGATTCTAATTTTGTACCATCGTCATGTGCAATTCATCTTAAGTCAATCCTGCACCATTATTTTGAGACCATTCCCTAGTCATTGAATATTTTTTGAATGTGATGAATCATTGAGCCCCTTGACTTCCATTAAGCTTTTATCCCAGGTTCAATGAATTTAGATTCCCAGAAATCTGTTTGTATGACCTGGCCCTAGTAATAAATCTCACCCCAATGTTTGTTTTTGTTTGTTTACCACAGAGTTGATTGTAATTATCTTCATCTTTCACATACGTACAAATTTTTTTGTAATAATTGAAAGTGAGGTTTGAGTTACTATCACTCCTTTCTACATAAATATAGCGTTTTTTATTCTTTTTGAGTTCCATTTGGCCCATAGCCTCCATATCAGACCCACTGAACTCTGTCAGCGTTTGACTAAGACCCCTTAAATATCTTGAATTTGGTAAATTTAAGCTCTCAACACACTGACTTAAAGATAAGGGCTTGTTTCACAGAATTTTGATTTGAGTATTCTCCTGAGTCGCTCTTGTAAAACACAGAGACTCCATCACCTGATAATCAGGCCATTGAGAGATGTGTGCCCCAGTGATCATTGGCACAACCTCTGAAGTCTCCTTATGTGGCCCCCTGAATTAGAGAAGCCTAATATTCCCTTTCAATTGAAATTAATGGCCAGGTAAATGTGGCACATGGGTATCCTTCAAAGTGAGGCCCATTGCTGATAGTATGTGGTGAACCAAATGTTCCAATGTAAGATGGAGGTGTGATACTCCATGAGGATTCAATGTTATTGACCACAATCTTACACAATTAAAATTGAAATTGAATCCTGTCAGTCCATGGTCATTATTTGTGTAGTACAGCTATCAATCTTCATCCTGCTGACTGATCAATTTCAACAGATGCCTTAGCTCTGGTAATAATTTGGGTCCAAAGCTATGGTCCCAGATGTAAAGGAATGAGTTCGTGTGTTCATTTGGTGCTTTTGGTTTCATTTAATACCATAATAAATGAATCAGCTTGTTACGCCTGAAATGACACAATCAGCCACTCAACATAGCTTAAAAATGAATATATTGCAAGATATATAATTGTCCAACGGCCACAAATCTGAAATCTATTTATTACAAAGGTAAAAAAAACTATTAGTTCCAATTAGTTACAATAATATGAATCAGAAATAACACTTAAAAAACCTCTGGTCCCTTTCCAAAATGACATAGGAAAAAATATGGGAAAATTGGCCACATTTAGAGGTTTGAATGAAGTTGAGTTTGTGTTTGAGCAGGGAAAAGTTATCAAAATCTGGGATTATTGGAGAAATCAAGAGGTTTGGGTGAAGTTGAGTTTGTGCTTGCATGGGGAAGAGTTATAATTTTCGATTTGAAAAACCTTTGGTCAAAATCGCAGCACATGAGTGGAGGTTTTTTTGGGGGGAGGCTTGACTAATATTCTTGTTTTTGAATATGATATAGTGGTCTCTCAGGGGGGTTTTGGGAACTAAATCATAAATGATAAATCAGGCAAAAAGTGTCTTCACTGAGCCCCCCTATTATTATCTATGTATAATCAGAAGGTCTTTCTCACGCACCATACTAATAGTAGATAATCTAAGAGGGGAAGTGTCACATCTCCCACACATGCGCTTCGCTCATAAACACAGGGATAAACTAAGCAAAAGGAACTATTCAATATGGTTTGAAATAAAAATAATTCTCTGTAGAATTTTGCCAATAAAATTCTCATAATATGTTTAAATTATTCTCTGAAACAATGGCAACTGAAAAAGCTCTTGATGATATGAATTTCTTTTACGAATTAAATTTGCTTACTCTTTTTTTTACTCCTGAAAAAGATTTTTGAGATTCATTCCAATTCATAAAGCATTGATGAGAGTAATTAATCAGTTCATATGGTGAATTTTAGTAATATAACTCAGCTCAAGACTTGTTCCTACCCTTAAAGCTTTTAATATGAACGAAATTATGATTGATTGCTTCATTTTCCCATCCGAAAGTGCAATAAAAAACTCAAAAAGTAATATTCTTATTTAACCAAGAAGCTTTGATTCCTTCATTGCTCAAATTTTCAACTTCAATTTTCCTCAATAAATTATACTTTGGACTGGGTCACCACAAAGATCATTCACAAGCCCTATTGAAAATTAATGGTTGAGTAATACTACAATGTCAAGGTTATTAGCCAAGAGAAGGCGGAAAAGTATGAATCAAGCCCTACCAAGCTAACCAAAAGTAGAAGATACACAAGACATGAATATTATTCTTTAAATAAAAATTTCTGTAAGATCCTTTTCTCATGATCACGCTGATGCGGCCACTTCTTACCTGAATAACAATTGGAGTGTTGAGCCATAAAAGGATATTGACATGCATTAGAAGTTAAAAGGGTGCTTTCTGTCTTTAATAAATCATCACGGGTTAATTTTGAAACTTTCACCTTACTTTGCTTCAAAATAAAGATTAGTCTCGAAACTTGAAGTGGTTTAATTCCGAATCCCAAGGTGCTTCGAAGTGTACGCACCAAGTTAGTCACATGTCAAGCCCTTCAGCTGAAAGAATTCATCCTTCTTATTGTTTCTTAGAGGAGAAATTATAAGTTTAAGTATGATCAAAATTTCAATATACTTAGCTTATATAAAAATAATTATTTTTTGGAGCTACATCCTATGTCTCTTTTTAATGAGATTTCATACCAGTTAAGTGAACACAAAAATTGAAATAAAAAATTAGTTAAGAAGAAATATACGACGAGAAGTTCCTCTTTAACTGCGGCAGGAATATTTATAGTAATTTTGACGTTTTGTGTATCATGAGATTAGGTTTGCTCATTCGAAATAGAATTAAAATTGAATATTCTAGAATTATTTTGATTCTTTTAATGAGAATAACAAGACTGGTACGTAGGTTTTTTCTGCGGTAACATCCTGTTGCAATTACAGGAAATCTATTCAAATCCATCGGAGGTTGTGAGGCTGTGGCCATGGTTGACAAGTCGAATCCATCTAGGATCACGCTTGGTCGCTAAGAACATTAGAAATACTGCATGTTGTAAGGTGTGACCATGAAAGTTCTGGGAGATGTGATTCTCAAGTAGTCTTACTATAGATAATGACATACTTGGTGCTCCTCATGATGAATAGACCACAAGCCACTCACTGTGAAGTGGCTCATTTAGGCAGTACCTGGTACCCACGTCAAGTGAAATCTGGTGATTTTCTTTTGCTATTCATCGTTATATCCTTGCTTGTATCATACTTGGCTTTTACACCACAATAGCATGACTTGACACGAGGCTTGGAGGAGTCGTGGGCAAATAGCTAACCCTACTGCTGGAAGCTAAAGAGGCCTACGCATGGTTGCCTTAGTTTGTCAAAACTTTGAGTTAGTATTCGTATCAAGATTGTGTTTTGAGTCAAACCCTTACTGTTGCACAGGTAAAAACCTCGATAGTTGAAACCAAATCAGCATACTCATACTGTTTCGTGGTTTTACGGCTATTGGATAATAATACATTGTTCCATCTGAAAAGGTCCTGACCCCAAAACTCACTGCACCTCCCTCCATAGCGGACTGATATGAGTGTTAAAACTCTGCCTCACACTAAAGCTGATACATGTGGCCTCGCACTGGGTGACTCGGCGCAGCCCACCCATACTCTGATTGAGTAGAAAGGACAAATACTCATCCTTTTCGGAAGATTCTAGCTTGATGGCTCGACTTCCCTCCATTTGTGTCCTCCTTAGATAATTTCAAATTGAAACTAAGAATTAAATCCCGGATTTGTCCGAATATTGGCACATGCAGTTTGAATGGCAGCAAAGTCGAGCTGGACTCTAGTGTGCTGGAGCATACGAAGACGAAGCGATGATGATGACTGAGAGCAAGTTTTGGAAGATAAAACAAGATATTATTTCAAAAGAAAAGACTTATCAATAAGACACGACGTGTCTCCTTACAAGTATATCACAGATTCTAAATTCCACTATCTGTATTTGTTTTTAAATAATGATAAGTTTTTTCCCCCCTTCGCCGATGGCATGCCACAACTTACAAAAAAACATGTTTTACTCTTCGGCTAATTTCGCTAGAAGAGCTTAGCTGGATATAATGTAGGAAGGTGATCGCGTCAGTGTTGTTTGCTTTCGTCGATTTGATAAGGCGCTGTGCCTATAAAACAGCTGCTTTTTCCAGAATTTTTTATCACCAGAGTCTCTCAACAGTGCTTGAACTTGCATCAGGTAAGCAGTCTTACCCTTGCTTTTTTTCTGAGAAAAATTATTTTTCTCGCTGTCTTTTTTCTCTGGCCAGATTGTATATTTACTGAAATGTTTACAAAATCGATGATTGGGTATTGCTTAGCAGTGACTTCGGAGCCATCGGCCTGAATTAAACCCATATCTTCAGAATCCCGTGATCATAATATACAACAATCTTAACTTTTTCGAACTCAAACGGTTCACGCAAAGTTAATCATGAATTTCCTCTCACCCAAAATTCGTACGAAGCCCTCGACCGGGGTGTGTGGGTACTTTACTCTTTTCCTACTGGTGGTATGCTTGGCCTCCAATTGTCGAGCTCCTGGCCCATGCGATGTTTGTGCACAGAAAGGAAAAAAGGTAATCATGGGGGCAACGTGTTATAAATGCGAAATTTGTAAAAAGTTCAATACAAATATGAAGGCGGAGCAAGGCGGTCCACAGATTCTAGCTTATTGCGTGAATGACTGCCCCACCACCCACAAGACGGTGCATAGCCCAGGTTACGCTAGTGGCATCGAGTGTACACGCTGTTCAACTCATGCCGTGGCTTACTGGACATGATGTCGTCCATGACAGCAATTACTCGGTAAGCTTGTAATTTTCAACTTTATCCAGATCTATTTTGTCACTAAGCATCTGAATTTCTTCCAATTAAGGCTGCTATTATTATATATCCAGGATTGTTCATCTTTTTTCCGCTCAAAAGCATACTTGAAATTCACTCTCTCTGGCAATAAAAACTGCATTCCCTTGAGTAATACCAATCCCGCCGTGGGCGTGTGAGACAGCACATAGCGGTTTTCATAAATCGTTTCAACAAAAATCTTTCAAAGGGAGAAAAGAATCCTTCAAAGAAAAAGATTTCTCAGAAAAAAAAAAGAAAATTGGGAAAAGGAAATATTTTTTTAAAAATTCCTCCGAGAAAGATTGGTTTCAGAAGAAATTATTCTTTTCACCACAAAAAATAAAAAAATAGGATAAAAATAAAATTAAATTAAGTTCAAAACAAAGATAAAAATAAAAATAAAGCACATAAAAATAAAGTTGAAAAAGAAGTATAAAAAAAAAGTAAAATAAATAAAAAATAAAAATAAAAGATTAAAAAAAAATAATCATAAAATCATAAAATATTGCAAAAAAAAAAAAGAAAAATTCTTTGGGCCAAAGCTGAGAAGGCAGCGAAGAAGAACCTCTCGGGACTTCAGAAAAGACAGCACATAAAACTATGCAGCTTTTGAAGCAGGTCCTTTCAAGCGTCATGCCAATTTCAGCCTCATGGGGTGTTGCTTAAATCAACACATTAGCGGTAAATGGAGCTCCGTACTCCGCTTCCATGGAAAAGCTTGGGAGACCTTATCTTTTTAACTCTTTTAATTTTCATTTTATGCAGTGGAATTAAAAATGTATTCTTTTAAGTAGGGTTATGAACACTAAAGGCTGATAGACATAACATATGGGGAAAAAGAATAAGTACTACTATAAGCATTTTTTATGATTTTCCAAACGATGAAAAACACTCAAAGTCCTTCCCTTCTTTTTTCGTCTCCTCACGGATGATCATTTTAACCAAAAAGATTATGTAGTTATGTAATTAAAAATGTAGTCAACTTAACAGCGATCACAGACCTGGTACTGAATTAAAGCCCTACTTTATGATCTGAGTTCTCAAAAGTTTACTGATTCGCGTCAATTCATTTATTTTTCAACCTTCAAGTAAAATTTCAAAATACAATTCCACTTTTGAATGAAAATCAATTGATTATAAGATTGTGATGTGACGCAGTAAAAATGGCAAAATTCTGCTACCTTTTTTCTGCTTGGTGTCTCCGTCCCACTGTACCTTTATGAATAGAATTTCTACGTTTCTAACCGTAGCTCTACCATCAAACCTTTTTGAAATCGCAATATGTGTGGATGGAAAAACATCGCTGTCACAAGTGAAGAGAGGCTTTCGGGGATACAAATCAAGAAATTAAGCAATTTTGAAATTACTAGTTGGCACATAAGGAGATTTTGATGTTTTCAAGCTAGATCATTCATGGGGTTGTATGTGGCCTTTCTTCTGAAAATTCATTGTTTTTTCCCAGACTTGGGTTTTTTCGGCACTCTTGCTGATGCTTGTAAAGATAGCCAATGTATGTGTAAGGCCGACCGCAAAATTTGCATTCCAACATGAGAGGACCTGATAAAACATTTTTCATTCCATGATTACTTTTTAATTTTTCTCTAGATTAGAGAAAGTCAAGCGTGCCTTCACGATGAGTGCATGCGCTCCGATGGCGCTCGAAGCTAGTTGAAGTCTTGCACTTTCGATTGCCTAGTTAAAACGTGCTCAGGTTCAAGAAGGTAGCAAACTAGCTTTTAAACAGACGTGCTCACACTCTGTACATCTGCGAAGACAAAGGCATTTAGATTGCTTCATTTGACAGGTATCATGAAAAAAAATTTACCTAAACTCATTGTGCTCAGTTTCCGCAAAGACTTTATTTCCGGATAGGCTCTTGAGAAATTAATAGCAGCGACACACGTTAACCTCATCCTGGCGAGAACCTTCTCAAAATATCCATTATACTAACCTCAGCGATTTTATCAGATTTTTGGAGACGAGTTTTTTTCCTCAAACTTTTTGGGGACTCATTATTAAAAGATTTCCGTTTTCTCGAACCTGTGGTTGAAGTTCGTCTCAATATTTTTGAAAAAAAATGTTTACTTGTTGAGATGAGTCTTGAAGTAAATGCTACTTACGCCCATGGCTGGATGAGGTTAGGTGTGAAGTTGGCATTGGACTTCCAGCTCCCAAGTCAGAACCTTCTTTCAAAACTAAATTCTTGCAAACCTTTACATCAAAATGCTCATCTGGTCGTGAAAAAAATTCTCGGAGGATTTCAAGGGAAGTTCTTTCAGAGGCCGAATGTGGCTGGAGTTTATTAAAAGAGGGACAGGTTTGTGTGAAAAAGCTTCGGTCTTTTTTCTTAAAGATCTCTTCAATTGGCCGTCTGGAAGGAGATTCCGGTTTGAATGTAGCCTTGATGTTTTGAATTTCAGCTTTGGATTCCGAAGGGCTATCGATTTGCTTCACATTTGCATCACTACCTTAAGAAAACTCTCAGGAAAACAATCATCAAGTCAGTTGAAACTGTCCGAGTCTTTTTCAGCGCATGTGCATGTGTATTTCCAGAAGCTCATGAATCTTTTTTACGGAGAGTGTTTGGTGAAAAGAAAAGTAACGGATAGTTTTTATATCACTTACTTGTCGATAGAGGTGGTCTGCCTTGGCCCATGGTGCTTTCCATTATCACCCCAAGGGTAAAGTCTGCTGAAAACAGTCCAGAAATGGGGCTTGCGAGGCAATAATAATTAATAAAGTAAAAACAGATGGAAGGACTTCAAAATTGCTCCACCTTTCAAGCCAAGGTTACTATCCTTCCGTGTGTCGTATGACCTCTCGATGGGGCAAGCAGAAGCGAGGTCGAGGTGCATCGTCACCATCAATGTGAATCGTTTGTGATTTGCAAAAGCTACAAGTAAAAATAAGCTGGGTGGATCCTCTCAGCTCATTGACGCCAAAGAAATTTATTGCTAACGATGCCTTGATCAGGTCGCACTGTTCCTTATGAGTATCGAGTTGTCCCAAAGCAGTCAGGGCCAATGGTCTTGTCACGCAGCACTCAGGCAACAAGTCTGTTCTCCTAATGCTATGCTATTCCTGCTCAATCAAACCAAACGTCCTGGCTTGACAGCCTTTTTCAAATGATGTTGAGCGAAAAGCAAGCCAAAGTTTTACTTCTAAAAAACCACGCCTGAGGCCAGTGGCGCATTTTCTAAAACATGTCTCAGCAAGCTGGCTTGGACCCTGTTTGACACGAAGCCAGAATAAATTTAGTCATCATTTTTAATCAATGCAGTCAAAATCCTGGGTGGAAGCTGAAGACCTGAAGATGCTCATTATTTTCATTTACAAGGGAATTTCAAACAATTCTCTGTTGGGAAACAGACAGGGTACAGTACCACCTTCAAGACGACGCTCAAGCTTGGTTTGAAAATAAAGCTTAAATTGTTTTGGAAAAATACTGCTTAATCTAAAAAAACTCTCCGAAACGTTGTCTAGTGGTAAATTTCAAGCGAATCTTTGTACAGGGCCTCATAAATCTGTTGATCACATATCCATAAATTTAAAGCAACAAGGTAAATTCATATGCTTTCAAGAATAAACAGTTTTATTTGGATTTATGTCTCACCTTTTCTGTCTGAATTCAAGAGTGACATGTTCCCTATCTTTTCTGTATTCAAATATTTCTGTCTGTCCTTTTCGAGGAAAAGTTTTGGAAAAGATTGTTAACAGCTGCATCATGGTTCTATCTATTTCTTATTATTATTAATCTATGTTTAAGCTTAATTATCATTCCAATTTTTCCTGCATTGATGTGTGTTTTTAGAATTAAGGATGAGGAAATCTGTGTATGAACGTGTTCTTACATATCCACAGGGAAATTAGATTTTACTTTTAAAACTTTAATGTGCTATTTTCGTGTTACAATTATCTTGATGTTTTTGTTCAGGAAAATATCAGGAACTCTGGGACCCACAACCCACTAGAAGTTACTTCAATTGTAATTTGAAGGCTTATACACTTCCTTTTAAGCATAGACGGTGAATCGAAGTGACTTTAAAATTATTTTTACCTAGAAATTCAGTTATAAGCTATTTTCAAATCCCTCAGCTGAGACCACAGCATTTTTTTAAGATGAACTTGGTGGAAATTGAACTCACTAAAAAAATATAGAAGAAATTTCTTTTTCATTTCTGTCTAATTTTCTTTTAAAATACTAGATAGCATAAAGTTGATTGGTTGATTCCATTAAAAGTTTTGTTGTTGTGATTTTCTTAAAGTTTCTGAATTTCTTAACCTTCTGAGTGAATTTGTTCCAAGTTCAACTCATTTTTATACCTGAAGAGTGAATTTTGGAGAAAAGATAACTAACCCAACTCTGGTATCAAAAAAGCTCGATGAAAAAACTATTCATTTTTAAGTTCAAAATTTTCTTCTCAAATAAAAATTTAAATTTACAATTTTTTTTGTTATGTAATGTTCATGAAAAATGTATCAATGATCTATTATTTCATTTTTAAGCTCTGTTACAAAATTTCGCGTTCTACATTGACTCTAAGATTATTTTTTAGAGTCATTTTAGGTTAATCAGGTTTATTTTTCTTTGAAAAAATATGAATGTGTTTTAAAGAGAAAATAGAGTATTCTTTTCTTAAGTTTTTTGAATATATATCCTTATATGTTCCATTCATGATTAATTGTAAAAGTGGAAGAAAATTTTGAGAATAATGAAGTTTTGAGATGATTAAGTTTTAGAAGGAGAATTTTTCTGAAGAAAATTTCATGAAAATTCTATTTTTTATCAGGTTTCTTTTTCAAAATCACTAATAGTACAGTGTTTTAGATATATAAAATATGAATACTGTTCCTAGATGGGAGTAGAAATATTGTTTTGAATCCAGAAGAAAGGCTTCCCCCTTTTCATCACTCATTTTGAAAAGGAAAATTAATTCATATTTCATTATTTTAAAGTGAAGAAAGCTTAGAAATGAAAATATTGGCTGTCAAGATTTTCAAATTTTTACCAACAGTATTTTTAGATCATAATGACAAGATAAAAAAGCATAATAAACTTAGAGATTGAAATTTTTATTTTTCTAATTTCAGAACTTTTATTCTTTCTTAATTGTTATATTAAGCTATTTATTTATTACAATAATCTCAAAAGTCTTTGGTGGAGATTTAAATTTTATATTATTTATAAAAAAATATTCATCATTTTTAACCTTTAAAAAACCATTGATAGTACCAGAATACCTTTTGATTCTTATTTCTCAAATACCATTCCAATTTTGAATCCATTTCTTTCCTAGTAATTAAGAATTCATCAAGAATATCAAAGAGCCTCTCAAACGAATCTATAAACAAATCCCTATATCAAGAGAAACGATTTCATTATGAATTCATAATAGAATACTTTATTTGTATGATTCTTTGTGAAAAATAATAATCTTTATTTATATTTCATATGGATATTATACAAAATTTAAGGTATTATAGAATATTCAAATTCTTCAAGTAGATAATTCTATATTATATATCAGACTTCAAAAAATACAAATGCCCATTTTATTCCTAATTATATGACTATGAAGAGCACTTTCAAGCTTTTTTGGACTATATTCCATTTCAAAATTTTCTAGTTGAATTGAAATAATTTCAAAATTAGATGATTTATTTTTGGAAGAATTGATTGTAGATTTGGGAAAAATGGGAATTATGGGTAATATTTTAAATATTTAAAAATAAAAATTAATAAAGTCATTTTGATGTAAAATTAAATGAAATCATAATATTTATGAGCTTAACTAATTCTTTATTATTTCAAAATATATTTCATAATATTATATTCCATTCTTCTCTCCAATCATATGATCATTTCCAAAAACAACATCTCAAAGAATCATGTTTTTGGTTCATTTGCTATATTATAAATTCACAATTAAATTTCTTTAATTTATTTAAAGAATCAACAATTTTTGCGTTATTTTGTGAGCTTAAAGTAGCCTTCTGAATGAATTTTAATGAGATTCTTTGACCCCAAGTACTCAATTTTCCTTATTATTCATTAAAATTGTTTTTTTAAATGAACTTATGAGTTTTGAAATAAAACTTTTGTCCAATGCATTATCTCCTTTCATTAGTAGTAGCATAAATATTTCAAGAGAAATGCCTATATTTATATCAAAAACTGATTTTTCTCAAGCTTACCTTCATTATTAAAATAATTTTGGTCTATCAAATCCTAAATTTGTGATTTAATGTTTAAATTTTAAGTCATTATTTATATTAACTATATAAAGTAACTTTATATTGTTATAAGAATTATATTTTATGTATTTAAGGAGGTTACCAAAGATTATAAGAAAATTCAGAAGTAGTATTTCTGAATCAAAATTAAAGAAACTCATTACAAGAAAATTCCAATGGAAATTTTTTGAATATTATTTAGTTTATATTTTAAATTTGGTATCTGTTATTTCCAATTCCTTTCTAAAAGATCTCAGAAAGCATATCCAATAATATAAGCTTTAATGAATCATAAGCCTAAGGGACTAAAAGCCTGAATACATTCATGATGATATAAGCTTTTTCACTTCAACATAACTCAGAACTATACTTGTCTTTTTGAAAGGTATACATGAGGACCTCTACCAAGTAATACCTTAGCTTATTCATTGTATTGATACACATTTTCCATAAAAATTACCTCAATAGGGGGTGTCAAAGTTACCAAATCTCACACTCAAAATCCCAAGTTTTTGTTTGCCAAAATCCTGCATTAACCTTTTGGGATTTGTGAAATCCCACACCTCCTGAGGTGTGGTATTTCAAGAGACAAAAACACAGGTTTTTTGGTACCAAATACCATTTTTGAATACTAAAATCCCACCTTTAGCTTACTTAAAGGCACATTTTTACAACACACAACTCAGTAAAGGAAGGTTAAATTTCATAAAGCTTCCCTTCTCTTTCATAAAATCTTAATACACTGGTCATTTATAAAAGTAATTTATTTCAAATTGCATTTGCTATAGTTCTTTTCTTCATTTACCATGCCAAAGGAATTGCAATGGCTACCTTTACTTCAGACATTAAACTCACTGCAGCTCATTGATGCTTTCAGCTCTGATAGTGATTCTGATATACAGGAAGATATAATATTATTAAATATTATAACATTAAAAAGATAAATAAATCCTCATAGAAGATACCCATAGCATTACATGTAGAAAAGAATTATTTACAAACATGATCATCTAAAAGGTTTCTTCAGCTTTGTAGGACCACACATGAATCATTTGAAAAATTGGTTTCACAAATTCAAGATGATAAAAAATTTCAAAACTCATCACAAAAAAAACAACAAAATACTTCCATACAATTGGCTGTGGAGCTATCAAGATTAGGATCAAATAAAAATGGGGCTGCTTTGGGAAAGATTGGAATGTTATTTGGAATTAGCCATGGGGCTATTGTGTTGTACAATAAAAGAGTGATCCAGATATTAATGAAGTTGAAGAAAAAAATGATTGCATGGCCACAAATAAAACAACACAGAGAGATTTCTCAAGTGATTCAGGTGGAAGGATTTCCTGGGTGCATTGGATTTATTGATGGGAATCTCATACCATTATCAAAACACCCCCCAAATGATGGGGAAGCCTATTTTTATTGTAAAAAGAGGTAAGGTTTTGAATTTTCATTCCATATTTCATTTTTACCAATTTTTCAAAATTAAGGTATTCTATGTCAATACAACTGGTCTTCAATATAAGAAAACAGTTCACTGCTCTACATGTGGGTTTTACTGGGTCAACTCATGATTCAAATGTATATCATCATATGAAAATTGCACAAAAAACTCAAGAATTTTATGAAAAATATCAGTACTTACTTGCAAATTCAGCATATGCAATCTCTTCTTTGGTTGTTCCAGCTTATAAGGGAGCTGTGGCACAGAATAAAGACAGTCATACTTTTAATTACTGTCCAGCAAAATAAAGGGTCATAATTGAGAACACAATTGTAATTTTGAAGGGGTGGTGGTTTTATCAGAGGGAAAAGCAAAATCAAATGAGGGATAATCATAAGATTGAATAATTTGTTAGTTGGGTTGTTTCTTGCACAATTTTACATAATATGTTAGCTAAAATTGGAGATTAATAATTTGATTGATATAAAGATGATGATACACCACAAGCAGAAAATCTGTTGGATAATGACAATGGGGAAGATTTTGTAAATATGTGTGAAAAAATTAAACCAATTACTTTGGAATGGAAAGAGAATCAATTGATAAATTAATCATGAAAATTTACTTATGTACTTAATTTAATGGAATACAATAGAGTGGATATGTTATTGAGAAAGTACAAATATTTACAATTGATAATTTTTAGCTCTTTTTTGGTCCTTTATATCTCTTTCAAAGTACCCATTGACTTTTGAATTGATTTTGGTATGTGTCATTTTCAAGAATTTGTCACCTAAATTGAATAATTAATGGTTTATTTGAAAAGAACATACAAAATGGGTTATTTCATCATGACTTAAAATTGATGGAGGAGGGTTTGTTGTATTATGAGCCATTGTTGATGTCTTCCAAAGGATTTCCATCATTCCTGGTTTTTTTTGAAAAATAAATCTCCATTTTCAACTCAGGGAAGTGTAAGCCATACCCAAATGGGATGAAGACAGGTGGAAGGGGATGGATTTTTTTTTGAGACAAAAGAAAATACACCATATGTCCATGCATTGAGATCATTTGAATCATGATGTGGCTTATTGAAAAATATATCTTTATTTACAATGACATTTGTAAAAGATTTGAATTCTTCCTTTACATTGGCAGAAGTCCATTTAAGTAGACTGAAATTTGGTAATTTGGCTGCTTCCATTAAAGATTGATTTATATTTGCAGCTAATTTTCAGAAATGAGATATTCTTGAGTAAATGAATTCATCATATTGTTGAATTTTGTACCATTGCTTATAATCTGTTTAAATTGGATGAGGAGTCAAGCTGGGTTTTCAGGATTAAACACCTTAAATTTTTGTAATTAATTAGCAATTATTAGAATAAAAAGGAAAAAATATCACACACCTAAAAATCTTCTAGAATAAGAACCAGGATGAAAGACAATACCTTTCATAATTCAGCTCAGTACCTGTTTATTGGTATTAATTTCTTGGAAATTTTGGAATAAGGTCTTTGAGAATTTGAGAGTAGCCAGAAGAATTTTCAAAAGGGCTGCTTTAATAAATGCAAACAGGTAGGAGTAGCTTTTTGGTTTCATCAATTATGACATAAGGATGGGGTAAGGTGTTTGCAGATGGAAGCTTTAACCATGAGGAATTGTCTGCTTTTTTGTTAATTGAGATGGTTAAGGAGTTTTTATAGGCTCAGTTTGAATGGCCAAGGTGCGGAATGATATTTTTTAATCATGGATGTGTTGTCTTTGACTTTAGGTAATGTGAGCCTTAGAGGTAATTTCATATACCCAAAAGACCACAAATATAAAAAATAACATATTAATATAAATAAAATAAATTTATTTATATTATTAAAATAAAAATCAAAATATAAATATAAAATTATACTACAAATAAAAAATTAATTATAATTTAAAAATAAAAAATACATTAAATTTTGTAAATCTAAAATTACATTTATACTTGGAAAAATTAAGTAAAAATGAAGTTTTAACAAAATTGTGAAAAAATAAATAAATTTGGAAAAAAGTTAAATAAAATTTATTATAACTTTTTATCCAATAAATAAACATATAAAATTTATTTCACCATTGGATTCCTCATAAAAAATCAGGTGGGGTCACCTCTGAGTGAAATTCTTGTAACTCAACTCTAAATAAGCTTAAATTAAGTTTTTAGTATTTTCAATACAAAAGTTGAAGATCCTCAAAACCTCAATTTAATTCACACCACATGTGGTGTTAACCATCAATTTTTGTGTTAAAATTGAGGTGTTGTGTTTAGTTTAGAAGTTATGAGGAATTGAAGTATTTTCAATTGAATTCAATTGAAATGTCAAAATGTGCGCGTGTATTACATAAGTGAACTTTGATTTACATATGAGGTGTCAATTATTACTGTATTGTACTGTACAATTGAATTGAATTACATATGTAAATTACAAGTATAATACATGATGAGGAATTAAAGGAAAAATAAATTGGAAAGATTAAATTTGGGGGGGAAAAGGAACTCCAGCTCTAAGGGGGAGCTAGACCCCCAAAATCCTTGCTGACAGGCGTGGGATGTCAAAATTCACGCAAAAGTTCATCACTTTTGGCCTGGAATTGAGTTACAGGGTCTGTGGACTCAATTGATGATGAGGTTTTGATACCAACTGGGGTAGTTTTAGCTGTTGCCAAGAGGGTAAAACTACCCTTAAGATAAAACCATCATAGTAAAAACAGTTTTAACTGGCTTCTACGTCTCTGAAACACATTCTGACGTGTTTTGAGGGCTCTAGGCCTGGTATTGCTATAGTAATGGCTGATTTAAGGGTCTAAAATGGCTAAAAATGACTAAAAATGGCTTAAACCAGCCCTTTTTGGTCTAAACCAGGGTTCAATGATGCCATAATTGGCTTTTCTGTTGTCAGACTGTTTTTCACGACTGGCAAGAGTAAATTTTACTTTTGGAGTAAGAGAATTGATGGCTATAAAAGAATGTCTTCTTTGCCCCACTTTTCTCTTCATGTTAGAATCTTTTCCTTTTATTAATTAGTTTAAACACTGTTAAACCAATCAATCAAAGATTCCAACCACCACTTTTAAATCATTTTAATCCTTTTAACCACGTGAAAAAATCATTATAATCATTGTTTGTAACTCTTATAATCATTTTTACCCCTGAACCACCCCAAAAGTGAATTAAAGCATCTTTTATCACTGTAAACTTTGTCACTTTGTTTCCAAATTCACTCTGGTCACTTTTGGGCGTGTTTTCTCTTTAATATTCTTTTTAAAGACTTTGTTCTTTAATTAATTTCTTGCAGTTCTTTGCTCAATTAATTCCAATTGAAATTGCTCTTGAAGAAATTTCTTTTGTAGCCTTAAAATATCTCTTGTAGAGTATTTTTTGGATAAATCTTTATTGTTGGTAAAACAATAAATTTTTATATTATTGTTTTATACTAATAAAGTTATAAACAATAAAATTGGCGTGTTTTCTCTTAAAAATAATATTTCATACTATTTTTAACTGAATTTTACCTTATACAAATTTTGAGGACAGGAAAAGTACTTGATTTTTAATCAAAGTTTCATATCCACACCTTACATTTGGGGGCCCAGCCGTGATATTTTACCTGTGACATATTTTTTTTACTCTTTTTAAATCTTTTTTCTTATATTGAAAAATTTAAAAACATATAAAAAATACTTATAATTCAAAAAATCCATAAAAAATAACTTTTTTTCATATTATAAGTGAGGCTTATATTTTTATTTCTTTTTTGAAATAACCCTTTTTTTTACTTAATTAATTGGATTTTTCATTAATTTTAGTGTCTGACATCGTGGTAAGACAAGAAAACATTGAAACAGCCTCAACAGTAACCAGCATTATTCCTGCAAGTACTGTTAATTCTGATCATAATAGTACTGTTATTGTGACTCAAAATAACAAGCCTGAACCAATATCTTCTGAATTAATTAACTTGGACATAAGTAATACCCTTCAGAAAGCTAAAAATTTGGCCAATAGTAAGTTTTTGACGTAAAAATACTATTTTAAACCTTTTTTAACCATAATTATGCCTTCAACCAGGTCAGGAGCCAGCTACAACCCCTCAAGCAGCTCCCAAAAAGGTAATAGACGTGATTATGGCAGAAGCCAACCAGGTACAGAAGGAAAAGGGTCAGTTGATGACTTCCAAACAACTAAATTGGGTCATTCTGAAGCTGATAATACTATTTTACCTTCAAAAAGAGCTGACACCGCCACAACAAGCCTCTGTGGACATATACAAAGCCAGCCACAGTGCATACAACAATGCACTTCAATTCAAGGAGTACCAGATCCTTGCAGACCTGTGGAAGAATTGCATGGATTTCTACCTGACAGTAAGAAAATTCTTGGGCCATCCCAACACTTGCAAATTGCTCAATGGATGGCATCCATTGATGGAGAAGAAAAACATGATGCTTTTGACACTAGAATGGAGGAAAAACAACCCTCCACCACCCAAACCAGTGCCAAAAACAGCCCCAGTGGCCAGCAGCAGCAATTCCAACCTGAAAAAGCAGCCACAAACTCCAAACAAGGGCAAAGGGAAGGCACCAGCCCCAAAACCTTACAGCCAGGGCTACAGAATCCCAAAGATTCAGCAGGATGCCATGGAAAATGTATTTCAGATGGCCAGAACCATGATGGAATTACAGAAGAAGGAGGAAGCCAGATTAAGGTTCCAGAAATGATTTCTGACATATTTGATTCCATCCCAGAGTTGTATAATGCTATAAATGACGTGAAAAAACATCTTTCTGATAAAAATGACACCATTTGTAACAACATTAAAACAAACAACCTGAGTCTGTGCCAAATTAATGAA
Source organism: Austropuccinia psidii (assembly GCA_023105745.1). Lineage (NCBI taxonomy): Eukaryota > Fungi > Basidiomycota > Pucciniomycetes > Pucciniales > Sphaerophragmiaceae > Austropuccinia > Austropuccinia psidii. The sequence continues at coordinate 18,000,780 of JALGQZ010000007.1, read as the reverse complement.
ACACTTATGTGTTTTGAAAAAGTTTTGAGAACAATTAAAAATTCCAATAATGATAATTCTTCTAATAAAATAAATGAACAATCTGCCATTATTAAAGAATTAACAGATAAATATTCTAAATTCAATATTGATGACATAATTGAAACAAGAATTAAACAAGCCATAAATATTATCAAGACAGATAACAAGAAAGTCCTTGATGACATTTCAAATTCATTTACTGAAGTAAAGACATATACCATTGCCTTGAAAAAGTGTTTTGATGCTTCACAAGAAGAAGTATCAAAATTATCAATGAAATTGAATCAAGTCACTGCTGATAATACAAGACAGACAGAGTTATGGCAAGAACTTACACATAAGAAAGACATGTATAAAATTGAAGTAATAAATTTAATACAAAGCTTCCAACATGAATACAGAAATTCCCAAAGGTGTAGCAACAGTAAATTGAATGACATTGAACAAATACTGAACACCTTACCAAGAATGTCTACACCTCTAAATCAAAATGAGGGCACAAGAATTTCAAATCCACAAGTATTGGATCCTGATAATTCACAATTAAAAAATGAATTATCCACTTCTTTTCATAACTTGGAACCATCAATGGGCCAAGCACTCTTGAAAGAAGTGCCAAAACTTAAAGAATGGCCCCACTTCAGTGGTGAAGGAGAGTATGACCATATGGAATTCATTAGAGGTATTGACATGATCAAAGAGGATTTTGAATTACCAGACAGATTGGTAACAGCCAGGTTTAACACCTTGTTTACCAGATCAGCTCACAGATGGTACATCAAAATAAGACAAGCACATGGACACCAGAGTTGGACTTGGTGGAAAACCCAAATCATCAACAAATGGGCAAATGATGCTTGGAGGTTTAAAGTTGAAACAGCCTTTGAATCTGCCAAATTTAATGCTGATAAAGACAAAGCTTTACCATGGTTTTGCCAACAGAAGGACAGATTAACAGCATTATATCCTGACATGTCAGAATTTATGATCCATAGAAAAATTCTGAGACAATGTGGGGGTGACTTAGAGCATGCTGTCAAAAGCAGGACTACTGAACAATCTTCAGCAGAAGATATCATCAATATACTAGAAGAAGTAACCACCAGAACCAAAATTGGTTCTAGTAGGGTGAATCTTAAAACAAGGTTTAATACACCTTGGAAAGATTCTGTGGACAAAAACCCCAAAGAAAATTCTAGTAATATTAAATATAAACCTGCAGATACAGTCAGAAAATGCCATATTTGCCAAAGCACCACCCATTTAGCCAATACATGTCCAAAAAGAGGGAAAATCAATGAAATTGACATTGAAAAGGGACCAGATGTTGAAAAAGAAGACATAATTGAAGACAATTCAGATGATAAGTCATCCATATTTTCTGAATCTTCAAAAGATATAGAAAATATCAATTCCACTTTTGACATCATGGAATCTTATTCCCACTTACCACAATTGAGCAATGGTCAAGTTGATTTATCAAAAGTTCAAGATGCACAACTTATGAAGACAAAACCAAACAGAGGAAAAGGTTATACAGCTGGTAACTCCTGTATAACAGAAGTGGTGATTGACAACAAGCCCACTAAACTTTTGCTTGACCCAGGAGCCTTCTGCTCTTGTGTTGGAAAATCTTTTCTTAAGACTTGTGTACCAAATTTTGAAGACCAATTGTTACCAATTGATGGTATAAAACTCAACAGTGCAAGTAACCCAATGAAAGCATTAGGAATCTTTGAGACCAATGTCATATTCCCACACATAAATGGGAATTTAAGGATCACAGTTGAATTTGTTGTTATGGAAAATTGCTCTAGTACCCATTTTATATTGGGAAATGACTATTTAATCATGTATGGGATAGATTTACATAATAACAAAGACAGATACTTTACAATTGGGGACAATAAGCGCCAGAAATTTGCCTTTTTACCATTTAAAAGACAAATTACAGTAAACAAAGTATCACCAGTCAACTTAGAGTTAGAAAAATTCAAGTCTGAACAGTTAAATGAGGCTGAGATAAGCCTTCATCTGACTGATAAACAAGAAAATGAACTTTCTTCCCTTTTGTATGACCACAAAGGAGCATTTGCTACAGACAAAGAACCTCTGGGAGCAATTATTGGTCATGAAGTTGACATCATTCTTAACATTGAGAGACCTTATCCACCACTCTTAAGAAGACCTGCTTATCCAGCAAGTCCAAAATCAAGAGAAGCTCTAGAAATTCATATCAAAGAACTTCTAGACCTTGGTGTAATAAGAAAAGTAGGCCACAATGAGGAAGTAGAAATAACTACACCAGTCATAGTGGCGTGGCATAATGGAAAATCCAGAATGGTTGGGGACTTTAGAGCTCTGAACACTTACACTGTTCCAGACAGATACCCAATACCAAAAATCCAAATTGCCCTTACTCAAATATCTCAAGCAGTGTATATAACCACTATGGATGCCCTTAAAGGATTCCATCAAAATGTGGTAACACCAAGAGCAAGAAAATACTTGAGAATTATTGTTCATTGTGGAGTGTATGAATACTTAAGGATGCCCTTTGGTATCAAAAATGCACCTTCACACTTCCAAAGAATGATGAATGAAATCTTCCCTGAAGAACTCTCAGAGGGATGGTTAATCATTTACATTGATGACATTATTATCTGTTCAAAGAATTGGGAGGAGCACATGTACAGATTATCAAGAGTTTTGACAAAAATCCAATCAGTAAACATGAAAATCTCCTTGAAGAAATGTCATTTTGGATTTAAAGAACTTAAGGCACTAGGACATGTTGTATCTGGCTTGTCCCTTGGAATTGATAAAAACAAAGTTGCAGCAGTATTGTTAAAACCCATGCCTCAGAGTAAGAAGGAAATTCAGTCATTCTTAGGTTTTGCAGGATATTACAGGCAACACATTAAAGACTTTGCATCCATAGCAAGACCACTTTATAAGTTGTGTGACAAAGACACAGTATTTGAGATGACTGTTGACAGAGTCAAAGCTTTTGAATCTCTAAGAGAAGCATTGACCACTGCTCCACTCTTACTGATGCCAGACTTTAAATTGCCTTTCAAACTGTATATTGATGCATCAGGGGATGGACTAGGTGCTGCACTTCACCAAGTTCAGATCATAAATGACAAACCTGTAGAAGGACCAATATGTTTCATATCCAGGCAAATCAAACCAACTGAAGCCAGATATGGAGCAAGTCAAATGGAATGTCTATGCCTTGTCTGGGCCTTGGAGAAATTGAACTATTTCTTAGAGGGATGTGTTTTTGAAGTAATAACAGATTGTACAGCTGTGAAATTACTTTTGAACATGAAAACACCTAACAGACACATGCTCAGATGGCAAATAGCCATACAAGAATACAGAGGCAATATGACTATTGTTCATAAGGATGGGAATATTCATAAGAATGCAGATGGACTAAGCAGATGGCCATTACCAAATAACATTGATAATCCTGCTTATGTTCCAGAAGAAGCTTCACCACAAATTCCAATAGAAGGAATAAGTGTTACAGACTTGAACACCACCTTCTTTGAAGAAGTCAGAAATAGTTACACTCAAGATAAGAATTGTAGCATCTTATGCCAATTACTTAACAAAGACTGTAAAGACAACTCTCTAATACATGCCTTGGATGAAGTATGGAGAAAATCTTATAATGAAGGAAGATTTCACCTACTGGATGGTATAATTTACCACAGAACCAAGCACACATGTGTCATGACAGTTGTAGACAGGTCATTAATCAATCTTGTACTGAAAGAATGCCATGATAGTCCCTTTTCAGGACATCTTTCTGAAGACAGAACAAGAGAGAAAGTGAAGACCTGCATATGGTGGCCAATGTGGCAAAAAGATGTTGCAGAGTATTGCAAAACCTGTGACAGATGCCAAAAGGCAAATAAATCCACTGGCAAAAGACTTGGAAATATGATGAAAATCCAAGAACCAAACAGACCTTGGGAAATTGTCCATATGGATTGGGTAACTGGCCTACCACCAGGAGGTGACAGGAGCTATAATGCTTGCCTAGTAATTGTGGACAGATTCAGTAAAAATCCAATCTTTTTACCATGTCACAAAGATGATACAGCCATGGATACAGCTCTTCTGATATGGAATAGAGTAGTGTCATGGACTGGGATATTTACAAATATCATCAGTGATAGAGATCCCAAATTCACTTCAGCACTATGGACAAATCTTCACCAATTATTTGGCACTAAACTGTCTTTCTCTACAGCCACCACCCACAAACTGATGGCCTGGCTGAAAGAATGATCCAAACCTTAGAGGACATGGTGAGAAGATTTTGTGCATATGGCCTTGAATTCAAAGATTGTGATGGATTTACCCATGATTGGTGTACTCTGTTACCAGCACTGGAATTAGCATATAAAACATCAATCCATGCTAGTACCAATCAGACTCCTGCTGTTCTAGAAAAAGGATGGAACCCCAAGTTACCCCAAGACTCCTTGAGGAAAGACTTAATTGAAATACATCCCACAGCTGCTAGCTTCAAAGGAATGCTAGACAAAGCTAGAAAGCATGCAGTAAGATGCATGGAGGACTCTTTTGCATATGCTAAAGACAAATGGGATAAATCTCATGCAACTCCAGATTTCAAAGTGGGGGACCTAGTTCTTGTATCCACCACTAACTTCAATAACATCAAAGGATGTAAAAAGCTGAAAGACTCCTTTGCAGGACCTTTTGTGATTAAGGCCCTCCATGGAGAGAATGCTGTTGAAGTAGAGTTATCTGAAGAACTTAGCAATAAGCACCCTACATTTCCAGTGAGCTTGATAAAACCATATAAATCTAGTGATGCTGAGAAATTTCCCTTGAGGAATAAGGTTCCCCAAGTTATACCTCCTATTGAGACATCTGGTACTAAGAAAATAACCAAAGTTCTTAAAGAAAGGAAATTAAGAACCAAGAAAGTAAGGGAATACCTTGTTAGGTACAGTGACCCAACTTGTGAAGATGAATGGTTAGAAGAAAAAAATATACCAGAAGCTACCAAACTCCTGAGGAGATTCAGACACACTAGAAACACCAATATTACAAAGTAATATTCTTTTTTAGGGGGAGGGAATGTGAGCCTTAGAGGTAATTTCATATACCCAAAAGACCACAAATATAAAAAATAACATATTAATATAAATAAAATAAATTTATTGATATTATTAAAATAAAAATCAAAATATAAATATAAAATTATATTAAAAATAAAAAATTAATTATAATTTAAAAATAAAAAATACATTAAATTTTGTAAATATAAAATTACATTTATACTTGGAAAAATTAAGTAAAAATGAAGTTTTAACAAAATTGTGAAAAAATAAATAAATTTGGAAAAAAGTTAAATAAAATTTATTATAACTTTTTATCCAATAAATAAACATATAAAATTTATTTCACCATTGGATTCCTCATAAAAAATCAGGTGGGGTCACCTCTGAGTGAAATTCTTGTAACTCAACTCTAAATAAGCTTAAATTAAGTTTTTAGTATTTTCAATACAAAAGTTGAAAATCCTCAAAACCTTAATTTAATTCACACCACATGTGGTGTTAACCATCAATTTTTGTGTTAAAATTGAGGTGTTGTGTTTAGTTTAGAAGTTATGAGGAATTGAAGTATTTTCAATTGAACTCAATTGAAATGTCAAAATGTGCGCGTGTATTACATAAGTGAACTTTGATTTACATATGAGGTGTCAATTATTACTGTATTGTACTGTACAATTGAATTGAATTACATATGTAAATTACAAGTATAATACATGATGAGGAATTAAAGGAAAAATAAATTGGAAAGATTAAATTTGGGGGGGAAAAGGAACTCCAGCTTCAAGGGGGAGCTAGACCCCCAAAATCCTTGCTGACAGGCGTGGGATGTCAAAATTCACGCAAAAGTTCATCACTTTTGGCCTGGAATTGAGTTACAGGGTCTGTGGACTCAATTGATGATGAGGTTTTGATACCAACTGGGGTAGTTTTAGCTGTTGCCAAGAGGGTAAAACTACCCTTAAGATAAAACCATCATAGTAAAAACAGTTTCAACTGGCTTCTACGTCTCTGAAACACATTCTGACGTGTTTTGAGGGCTCTAGGCCTGGTATTGCTATAGTAATGGCTGATTTAAGGGTCTAAAATGGCTAAAAATGACTAAAAATGGCTTAAACCAGCCCTTTTTGGTCTAAACCAGGGTTCAATGATGCCATAATTGGCTTTTCTGTTGTCAGACTGTTTTTCACGACTGGCAAGAGTAAATTTTACTTTTGGAGTAAGAGAATTGATGGCTATAAAAGAATGTCTTCTTTGCCCCACTTTTCTCTTCATGTTAGAATCTTTTCCTTTTATTAATTAGTTTAAACACTGTTAAACCAATCAATCAAAGATTCCAACCACCACTTTTAAATCATTTTAATCCTTTTAACCACGTGAAAAAATCATTATAATCATTGTTTGTAACTCTTATAATCATTTTTACCCCTGAACCACCCCAAAAGTGAATTAAAGCATCTTTTATCACTGTAAACTTTGTCACTTTGTTTCCAAATTCACTCTGGTCACTTTTGGGCGTGTTTTCTCTTTAATATTCTTTTTAAAGAATTTGTTCTTTAATTAATTTCTTGCAGTTCTTTGCTCAATTAATTCCAATTGAAATTGCTCTTGAAGAAATTTCTTTTGTAGCCTTAAAATATCTCTTGTAGAGTATTTTTTGGATAAATCTTTATTGTTGGTAAAACAATAGATTTTTATATTATTGTTTTATACTAATAAAGTTATAAACAATAAAATTGGCGTGTTTTCTCTTAAAAATAATATTTCATACTATTTTTAACTGAATTTTACCTTATACAAATTTTGAGGACAGGAAAAGTACTTGATTTTTAATCAAAGCTTCATATCCACACCTTACAGGTAAGCTTTCTTTTATTATTTGTTTTGGTATTATTGTCTTCATGATGTTCTATATTTGGTTTAGTTCTAACCATGACATCAAGAGGAGTAATCATAGTTTCATCATCTTTCAAATCATCCTGATGATGTTCTGAATCTAGTTTAGTTCTAACCATTACATCATAAGAAAGATTTTCAGAGTGAGAAAGGGGAGGAGGTTTTTTTTTTAAATTTCAATGATGATGGGAGGGTGGTGAAATTAAATGAAATTTCAGAAATAACCCTTATAAATAATCCACCCCTATATTAAAAAATGATTAAAAAAAGAAATTGAACAAATTAATCAGCATGATCCAATATCCTAATCAAAAAATAATAATCATGATCAATTAAAAAAACCAAGTTATGATCAACAGGAAAAAAGAAGCAAAAAAATTAATTGATCGGCTTGAAAAATAATCATGATCAGTAATGATCATCATTATAAAAAAAATAAATAAAATGATCATGAGAAAAAAGGAAAAAAAACTTTGTCAGTATTGATGAGAATCAGAGTAAAAAAAAAGAAAAAAATGAATTAATGAACAAAAAAACTCAAAAAAAACAAAATTGGTCAGAAAATCAAATAGACAGCATTTTATTTTGAAATAATGATAATGGCCTCTTAGAGGCCATTATCATGATAAAATTAAAAAAAGAAGTAATGCAATCAAGTTGCAATTGATTCAGAAGGCCTTCCAAATCATTTCCAATTGATTTGAGCCAGAGAGGCCCTAGAATCTCCCAGATGGCTTATTGGGAGGTTCTAGGGCCATTGAGGGGTGGCTGGGAAGTGGAGGTGGAGATGTGTGGAAATTTTCAAAAAGTGAAAGAGTTGAATGAAAAAAACCTACCTAGATGAAAAAGAGAAAAAATTTAAAAAAAATCAGATCAGAGTGAATAAGTTGGGAGTGAGGGAGGGCCAAAATCAAAGAAATATTAAAGGAAAAATAATTGAGAGTGAATAAGTTGGGAGTGAGGCAGAGCCAAAATAAAAGAAAAATTGAATTAAAAAAAACTTAACCAGATGAAAAAAAAAGAAAAAACAAATTTAAAAATCATAAAAATAATCAGTTTGAGTGAAAAAGTCAAATAAAAATTTAATCAAAAAAATTACCTAATTGAAAAAACAAAAAAAATTAAAATTTTTGTTTAAAAATCTAAATAAAAAATCACTTTCTATCAAAGAGTCAATTTTTACCCGGGGTAGTGTTGCAACAGAGTTTTTGATTTAACACAAAAAATTCATATTTGTAGTGGAAATTCACTAGAATTTGAAACATACAAAGAAAAAAACAAAAAAGGAATTTTGGAGGGAGCCTTGAATTTTGACTTAACAAACTTGGTCATTGGCCTTTGGCACATAAATGCTCAATGGTAAACTTTCCCAATGTTTCAACTTTTTAATAAATTATAAATTGCAATTAAATTTCAAAACATAACATCCATTGCATATAAAAATAAATTTAATTTTAAAATTCACCATGTTATAAAATGATAACATGACCTATAACTAATTTGTTATTTTTGATTTATTAATGTCAGAATGTGTTCCAGCTCTGAAATTGGCCTGCTTGATGACAATTCCACTATAGGGAGATCCATCTGGCATTGCTTTCCCTTAAGTTCCAATTCCTAATTCCAATTTTTTTTTCAAATTCATATTTCTTGTTGTGTTGTTTTTTGTCAAACTCTATTTACTTTTGTAACTTGGCTTCTTCAAACCATTGGTTTTCCATATTCCTCACTTTCTCTTCATGCCACCTCTCCTTTTCCCACTCCAAACAAGCATTATCACTGGCTTCATGGGCTAAATATCATGACTATGATCAGTAGGATTGATCAGAGTAACCCTAAATTCAAAACATACCCTTTTTCCATGATTCAGCCAAATTGGCATATGTAGGTGCAAACATATCCATCAACCTTTCCCTAGATCCACTCTTTTCATTCAAGTTGGGAATCAATGTGTGATTGCACGTTTGTATAGAATTTGTTATGGATTTACTTTTCTGTTCAAAGAAGAAATAATCAACATTGGATTTCATACATATCAGTCTTACACATACTTACTGATTTATCTTGCACATTTTCCACTTGAACTAGGTCATAATCCTTATTAAGCACAGGATCAAGATTGAAAGGTGATTCCAAATTATTATTCTCTTTTAAGATTTGAATGAGCTCTAATTATCTCATTTTACAAGGAATACAATAAACTAACTTCTTAAGCAAAAGATCATCATCACCATAAGCATTTAAGCTGTCTTTTTCTTGTGAATGATAGCTTGCAATGGGAGTGACATTGAGCTTGTGGCAAAAGAGTGCATCCATTTTGTTATAGCAAGGACACATGATTTCATAATTTTAACTAATTTTTTTGATAACTTTACTCTAATCTTCTTCTGTTAGTCCAGCTCCATTTAATTTTCAATTTTTTTTGCTGCCATATACTTTTTTTTATATGTTCCCCATCAATCTTGGATTATTCTTGAGCTACGGCTTAGGCAGTGTTGTGATTTTTTTTACCTCAATGGCCATAAGCTTAAATCCATGCTTCTTTGATGAAAGAGACCTTCCAATTGATGTTGAATCACTAGTACCAAAACATGACTCAAAATTGGAGTTGATTGAAAGCCAATTAATTATGGTTAAATAATCTGTACAAATTAAGTGACCTTATGGATGAGGCAGGACAGAGGTGATCTTCATATCTGACTTGATGTATTTTTCTTTGGAATGAGGCATTATTATATGGATAAAGAAATATAAATGGACTGTAAAATTTCTGGTCAGATTGTCAAAAATGGAGTGTAGAAGAATATGCTGTAAAGCTGTGAATTGTGAAGACTCATTTAGGTTAGGCTTCAAACTGAAATCCAAGATGCATGGGATTAAGTAAAAATACCAGGGGACTAAGTTATAATTCCATGTTATTTACACATAAAAAAACCAGGATTTAGTGTTGGGATTTGGAAGACTAATCCCATGTTACTTTAAGGTTACATTTGGTGACTTTGACACCCCCAACGTTGCATTATTTTCATTTAAATAAATTGAAAATGTAGATATTCCAGAAGCATTGACTTAATTTTGAATTTTAGATGAAAATATTCCTCAAAGCTCTTCCTGAAGTAGGCAAAACAATATTCCCTAGCATCTTATAAAAAAAAGTCAATTTTTTCAGTTCAAAATTTGATTTTTCTCAAATAAATTGGACAAATTAATCCATAAGAATTGGAATGGATTAAGTTTCTATCATATAATTTGCTTTAGATTCCTCTTTCAAGATGAACTTGACTAATTTTAGCTCTACAGAAAATCTTTTTCTTTATTTTACAATTTAACATTAACATTAACAATAACAGATACTGATAGGCCCCAACATGTAAATTTAGTTCTTTATTTAAAATGGGTTATTAATTATGAAAACAGTTTTTTCAATATAATTATATTTTATATCCACCAATACTTATGAGCTATTACTATTCATTTGGGGAAATATTAAACATGATGTTACTTAGATTTATCTAAAATCATGCACATAAATTACAAAAAAACAATCATATTATTGTATGCCATATCTACTGTTTATATAAAATTTGAAAGAACATAATACCTTCAAGCTCATGAAAGAGCTTTTATGAAGCCATTTTTAGAAATAAATATTCTTATTCAAATATTTCAGAAATCTGCTTCATGATTCATAATTTGGGTAGAGAGAAAACCAATTGTCAAGAAAAAATTCCATAAAGAAGCCTGAGTTTAATCAAGAAATAAAATCTGAATCAAGTTTTATTTGTGATTTTTTTTAAGAATATTTAAAGAGAAAAAGCTATCATAGAAACATATAAAACTCAACAAAAATCAGGAGTAAAAGTTAATATGAATTCTCTAGAGCTTTCAACTCTTTGGAACTCATCCTCTTTTTACCTCTTCTTGAGATCTTAAATTTCAATTCATATACCAGGAAATACTTATTTATATTTATATATTACTTACTAGGATTTCTTATAAGAACATATTATTTGTCATATCTGGTTGATTTGAATAATCAATGGATGATCATGTGGATATTTTTATTACTAATAAATATATCAATGATGTCTTTGAAAACTTTATCTTGATAGTTTTCATATTTTTTGCAGTCAATCTTAGTTTTTCTTCTGCTTATTCCATAAGTAAATCAATTTTATAATCATTACTCTTATAAAATGGATAAAATATAACCAAAAGAGCTCAAAAGAACGAATTAATATCATTCAATTAAATATTCAAAATACTCAACAGAGATTGGTTCATATTATGAATGAAAACCATCAACCTATAAGGTAAAACTAATGGATTTTTAGAAATTTTTTAAGTCTAATTTTCTACTTTTCATTTTCTTATGTCTATGATAGAACCTTTCAAATAAATATTTTGTAGCTTAAATCTCTAATAGGCTGAATCTTTCCTTTTTTCATTCAGCCAAGATGTATTGAGATTATATCAGAAATTTATAATAGAAACTTTTTGTCCCTTTTCAGTGAGAAAACCTTCTCTTCAGAATTATTTCTACTACCAAACTATACCATTAGAATTCTTTAATTTAATTTGAAAGAAATTAGTACAGAAGGCATCCTCAGAGCCAAATATAGACAATGAATCATATTGGATATTGGACTCTTGAACAATTAGGTAATTTCAAATCCATATTTTAGTTTTCAAATAAATAGACTTGAGTTTTATTAAGAGTTTAAATTGAATTCCAATTACTTCTTACATAGTTAGTAGAATATAAAATATCTGCAAGTATTCTTTCAATGGCTTATTCATATTTGGGCAGATATATTCTAACTATTTTTACTTTAAATAAAAGAGAAACAGAAAATCAAATATCATAATTATAAATAAGGGCTCTACTAATTTTAATTAATTCCATCATGGCCCATTTTAGAATTCATTGTTATATGGCTCGATAGTCACAATTAAAATCATCATTTCTTTTTTAGTTATTTCCTAAGGTTCCTGAAAGAAATGCACTACTATTAATGATAATTGAGAAAATCACACACATAAATCTACATTCTGTGACTCAAAAATAGTGCACAATAATGATACCCAATATAACATAAAAAAATCTCAAATCAAAATAGTGGAATACAAATTTCATGCCTTTATCACACCAAATGAAGGAATAAGAAGCTCACAAATAACAAACCAGTACCAAACAAGTAAATAGTTTGAATTTGATAAACTGAAAGTGGAAAAATTTACTCTTCCAGAATATTTCATTCTTATAACCAAAAAATAAGAAATAAGAAATTTATTTAGCTTGTAACCTCTTACTGAGAATATGCCCTAATTTTCATTTTTTAGCAAAAAAAATTAGCTTGAATCAAATTCCCATCATATGGGGTTCTAAATTGAAGAACTAAAAGAGGAATACCCAATAGTTATATTTTTACTTTTGTAAAATTGCTAGAAAATAAGCTCAAATAATCCCAGACTGCAAATATTGAAATCAAACTCATAATATTTTTATCTCTCAGAGCCATAATATGACCTATTTTATGGAAGGGCTAAAGTAGGGCTATTCAATGATATTGCCCACAGACCTGTAGCAAAGAAATCTTGAAATTTATCAAATATTATTCCTTGAAAAAGGAAAATTTTGGAAAAAATTATCAGATAATTAAACCAAGGTGGGTCATATATATAGCCAGACTATAGAGCTCATTCAGGGTTAAACTCTAAAGCAACTTGAATCTCTGTATCTCAAAGCCTGACAAAGGTAGAAATTTTTTAAGGTTTCAATCCCACAGATGCCTGCACCAATTTATTCTTTGTAATTTTTGGCAATATGATTTAATTGTTAGATTTTTATCCACCTCAAAGGCTGTTTATACTTCAACTACTCATAAATTGAACAATAAGATGCCCCCAGATATTTCCTGTACAGTCTCTGACATTGCAGAAGCACAAGAGAATTTCGGGAGAGTCTATTAGAAAATTACACCCTGTATGGGGTTAAAATGACAGCTTCTGGTCCCAAAAACCACACTTCATTTCAATCCAACACTGTAATGGAATTTTGATACCTGAAATGAGCCACAGTAGTGAAGAATTGAGTTTTGAAGCTGTGTGAAAATGTGAATAACCTCCCACTACCTCAGGTTGAGCTAAAGAAAGGTCTTCTTCTTATAAAAGCAGGAATTTATCTTGTATTTTTATTGGAATTGGTACATATCAAAGCTGTCACAAACATTATCGCTCTTAGAGCTACACAGAGAAAAGTATGATCTTGAATATTTTATTGATTCTAATAATAATATAATCAATGGTAATTACGACCAGGGCATTAAAAAGCTTCATGGCTACTATATTGCTATAGTAAATCCCTTTTAACCTTATTTTAACTACTAATTACAGGTCACACTCAAGATAATATTGTTTTTATTACTATATCATAGATTTATACTTAAATAGAAAATACTATTAGCTTCATTACTAATAATGAGACAGATCTCTTTAGTAATAAAAGAATAAAGAGACATGAGGATATAGCTTATCTATTACATGAATATATTTGTTATAGCTGTAAAGGGAAATATGGTACACAATTACAATGAATTAAATTTTTAACTATCATTAATTAAACATTAATGTCAATTTTGCCAGAGCTCATCCTCAATTCAGCGTATTTATAAATTTTGTATTCAAATTTATCCCTCATTTTAAAAAATGAAATAGTCTCATAAGTAAGTTCATCTATTAATATACCTGAAATTAAGAGATACCAAATATCATATCTTACCATGTTTTTGATACCAAATATCCTCATAGCCTATAAGAATAATAATATAAACATAACTTACCTATTATAGCTCAATTCCACATCGAAATTGGCTATCCTTTCCAGAGATCAACAACTAACTCCAAAAACAAAAATCATGATATTTTTTGAAAATATAAAGCTATATTGATAATTAATTAGACATTAAATTCTATTGAGGAACTAAGCTATGCTATTCTATTAATTTCTTAATATTTTTGAAAAATAATGTGCTCTTCTTGGCAGCAAATTAAACTAACCTACACATAAGGTAAACTTATAGTGCATATTGAAATGGAAATTTTGGTAGTATCATATCCGACCTAACTTTCTTAATGGGCCCTCAGTTCCTTGAAATATGATCTCCCATGTAGTTTAACCTTTAGTCTTCAATATTCCTTAAATATTTACATATTTATCCTATAATACAATGGAGTAGATAATCGAGCTTAAATATCTGGAGAAATTAATAAAGGGTATTTTGTAGCTACCTTAAGGTACCAATTTGTATCACATTATCTGGACAAAATATCTTCAATCCATTCTTATTATTTTTTAGAGATTAATAAAGCCCCTAACCACACAAATCTTGTCATTATAAAATATCCCAGCATTCTTATATTGATCAGTTTCAAACAGTATTGTTTCAATTTCTGCATGGTAGAGCTGATATTATATTCTAATTTATATCATATCATGTAACAGGAATAAAAAGGAAGTTGAAAATGGCTTTATTAATCCAGCCTTGAATCAAATTCATTAACTATGGTGAAGATTATTGATTTTTGGAACTAATATAGAAGAACATTGTATTTCCTGCTGATGTTACAGCTCAAAGGTCAGATAATATATATGTAAAAGGAAAAGAATCCATTTTCACTTATCAAAACTTAATTTCTTGATAATTGAAATTTCATGCGAAATTTACAGCTTGCTTACTCCATAAGCTCGATGAGGAATGTTCGTAAATGATAGATGTTTGTGTTTCATTTATATTTACAGGATATAGAAAAACTAAATTTGAATATAAATTTCTTTATTATACTGAGAGAGCTTATTTTAATTATATGTTTAATCAATTATATTGGGGGATTAAAGCTACATAAATTTAAGCTTTGTTAATCCTTTTTTTACATTTTTGAAGATTTATGAAGATCATCCCCTAAAGATTCATCAGAAGAGATATCTTTCCTTAATATTTTCACTAGAATGAAACTTCCAATTTCTTTCATAAGCAAATATAACATTCAGGTTGAGCCAAGATCTCAATCAATTTATTCTAAATCCCCTCATTCTGTAATTTAGTGTAGAATTTTGCTTTATCGTGGGGCTTTCTATCTACTAGAATAGATTATGATATGACAGAAAGAAATAAATAGAGAAACATTTTCGCTACATACAAGCTGTGAGATTCAGCCAAGATTGTGTAAATAGTTGAAAAGAAGAGATATTATAGCAATGAGAAATGCTAAGGGAGATTAAATAAGATAAATTTTTATATTATATTTCCATTATTTTATCTTTTTAATTCCTTTATTTTTTTGAGGTATCCATGTAATAGCTCATCATCCCTTTAAACGTGTTCTTGACAATTTTTTATCAGGTGTTTATCCATAACTCTTCTAGTTTTTCCTTATGGATTGAATCCAGAAATAAATATTTTATTCAGGGAATCTTGTATCCATGCGGAATACATTCTTTACAAAGTATTCTTTTCCCTGTCACTTTATCCTCCAAAATGAGAAAGAATTGTCTTTTTAATGCATCATTTCCTGGTTTCATCTATAAAAAATATATTCATTCAGTATAGTATTGAATATTTTGAAATTTCATGCTTCCTCCTGGTCACTTTTGATAAATTGAATTTGATTAATCAAGATATGAATATTGTAAGAACTACTACCATATAAATTCCCTCATTCTTAAATGATCCTTTTTACACCACGGGATAATCTTGTTTGAATTTTTAATGCGTCTAAATGCAATTTGTGTTGTAAATACACTCCATTAACCATGAGAAAAGTGGCTACACCTGACAGCAGGTATCGAATTTTGAATTTCACATTGTATATTGATTAGATGCAGGTTGAAGATAGGGAAGAAATTAAATTTGAAAATGAAAGTTCTGCAAAAATTTCAAGCTACATATGCAAGCCACAAGGTATCAATCTCCTTTTTTTTAGTTAAAGTGTTTCGTCAAAATTATCAAAGTTCAATAATTCAACAACACCTCATAATAATAATTCTTTTCATGACCCTTTTTTTAAGACTCATTTTTTTTGTTTTTATCATTTAATGAATCAAAAATTCTGACCATTAAGGTATTTCTTGTAGATTTTCAAATATATATAACGGTTGCAATATTGCTTCTCTCTCAAAATCACTTATAGGTATCCATAGATGAATATCAATTAAATTTGAGCCATTATATTTTGGAATAGAATTTCAATTAAGGATAAAATAGCTTGGAAGCTTGAGAAACCTCTTAACAGATAGATATTATAGCGAGATATACTACCATCAAAGTTTTTTGTCTTATGAAAGGCTGTATTTTGTAAAATTTATATCCCAACTTAGAGTAAGTCCTTATTCAACATTGAAACAATCTGTCAAGATTTATGGCACAAAGTAATTTTAAGGAGTGGCTAATCAAAATATAAGGTATATTAAATTGATGTCATCAGTATTCCAGCCCTTTAAATTCTGTAGTGTTTCAGACTTATGGCTAGAAAATATAAATAGGGTGCTGGTAAAAGCAGATAAAACCTTATGTGTTTTTGCCAGTTTATGGCCAAAACATGTAATGATCCAATTGTTTCAAAAATAATCCTCAGGCTTAATTTTGAGGAATTTTTTAATCTTCTTTTTCCATATTTCTTCCAACGTGGGATGTCAAGATCCCCAAATTTTGTCATGTTTTTTTCCATTTTATTCAAAAATTGATTGAAAATCTTCCCACTTGGGAATTTCCATATTTTTTTGGAAAAATGAAGGAGAGAATATTGAGAATCAATAGCCCAGTTCCCATAATTTCGAGAATTTTCTGGGTGAGACAAGTGAAGTCCCAAAAAGCTGTTTTTTTCAATATTTTTTTCATGTTTGTAATATGACTATTTGTATTTACAAAAGTGTCATATTTTTGATAAAAAAAATTGAGGTGGGGTGTTAAGCAATAAGTATGACTTAGGAGAGGTATAATTGGAATAAATTTTATAGAAAAAAAACTCAATCTGAATCAACCTCCAAAATAGTGGGTTTTTTCTGAGGGGGGAGGAAGATTGGAAAAATATAACATCCTGTGTTTCTGAAATTTATATTCAAACACCAGGGCTTGTTGCTGTGAATTAAAGTCCCAATTCACATTAATTGGGGGACAGGGTAAGCTTTATAAATAATGATATCCTATGGAACAACATGAGAACAGCTATCAAAAAGAATATGAAATGGGTGGATTGTCATTTGGAGGACAGAAATAAGGGAAAAAAGAGAAATATTGGACTTTGGAATGAAATAAAACTGGCTTTTTATTCTTCTTTGAAATTTTATCCCCCACATCAGGAATGGACATCCACTTGCTCTTTGGATCCTGGCCAACATCTTCATACCACTCAATTCTGTCCAAATAAGCAGATACTGAGGGTACCAAATTATACATGGCTTCATAAACGTCTTTATTTTTTTCAATTTCTCCAGCCAAGTCACCCATGAAGTAATCCCATTGATCTTGTGTCTTGTAAATGTAATGGTAAGCTCTTCTATAGCCACAGTTTCCATCACCATGGAAATTGATGTGCTTGAAGGTGTATCTCAAAATAAATCTTGGCAAGTCATATGAGCCAGGTAGCTCATAAAAATGGGTCAAAAAAATTAATAAAGATTAAAATAAAATGAAAAAATTTACAAAAAATTAATCAAAAAATCACAAATTTTGGAAAAGAAAAAGTTGTTTGGGGGGAAATAATGTGGATTATTTGGGGGGGGATGTAAAAAAAATGTGTGAAAATAATGGATGAGGGGGTTATTTTGGTGAGTTTTGGGAGGTTTTTTTTCTACTTTAAAATGGGTCCAAAGAACTGTTTACTTTTTTTACCCAAATGCTTAAATGCTTTTACCAAAGCCCTATAGATATTCAAAGTAAATTTTTTGGTCTTAAATATAGAATTGGGGAGTATTCTATTATATAATCACATTCTGTAAAATATAAATAATTCTGATCATCGTAAAAAACATGTCTTAATAATAATATATTCAATATGAATAGCCATAAAAAATTTTGGGGTCCAAATTTCTTGTAAAATTAAATTTTTTTGTTTCTTGGTACAAATCTGGATTTACTTTTCATATTCCTGTTGAAACTCATGTATTTCACATTCAAAATCTTAATTTAGAGCATTACTTTAATACTTTGAAGGCTAAGATTGTGAGCCTTTGAGATATGACCACATACCCAATAAGGTCACAAAAAAGACTCAGAATAATTATACCTTTAATATAATTATATTAAAATTAATTAGAATAATTATACACTAAAAATAATTACTCAAATATACAAAAAATACCATAAATTGGTACTAAAATTGGTTTAACTTAAAAACCAATGAATCAACATGTAAAACAAATTATACCATTGGATTCCCCATGGAAAATACACATATACCATTTTTATGGCATATCTGTAAAGTCAATATTTAAGGAATTATAAGGTATAATACCTTATAAAAACCATAAAAACTTATTTATATCAGAAACTAATGAAACAACATGTGAAATAAATTGTACCAGTGGATTCCCCACACAAATCCACATATAAAACAATTAATAAGCTAATTCCCAAAACCAATACTTAAGGAATTATCCTGAATATATGCACTTTTTTGGTCAACGCATATATTCAGGGATCATAGCTAATATCTTCTAAACTATACATGCTAGAATGATGAACCAAAAATAAAGTTACCACGTAATTACTGTAAAAACACAGATATGAACTTTATTTTGCAAATTATAAACAAGGTTAAGACTTATGAGGAAATATTGATAAAAATCAACAGAGCTGTTGACCACTTTGTTGTGAAAGTAGTCCAAACTTAAAAAAAAGTATACAGTTGGATTCTACTAGTTTATTCGAGAAGAATGACGTAATTTTTATTATTAAATTCAGGGTATAACTCCCTGAAATCAAGGTTTGAAGTTTAAAATATTGAATTTCGACAGAAAAGATGAGTTACAAGAAAAATCATCAAAATTAGAGTTTTGATGATGTAATGAAACGCTCTTGGCAGCATAATAAGGTTATGTCAGGCTATCAGAATTCACTCTCTGAATTGCTGTAGCGTGAAAACCTTAAATGTTATTGAGGATCAAAGTTTGAGCTTAAACTGAGCTGTTATGATCACATACTGTAACCTTAAATTAAGTTTAACAGTCTTAAGAGTGATAAAATTGGTGAATACTATTAGTTTATGATTAAAACTAATAAAATCCACGAAATTTGGGTTTCTGCCAAGCCTCTGATGTCATCAAACTTAGAGTTACAGTGATAACTCTAAATAATGGTGTAATAATGATGCAATATGGTTTGATCATGATGTAATCACCCTCAAACCTTAAAATATTGATCAATTCCAGTGGATATGATCAGTACACGTCTACTAGAAGCCTGTTGGACTCTAGGAGGGAGGTAATTTACTATAAATAGAGCTCTTTTTACTCTATTTACCCCTCAGACGCATCAAAAACATTAAATCAATTAAATAAAAGGTAATTTCTTTATTCTTTATATATAAAACTCTTATATTATTAAAGACCAAAGACCATCTTAATATTAATCACTATTTTTACGTGATTAAATCAATTCTTTAATTGTTTTTGTTATAAATCTCTCTATAAACTCATTTCCACGTAAAATCAAGAATTTTAGTAATTTTCTTTATTTTTTATTGTAAATACAATTTGAAAAGGTTGTATTATATTCTTTTGGCGTAAAATATCTCAAAATTATTATTTTAAGTGTTAAAAGTAGGTTATTTCATCTTATTATAATAATTTCTCTCTTATTATTACTCTTAATAATTCTTATTTAATATAAATAGTATTTATATTAATATATAACTTTAATATTAGTAATATTATTGTTATTAATTGTTTTTTATTTATAAAAAACAGTTTTTTACGCCTTTATTATTTGTTGGTAACAATAATAAAGAGTTTTATAATATATTAATTATTTTATATTAATATATTATGTATAATATTATAATTTCATATAATATTAATTATATTATTATATTTATTTAATAATATAATATTTTTACGCCATAATAATAATATTTCTTTATTATTATTATTTTAATCTTATTTATTTCAATTATAAGGACATTCAGAGTACAATAAGTAAAAAATTAGTAATTTTTACTTATTGTTTCATAGTCAAACCTTACATTTGGGGGCCTGGCCGTGATATTTACTTAAAAGACCTTTAACAAGATTCTATTTGGGTTTATCCAATAATAAATTATATTTATAATCATAAAAATTATATAATAATTTTATATTTTATTGATTTTAAAAGCTATTGAGGCATTTGGAAAGCAATTGTACTGTCTTACACGTGGTTTTTCACATCCTTAGACTTGCAAGAACTTTCCTTGAGTGACTCTAGTGATTAAAAGAGATATTTTATAAATCAAAGATAATTTTTATTATAATTTAATTTTATAAGAATCATATTCATTTTTTATTTTATTCTTTAAAAAAAAAAAAAAATATATAAAAAATATTAAAAGATATTAAAAACCAATAAAAAAGTTATTTTTATTCATTTTTATTCATTTCTTTATTTATTTCAATTTTTCAAAGATATAAAAGCAATTTCTACGTGGAAAATTGCCATATCTTGCCAAAAATAACACTTATTATAAAAAGACTTATATTTATTTGTCTTTTTTAGTGTTTGAAGATAACCCAACAGAAGACAACCAAGCTACTGTTGAGAGATTGGTGGAAGAAACTTGTCAAAGTTCTCCAACACCAGTTATCACCAAAAGAAAGAAAGCTAAGAAATTAGACTTTCCAGGGCCCACCATTCAAGACTCTGAAGGTGAGCACCTCTTTTTAAATTGCCATAAAAGAATTTTATTCTAAAATACTTTTATTTTTTCTTATTCTTTAATTATGACTACCAGAAGAGGTTCCCAATACTCCATCCAATCAGATGGAGCTGGACTCAGAAGTAGAATTGATCCCTCAAAAGGGAAAAGAAAGGGCAATATCCCCAGTGGAACAGAATCCACACAAGGAAGTGCCTTATCCCAAAGGCAAGTCCCAGAAATGCCCATGATATCTGAGCCTGAATTGGAACTAAGTATGAGTAACTCAAACAGGTACAAATCACATTCAGAGGGCTCAAATAGACATCTACATGAGCCAGTACAAGCAGTATTGCACAGTGTACAAGGACAAAGACTGGGAAATGCTGCCTCAAATACACCAAGGAGTGATGAACTCCTGGCACATCCTGAAAAAGTTCCTCAAAGAGGAGGAGATAGTGAAATACTCCAATGGATGGAATCCACTGTCATCCAAACCTCAAATCAAAAAAATCAAGGATTATCATGCCAAAAAGAGGGAGGCAACCAAGGAAGAAGCCCCAGTAGCTTCTACCAGCAAGCCTCAAGCCAACCCACTTCCCCAAGAAGGGAAGAAGAACAAGAAAAAGCATTGGAGGAAACCATATTCCCCAAGCTACAGGATGCCAAGAATCCAAAAGGATGCCATGGACAATGTTTTCAACATGGCCAGAACCTTGATGGAATTCAAGGACAAGGAAGAGCAAAGAATGAGACAACCTCATTTCCCAAAGAAATAACCTTGTCCAAAGATGTTGTAAATACTTTAACAGAAATTAAAAATAGTATATTACCTCTAAAAGAAATTAAAGATAGTTTATTATCACTAAAAGAAATAAATAACAATTTATCTTCTTTAACAAAAATTTTTGTGCAAAACAAGAAAGAAATTGACAACATTAAGTTTATTGTTGAAAATAATAAACCAAAGAATCTAATTGACAATACTCAAAAATTAATACAAGGACAACAAGAATTGTATAAATACATAAAAGATATCAAAGATAAAGCTTTGACAATCAATTATGATGTGAGTATTGATAATCTTACAGAAAAATTAAATAAATTAAGTATTTCTGTAGAAAAATTTGAAGAAAAGACTTCATCACACCAAAAATTACTTTTGGACCATGTGGAAAAAAGTGATGAAGCAATAATGCATCTGAAAGATGATATTCAGAGTGAAATAAGGCTTATTACTGAAAAAATGGATAAAATTAATGAGGCTAATTTAAATATGCCAAAGTTATCAACACCATTTTCTCATATAAGAAGCCCTGTTAAAACAAAAGAGGAATTGTCAAATCCTTTCATAACAGACTTGAGTCACCAAGATAATAACCAAGTCTTAATGAAGGAAGCACCTCAATTAAAAGAATGGCCAACATTCACAGGAGAAGGTGAATATGACCACATGTCATTTATTAAAACAATTGACATGTTACAAGAAGACTATGCCATACCAAATGAATTAATCACTGCAAGATTACATTCATTGTTTGAGAAATCTGCAAAAAGATGGTATTATGGCATAAGACAAACAAATGGTAAAAATACCTGGTCTTGGTGGAAACAAGAAATAATCACCAAGTGGGCAAATGATGCCTGGAGGTATAAGATAGAAAATGCATTTGAAAACTCTTTCTTTGACCCAGAGAAAGATAAACCTTTAACTTGGTTCCTAAAACAAGTTGAAAGGCTTAATGCACTGTACCCAGAAATGTCACAGAAGATGGTGCACATGAAAATACTTAAAAAATGTGGAGGGGAACTAGAACATGCCCTAAGAAGCAGGTGTATAGAACCATGCTCCACAGAAGAGTATATAAATGCACTAGAAGATATAGTGACAAGAACAAAAATTGGCAGGACTTGGAAAAGATTGGACATTAAAAGCCCAAACAAACCATTTATCAAGAAAGATAAATCAAAAGAATCCTTTAAACCCAATACATCCAACAATAATGAGCAAAGAAAATGCCATAAATGTGGAGGTATTGGACACTTAGCCAATAATTGCCTTAAAAAAGCAAAGATTAATGAAATTGTGGAAACAGAAAACCACAATGACAAAGAAGAGGAATCTGACTCTGAAAAAGAGACAGAAAAGTCAGAAAGCTCTGAAAGTGATGAAATCAATATAATTAATGCACAAATTAATAATATTGATATAATTTATGAAGTACTGGATGTTAATTCAAACTTGCCACAAGTTGGAACATCTGACTCAAACCTGACAAACATACAAGATGCCAAAATGTATAGAACCAAACCTGCAAGAGGAATGGGATATACAGCTGGAAAATCAAGTATAAGTATTGTTATGGTTAATAACCAAGAAGGAAAGGTTAACTTGGACACAGGAGCATATTGTACCTGTGTTGGCAAAAGTTACTTAAAAACCATTGTCCCAGACTGGCAAGAAAAACTTATGCCAATACAAGGTGTCAAATTTAGTAGTGCAAGTGAGAGCATGAAGCCCCTTGGAATAATTGATTTAACACTAATTTTTCCTCATCCCTCACAATGTGTCAGAATCAAAGTAGATTTTGTAGTAATGGACAACTGTACTAGTAATAATTTCATACTTGGGAATGACTACTTATCAATCTATGGTATAGATATCTCCAACCAAAAGGATAGATATTTTACCATAGGAGATAATAAAAGACAAAAGTTTGGATTCTTAAATAACAAAAAACAAATCACAGTTATTAAGAATGAGGAAAAAATTCCAGAAAAAGAACTTTTTATATCTGAACAACTCAAAGAGGCAGAATTCAATCAAGAATTAACAGAAAAAATGAAAGAAAAATTGATTGACCTCTTATTTAAGTATAAAAATGCCTTTGCAACTGACAAAGAGCCACTAGGTGCCATAATTGGACATGAAGTGGATATAATTCTTAATGTAGAAAAACCTTACCCACCTTTATTAAGAAGACCTGCTTATCCAGCCAGCCCAAGAGCTAGAGAAGCCTTAGAGGTGCACATTAAAGAATTAATGGACCTTGGAGTATTAAGAAAGGTTGGACATAATGAACAAGTAGAAGTTACTACACCTGTCATTATAACTTGGCATAATGGAAAATCAAGGATGGTAGGAGACTTCAGAGCCCTGAACACCTATACCATTCCAGACAGATATCCAATACCCAGAATCCATGAGACATTGACCCAATTGTCACAAGCTAAGTTCATCACAGCTATGGATGCTCTTAAGGGTTTTCATCAAAATGTCTTAACAGACAATGCCAAGAAGCTACTAAGAATAATAGTCCATTGTGGAATTTTTGAATACTTAAGAATGCCATTTGGAATAAAAAATGCACCTTCCCATTATCAAAGAATGATGAATACCATATTTCCTGAAGAATTATCAGAAGGATGGTTAATCATCTATATTGATGATATTATAGTTTGCTCAGAAACTTGGGACAATCACCTTACAAGACTAGAAAGGGTACTACAGAAAATAGTCCAAGTGAACATGAAAATTTCCTTGAAAAAGTGTCATTTTGCATATAGTGAATTAAAAGCACTAGGACATGTGGTATCTGGACTTAGTCTAGGCATAGACAAAAATAAAGTAGCAGCAGTACTACTTAAGCCAATGCCTCAAACTAAAAAAGAAATGCAATCATTTCTAGGATTTGCTGGTTACTATAGACAGCATATAAAGGACTTTGCAAAGATTGCTAAATCCTTGTATAAGCTATGTGACCAACAAACAGTCTATGAGATGACAGAAGAAAGAGTCAAGGCATATGAAGAATTGAAAAATTCTTTAACAAATGCCCCATTTCTTCTAATGCCAGATTGGAACTACCTTTCAAACTGTACATTGATGCTTGTGGAGAAGGACTAGGTGCTGCACTTCACCAAACACAAATTATCAATGATAAACCAGTGGAAGGACCAATTTGTTTCATTTCAAGGCAAATAAAGCCAACAGAAGCAAGGTATGGAGCAAGCCAAATGGAATGCTTATGCCTAGTGTGGGCTTTAGGAAAACTGCATTACTATTTGGATGGCACAATATTTGATGTAATCACAGACTGTAATGCTGTGAAATCACTATTAAATATGAAGACTCCAAATAGACATATGCTGAGATGGCAAATAGCTATCCAAGAATATAGAGGAAATATGACTATTGTTCATAAATCTGGGAATATTCATAAAAATGCAGATGGCCTTAGTAGATGGGCTCTAGCAAATACCCCTGACAATCCAGCATGGGTACCACAAGAGGAGCACCATATAGAAGGAATATGTGTTACAGACATTGGCACAGAATTCTTTAACCAAGTTAAAGAAAGCTATAAGACAGACAAAAATTGCCATATCTTAAGCCAACTTCTAATGAAAGACTGCAAAGATCCATCACTTTCATCAAAACTAGATGAAATATGGAAAAAGGCATATGATGAAGGAAGATTTCACCTCCTTGATGGAATCCTTTACCATAGAACAAAACACACATGTGTTATGGCCTTAACAGATAGAACACTAATAAACACTATTTTACATGAGTGTCATGATAGTGTTGCATCTGGACATCTCTCAGAAGATAGGACACTAGAGAGGGTGAAAACCTGCTCTTGGTGGCCAAATTGGAAGAAAGATGTTGCAGAGTACTGCCAAACCTGTGACAGATGCCAAAAAGCCAACAGAGCCACAGGAAAGAAATTTGGAATGATGATCCAAATCCAAGAACCAAAATCCCCATGGGAAATAGTTCATATGGATTGGGTAACAGCCTTACCTCCAGGAGGAGACAAGAGTTATAATGCATGCCTAGTATTAGTTGACAGGTACAGTAAAACTCCCATGTTCTTACCATGTCATAAAGATGACACAGCTATGGATACAGCCATAATGATATGGAATAAAGTCATTAGCCACACAGGCTTATTCCAAAATATTATAAGTGACAGAGACCCAAATTTCACTTCAGCATTATGGACAAATCTCCATAACTTGTTTGGGACAAAGTTATCATTCTCAACAGCTTATCATCCTCAAACTGATGGTTTAGCAGAAAGAATGATACAGACCCTAGAGGATATGATCAGAAGATTCTGTGCTTATGGGCTAGAATTCAAAGATTCTGATGGTTTTACCCATGATTGGTGTACACTAATACCAGCACTTGAACTGGCATATAAGACATCAATCCATTCTTCTACTGGCAAAACACCAGCAATGCTAGAGAAAGGTTGGAACCCAAGACTTCCTTATGATACCCTCAAAAAGGACTTAGTGGATATAGATCCAACAGCAAGCAGTTTCAAGATAATGCTTGACAAAGCAAGACACCATGCAAACAGATGTATGCAAGATTCTTTTAAATATGCAAAAGAAAGATGGGATAAAAGTCATAAACCACCTGATTTCAAAATAGGAGACTTGGTTTTAGTATCAACCCTTAATTTCAATAACATAAAAGGCCCAAAGAAATTGAAAGATTCCTTTGCAGGACCATTTATGATAAAAGCACTCCGTGGACCCAATGCTGTGCAATTAGAACTCACAGGTGAACTAATGAACAAACACCCAACTTTCCCTGTAAGTCTGATAAAACCTTACAGTTCAAGTGACAAGGAGTTATTTCCACTAAGAAATAAACCCCCACTTGAAATTCCCCCCTTGGAGGAAGGAGAGGAAAAGAAAATAGTAAAAGTCCTTAAAGAAAGAAGGACAAGAAACAAAAAAGAAAGGGAATACCTTGTGAGGTATAGAAATTCAACTCAAGAAGATGAATGGCTACTTGAGAAAGATATAACAAATGCTGATAAATTACTAAGAAGGTTCAGACATGAAAGAAAACCTGAAAAATAAAAAAAGTTAAGCATTATTGAGCTTCAAGACTGACAAAGTCTATTGAAGAGGTAGGACAGTGGATGATACCCTAATCACATATATCAGATTGTGGTACAATCTTTTTTGGTGGTAGGGAATGTGAGCCTTTGAGATATGACCACATACCCAATAAGGTCACAAAAAAGACTCAGAATAATTATACCTTTAATATAATTATATTAAAATTAATTAGAATAATTATACACTAAAAATACTTACTCAAATATACAAAAAATACCATAAATTGGTACTAAAATTGGTTTAACTTAAAAACCAATGAATCAACATGTAAAACAAATTATACCATTGGATTCCCCATGGAAAAATACACATATACCATTTTTATGGCATATCTGTAAAGTCAATATTTAAGGAATTATGAGGTATAATACCTTATAAAAACCATAAAAACTTATTTATCTCAGAAACTAATGAAACAACATTTGAAATAAATTGTACCAGTGGATTCCCTACAAAATTCCACATATAGAACAATTAATAAGCTAATTCCCAAAACCAATACTTAAGGAATTATCCTGAATATATGCACTTTTTTGGTCAACGCATATATTCAGGGATCATAGCTAATATCTTCTAAACTATACATGCTAGAATGATGAACCAAAAATAAAGTTACCACGTAATTACTGTAAGAACACAGATATGAACTTTATTTTGCAAATTATAAACAAGGTTAAGACTTATGAGGAAATATTGATAAAAATCAACAGAGCTGTTGACCACTTTGTTGTGAAAGTAGTCCAAACTTAAAAAAAAGTATACAGTTGGATTCTACTAGTTTATTCGAGAAGAATGACGTAATTTTTATTATTAAATTCAGGGTATAACTCCCTGAAATCAAGGTTTGAAGTTTAAAATATTGAATTTCGACAGAAAAGATGAGTTACAAGAAAAATCATCAAAATTAGAGTTTTGATGATGTAATGAAACGCTCTTGGCAGCATAATAAAGTTATGTCAGGCTATCAGAATTCACTCTCTGAATTGCTGTAGCGTGAAAACCTTAAATGTTATTGAGGATCAAAGTTTGAGCTTAAATTGAGCTGTTATGATCACATACTGTAACCTTAAATTAAGTTTAACAGTCTTAAGAGTGATAAAATTGGTGAATACTATTAGTTTATGATTAAAACTAATAAAATCCACGAAATTTGGGGTTCTGCCAAGCCTCTGATGTCATCAAACTTAGAGTTACAGTGATAACTCTAAATAATGGTGTAATAATGATGCAATATGGTTTGATCATGATGTAATCACCCTCAAACCTTAAAATATTGATCAATTCCAGTGGATATGATCAGTACACGTCTACTAGAAGCCTGTTGGACTCTAGGAGGGAGGTAATTTACTATAAATAGAGCTCTTTTTACTCTATTTACCCCTCAGACGCATCAAAAACATTAAATCAATTAAATAAAAGGTAATTTCTTTATTCTTTATATATAAAACTCTTATATTATTAAAGACCAAAGACCATCTTAATATTAATCACTATTTTTACGTGATTAAATCAATTCTTTAATTGTTTTTGTTATAAATCTCTCTATAAACTCATTTCCACGTAAAATCAAGAATTTTAGTAATTTTCTTTATTTTTTATTGTAAATACAATTTGAAAAGGTTGTATTATATTCTTTTGGCGTAAAATATCTCAAAATTATTATTTTAAGTGTTAAAAGTAGGTTATTTCATCTTATTATAATAATTTCTCTCTTATTATTACTCTTAATAATTCTTATTTAATATAAATAGTATTTATATTAATATATAACTTTAATATTAGTAATATTATTGTTATTAATTGTTTTTTATTTATAAAAAACAGTTTTTTACGCCTTTATTATTTGTTGGTAACAATAATAAAGAGTTTTATAATATATTAATTATTTTATATTAATATATTATGTATAATATTATAATTTCATATAATATTAATTATATTATTATATTTATTTAATAATATAATATTTTTACGCCATAATAATAATATTTCTTTATTATTATTATTATTTTAATCTTATTTATTTCAATTATAAGGACATTCAGAGTACAATAAGTAAAAAATTAGTAATTTTTACTTATTGTTTCATAGTCAAACCTTACAAAGATCATGCAAGTTTTTTTGAAAAAAATTGGGGTGGGAGCTATAGCAATAAGTAAAACACATCCCTAATGAATAGTACTTCTATAGATTTAATCAAATTATATGTGTAAAATCTAAGGAAAGGTAATCTTCATGTATCAATATGTCTGAACCTCATTTTCATCAATAATTGTTCTTATTCAAAAGAAATTCATAAGAATGACTTTATATTTCAGTAATTTTCAAGTAATTCTGATTTTATATTATTCAATTTTCCATGTTACCTTTAATACACCTAAAATTCAGTACATTTTGTAATTATTAGGATATATGGAAGGCTTTCCATGAACTCAAAAATCAGGAATTTCAGCTGAAATTGATGTGTTTATAGCTCCAAATATTTCAATATAAAGATATTGCTTTAGTAACTTAACACAATGAAAATATAAAACTATTGCAGCTAATGGAGAAAATAATTTTTGAATTTATCTAATTTTAACTTTTATCAAAGCTATGGGGGACAGGTTTATGTAAACTTATCAATATTTTAATTGAAAAAATAAGAATAATCAATAGCTATTGAAAATAGCTAAAGTGTACATCTTGATGAGGAAATGAAACATTTCATCCTATTTCTTTCAAATAATTGGAGTAATATGTAATATTAAAGCACAAGAAATGAATTCAATAAGCTTTTTTATATGGTTTCTTCCTCAAAATGTATTTATAAAACTTCTGAGAGGTCTGAAAAGTTGAAATTACTTTGATAAACTTACAAAACCTATAAAAGTAATGAATTGAGAATAATCAGATTTTTATTAATTATAGCTATTAAGATTATACATGTGGCTCTTTTGAGTGTTTTTAAGATATAATAACAGAAGATATATTGTTTTCTTTATATATACATGCTGAATGAAAGCCTTGGATTATTTAATAAAGATAATATTTAAAAAAATGCCACAGAAATAATGTGGAACCTTCTGGGAAGTAAGATTCAAGTAACAAAAATATAACTTCAGATTCATGTCAAATTATATTTGAAATTTTGTCAAACCCATTTTTCAAAGTTTCTCTTTTCATTATTGAAAACCTCCCAATAAGCATACCCAGACAGTATCTCTTTTTTATGGGAGGTTATGAGCAGTGTCTTTTCACAAACGTTTTAAGCTTAAAATTAAATTTTTCTTCAAAAACAGGATTGAATATGCACTTAAAGCATTATTGATATTATTTTTTATGTAAAGTTTTAGGTAAATTTTTCAAATTTATATTTTCAAAAATAATGAAAAATTTTGTTAAGTGTCTTGAAAAATTTAATAATAGGATTAATATAAATATTTAAAATTCTTTAACAGCATTATAGGTCAATCAATTTTCCTGGAATATTCATGACAGAGCCCTATTCATGATATGGAAAGATAGCCCTTAGAGATTGAGGAGCTTTTTTCTCATTTCTTCAAATAAAACAAAATATTTATTTCTTGAATTGGTCTTATCACTATGATGCTGAATCAACATACTTCCTGTTTTTCCTTCCCATATGTTTTTTTGTTAACTTGAATTTTTGAAAGAAAAAACACACACAACCCACAAAAAATACTTAAAAAAATATGCCCAAGTTTTCTTTTGAGAAAAGAGTTCAAGTGGAAATATACAATGGCCTCAAAGAAATAAATTTTGAATAAAATTATGATTTGTGAGCTGAATTTCCTTCTATTATTACAATTGAGCTTTTTCTGCAGATTTTTTGAAGAAAAGAGGAAGAATAATCCATCTTCCTGCTACTATAATAATTTTTTGTATTTAGTTTATTCATATTTTTTATTTTGTAGTGATATATTATTTGTCTCATTTTATTGATTTTTTATTTTGAATATTTTTGAATTTTTCTGAGTTTTTTTGTTCATTTTTGTGATATTTTTTGAGTTGGATTTATGGCTTTGTTCCCCATTACAAATTACAGTAAAATATTCTGAAAGGCCTGCCTCTGTAAATAAATTGACAGTTGCTGCCTTTGCTACAGTATTTGTCTTGTAATTAGTGCTACTGTAATATTTGTGATTATAATTAAAAATTTTACATGGGTAACCCCTTACATTCCTTATAAAGGTGTTTCCTTCAGAACTTCTTGATTTTTCCCAGTGTCAGGTGCTGTACTGCACAGATTCTTATACTGGTATTTGAAATTGTGAAATAAATATTTCAAAAAAGGAAAATTAAGTGATTTATTCCGCTTTGAAAAAGACAAATGCGAGTCTTACCAGTAATAAAAATAGATGAAATTGGGTGATGATCCAAAGAAATCAAAAAATAAAAAGATAAAAAGATAAAACTAACACTTTAATTTGGAAGTTATAATCAATACAAAATAATAATATACACATTCTCTATGTGTTTTGGAAAGCATTTTATCACAAAGAATCAAAAATTTTTGTTTTTTCCTTCTATGATTACCAAAATTGAAACATGCAAGAAAGAAAGAGTATTTAGTGGAAAATAGCTTTTTGTGATATTTTTGGGGAATTGTTTGAGGAAAAAATAGGAATCAATATTATCTTCAAGTAAATATTGATCATGTATACAGAAAGATAAAGAGTTTACTAATTTTTAAAAACGGATTTGAACTATTTTCGATGTCTGAAGAGAAGGTTTTAAGCTGAAAACATAGATGTAGAGCAATTTTTTTATTATGAATAATATCATCAGGAATATGAAAAGGAGAATGGAAGGAACTTTAATTTAATATATTATATATTCATTCTATAAAATCAGAAATAGGACCCAGATCTTGGAAGTTCTTTGATATTCCAATGGCTTGAAATGATCTGGAAGAATAAAAAGAATTAAAATACTTTGTGAAACATAGCTCACAGGCAGGGTCCAAGCTCAGTCTAGGGTGTGCCAGAGCTAACTTCCAACTGAAACACCTGCTTTCAGGTGTGGCCACTTTACTCATGGTTATTCAACTTCAAACCTTAGCAAAAAATTTAAATATTAAATAGAGCTTATGAGAAATTTATTAACCTTATTTAGGTATAGTTTCTGAAATGTCTTTGCCAATTCTCAATATATAATCAAGTAAATATTTTTGTTTCATAGCTTTCTCAAGATAATAGAAAGGCTTAGAAAGGACTAAATATATATACAACTTCAAATTTCCCTCAAACTATCTTGAAAAGAGGAGGATAAAAAATTTATATTTCCCTTAGAATTTCCAATTAGGCGTAGCTCATAGCAGACTGTAGTTATTTCCTTTTAAGCATGTTTTTGATTTATGGAAATTATAGACGGAATTTAGTCTCTAAGTCAAATATTTTACAATTTCTCGTTTACTTATTCAAATAAAACATATTCTTAATAACAAATTTATTAATTATATGGCTTTGGTAAATAAATATGTAGATTCATATTTTCATAGAACACCTCATATTTGATAATTTTGAAGATTCTTTGCCGGATATGTCTAAGATTTGTATTTATAATATTATTTAAAGCTATCCTCAGGGATATTCTCTACTGAGAAATACTTGATACACTAAATATGAGAATAATACCTTGTCTGAAAACATTTTCTTGACTAAAATGATCCCTTTTTCAATTTAGAATGAAGTTATGTTCTATAATCAAGGAAGAGCCGCATAAATTTATATCGTGCAAAATCATGTTATATTTTGAAATGGTTCTTTTAAGTTTGAAATGTGGTCGAGTACAATGAATTCAATAAATGAAACAGAGATTTTAAGTCTCATATTAGCTACTTGATTTTAAGTGACTATGGGTGGCTTCCCCAATCATTCCTAATGTGAAATATATAATGAGTATATATTAAATATGTATGAATAAGGAATAGATTGAAATGAAACATTATTATAAATATTTTATTAATAAACAAGCAATATTCAAGTAATTTTCTAATTAAGGAAAATGTTCCCCAAAGGGAAACTTCTTCATTCTATTTCTTTATTCCATGCATTAATTATGAGAAAGGAATTATCCCTGTGTAATGTTCCATAAAAACATACAAGTTTTCCTTTCCTTGGATATTGCGTCTGTCTCTATCTTCTCTAAGAGCCATTAACAAAGTATTTTTCACATTAGAGATACCAATTGTAGATTTCTAGTATCTAATTATATCAAAGGCTTTATATATTTCCATATTAGTGATATTGAAGTTAAGCTCATAAGATAAAACTTTTATCATTTTAAATTTGAATTTCAATCAGTAAGAATAATTTTTTCCAAATCAAAAAATTAATAGGTAATTTTGAATCAACATGAGTAAGAAGAAAAAGGATAAAAAATTCAATACCTAAAATTGAATATTTCATAATTCAACTTTCAAGTAAAATGTAATATCCATTTAATTGAAAATATCTTCTTCCAAAACAAGCCTCAAATTCTAAAAACCTTAAATCCATTGAAGCATAAAATCAACTTTAAATATAGCTATATTATAGCTCATTATGAGAAAACAAAAAATTTACTTCCTTTTTGACCATTCTAGGTTAGATATATTACCTTTGCTATAGAAAGCAGTAAACAAACCTTATATTTAAAAATGACTTTGAAAAATCATACTTCATTTAAATATATAATTAAATCAAGGATGAAAGTTCAAAGAACTTCTGTATTCAACCTCTGTATATGATTTTGATTGTGAAATATTCTGAAAATTCTTCGCAGATTCCTTAATATAGAATAGGATTTGAAGAGCTAAAAGACTGAAACGGATGATATATGAGTATTTCAAAAATTCCAAATATTATTAAAATGGACTTCAATATATATAAATATCTATAAGATCTGTTACTTTGAGGCCATTACAAGTTCTCCAATTAAAAAAATCACAGTTTCTTTCTGAAGTGAATTTCAGTAGAAAAAGTGACCAAATGAATTTTTTTCTATAATTAATTTTTAACTCTGAAATGAAAATATCACTCAATATGATATCTTCAAAAATATCAGGAGATCTATCATAAAAAGAAAAACTAATTTTATTCAAAGATATTTGTCTAGTTCTTTGCACAAAGTAAGGTAATTTAATATTAATTTATGACATAAAATGTGTAGACAAAATGTGTCAAATCAGATACTTTCAGCCTGGTATCTATTAAGATTATACCTAGAAGTATATTAAAGCTAGTTATACCCTTTATAAAGCACGTATAATATATTCTCAAATCTTGCATAAAAATTATTTTTATTAATTTTAGCTCATGTGATTTTTATATTGGATTATGTCTGTATTTATATACATAATTCCAGTTTAAAGTTTATCTATTAAAGCTTAAAAGCTCATAGTTACTATTTATAAGATAGAAAAATTTCCTAGACACAAAAAAAGGGTATTGGTAGAAACATGTAAGGGTTTCTCTGGGCCCATTTTTAATTAAAGATGAAACACAACCATGCCTGTATCAGGCCAAAACATGACCAAAAAAGGTTTTTTTTTCCCCAAAACCCCTCCAAGTCCCAATTGTTTCAGATTTTTTTGCCCAGCCCCCCCCCCCCCCTCCAAAAAAAAGACCAAAAACCCCAAACAATCCACATTATCCCCACCCCAAACCAATTTCTTTTGAAAAACAGCATTACCAAAGCAATTTTGCAAAGCTTTTCCCACTTTTCTTTCTTTTTTTCCCCCAAAGACTGCATTTTCCACCACAACAAACTGCTTTCAAGCCTCTAAATTTCCGATTTTTTACCTTCCCTCATCCATTAATCCCACATTTAAACCACTTTTTTCATTATTAACCACATATTTTAGTTTTTCATACCTTTTGAAAGCTTCTTACCTCATTCCAAATCCCAAAATCCCTCCTTTTTTCGAATTTATACATCTTTTTTACTCAAAAATGCTTCAAACCCCCCCCCCACTGAAGGTGAATTTCAGACCCTTGAGCTTCTTTGGCAGCATGTGCATAATTTTTCCAGGGCTCAGGGGTATGCTGTGTCCACCTTGAGGTCCAATATGACCCACAACCAAATTGAAATAGGTTGTGACAGGTCTGGGACCCCAAAATCCAACAAAAACCCCTCCAAAACAGTCACTTCAAGAAAGCTTGACTGTCCTCTTGGAATTTATGCCAAGAGTACCACTTGGACTGTCAAAGTCAAAAATCCTGAACATAGCCATGATGCCACTGAAAATATCATGGCACATCCTGCTTTCAGGAAATTCAATGTGAAAGAAATATCCCAAATTGCTCAAATGTCTGAATCACTGCTTCTTCCAAGGCAAATTCAGGCCCAATTATGCAGCCAGAGGGAGTCTGACAGGCCTTCAATCCTTCAGGACATTTACAACCAAGTCAAGAAAGTCAAGAAAGACAAACTGCAAGGAAGAAGGCCCATTGATGCTCTTATTGACACTTTCAAAGAAGAAGATTTTGTTTGTTCCTCTGCAAGGGATGCTGAGGGACACATTACCTCCTTGTTTTTCACTCACCCCCTTGCCATAAAACTCCTGCATGGCTTTCCTCATGTCATTCTTATGGATTGTACTTATAAAACCAATAAGTACAAAATGCCCCTTTTTTGTATTGTTGGATTCAGCTCAACCAATAAGACTTTTTCTGGGGATTTTTGTTTGATGAAGAATAAAACTAAACCCTCATATACCTGGGCATTAAATCAATACATAGAAAAGGTCCTAAACAACACCAATCTTGTTCCCCCTCAATTCATTGTTATTGACAGTGATCTGGCCTTGAAAAACTCTCTTAAGAAGCTCTTCCCATACTCCAAAGTCATGTTATGCATTTGGCACATCAATAAAGACATATCTGCCCATTGCATGAAGAAAATTTGTCATGGCACTGATTTTGAAAATTTTATGGGCCTTTGGAATCAAGGAATATACTTTTATCTTTCACTTTATTTCACTTTATTTCTTATTATTGTTTTTATTAATGACATTGGGATTAATTTCTCAGGTTATGTATTCATCCACTGAAAATTCTTTCAAGGACAGCTAGAAGAAGCTTCAAAAGCAAGTCAAAAATCCTGAAGTATTGCAATATTTGGAAAATAACTGGCTTCCTCTAAGGGAGTATTATGTACCAGCCTGGACCAGCCACCATTGCCACCTGGGTGTGGGCTCCACCTCCAGAGTTGAAGGGGCCCACACCATGGTGAGACTTTGGCTACAAACTTCCACTGGTACTCTCCTGGAGGTAGTTAGGGCTCTCCACATGGCATTCAGAAGAAAATTTATTGAAATCATCAACAGAATCTCCAAAGAAATGATTGTCCATTTCAAGAATTTTCCTCCACACCTCTGTGCCCTCAATGGCAAGGTGTCTTATTATTCTCTTCAGATTGCCTTTGAAAATTTCAAAACCAAATTTCCTCCCAATACAAAATGCACCAAAAAATACAACAATTATCAAGGCATTCCTTGCAAGCATAAGACCCAAAAGGCATTTCATAAGTGCCAAAGTCTTGAGATATCAGACTTCCATCCTCAGTAGCATTTGACTTTTCCTGTGAGGGTTTTTTAACTTCAAATTCTTACTTTTTTCCTTATTAGCTGATTCTCTTTGTTGTATTCTTCTCAGACTTGTTTTAAAGGTGATGATCAAAGTGTTGAAAAAGAAAGAATTAATGAAGCCAAGAAAATATTTGAAGATATTGGGGAAGACCTTTTTCAAATACCCATGGCAGAAGACACCCCAATTCTTTGACATTTTCAAGATGTTTTGACTGGAAAAGTCCCATTTGATAAAATTCCCAAGGGTCCAGAGGATGATCAATATTATGAAGAGCCACTAGAATTCAATAATATTCATGAAAGTCCTCAAGGAGCCAAGAATAAAAATAAAAGCAAAAACAAAAGAGAATTATCAAGATTTAAAATTATTGAAAGTCAATTCAAGAAAAGAGTAAGACCCCCATCAAAAGTGACCAGTACAGCAACATCAATATCACAGTCAAATTTCCCCTCTCCAATTATGGAAGTGGACTCAACTGACAATTCTGAAGAGTCTGAGGCCTCATTATAAAAATCAATAAGTTAATCAGATTAACTACCCTCAGCAACTGAATTAAATAAATCAGAAGTCACCCTTAGAAGGTCCAGAAGATTGGCAATTGGAAGCAAAACCTCACTAAGAAAATCACACAAGCCTGCCACCAGTTTGAAGATATATGATGCAATTAAATTGACCTGTGAGCGTTTTCAAAGCAATTATCACACAAGTGATGAATGCTCCAAGCTTTTTGTGAGTTTCTGATACTTTTTAATGTATATTCCTCTTGTTTATTTTGATATTTATTCCTCTTTTGACCTTATTCTATCAGATACCTGGCTCAGAAGACTTTCCCAAGTTTATATTGAAATACACCGTCAAGGCCATCAATTTCCAGGGTGATGGAAACTGTGGCTACAGAAGAGTATCCTACTACATTTACAACACTCAAGATCAATTGGCTGATTTCAGAGGCAACTTGGCTTAAGAAATTCAACAAAACCAAGACCTTTATGAAGCCATGAACACTTTAATTCCCTCAGTATCCTCTTATTTGGAAAGAATTGAATGGTATGGAGATGTTGGCCAGGCTCTAAAAAGCAAGTGGATGTCCATGCCTGACATGGGGGATACAATTGAAAATAAGTATCAAAAACCAGTTTTCTTTTATTCCACAGTACAATATTTTTCTTTTTTCCCTTATTTCTGTCCTCCAAATGATAATAACCCCATTTTCATCTTCTTCTTGGATAGCTGTTCTCATTTTTTTCCTTTGGATATAATCATTTCTAAAGTTTATCCTGTCCCC
The DNA here is from genome assembly GCA_023105745.1 of Austropuccinia psidii. NCBI lineage: Eukaryota > Fungi > Basidiomycota > Pucciniomycetes > Pucciniales > Sphaerophragmiaceae > Austropuccinia > Austropuccinia psidii. Next base: position 17,963,089 of record JALGQZ010000007.1, on the reverse strand, counting down.
CCATTACTGTAAATTGGGAATTTCATTCCCAACCACAAGCCCTGGGGTGGGCTGATAAATTTAAGAAACACAGGATTTTATATTTTTCCAATCTTCCTCCCCCCCCCCCAGAAAACACCAACTACTTTGGAGGTTGATTCAGAGTGATTGATTTGTGTATATACAATTTATTCCAATTACCCCCTCCTCATTCCTATATATTGCTTAAATCCCACCTCAGTCTCCTTTTTTATCAAACATGTGGCACTTTTGTACTTAAAAATAGTCATATTACAAACAAGAAAAAAAAAATGAAAAAAAACACTTATTGCACCTTCACTTGTTGTCCAACCAAAAGAATTCCCCCAATTCATGGGCTTCTGGTTCTTTATTTTCCAGTTGGAATCCTCCATTTAAAAAAAATTGAAAGAAATTCATAAGTGAGAAGTTTTTATATCAATTTTTTGAAAATAGTCATGTTACAAAGATGGGAAAAAACATCTGAAAAATAACACTTTTTGCACCTTCACTTGTCCCACCAAAAAAGATTCCCAAAGCTATGGGCTTCTGGTTCTTTATTCTCCAGATTTTCCCCTTCAATTCAAAAAAAAATGAAGGAAATTCATAAGTGGAAAAATTTTAAATGAATTTTCTAAAAATATATGCCATTTTGTCATATTGGCACAAAAAAATATGAAAAAATTTGTGGTATTGACATCCCATGTTGGGAAAAATATGGCAAAAAAGATTAAAAAAACTCAAAGCTGATCCTGAGGAATTTCTTTTGAAAAATAAGGTCACTTATGTGTTTTTACCATAAACTTACATGTTTTGGCCATAAATTGGTAAAAACACGTAAGGGCTTACATGTATTTACCAATACCCAAAAAAAAGATCTTCATTATAAATTTGGAAAGAATCATATGTATGAAGGAGTTTCATCCTAATAAAGACAGAGTCTTTATAGGAACTTGGTAATTATGAAGCATCAAAAAGAAGTAATATTTTTAGATTAATTATAACAAGTGTTTTTTTGAAGTGAAATGAAAAATAGTCAAAATATTCAGAATCTGACTTCCCTCTTAATAGTCAACCCTATCATAAAGAATTTTATTAATATATAATATTGTTTTAAACAGAATTTATCAAGTAAAAATAGCTTTGAAGTGATATAATAAAGCTAAATATAGTAATTTCATCCATTTATTCAATGATAGGGAAAGTGATACAACTAAAAATGGTTTGTTTTAGTGTGAAGAAGACGAAAGACACTTTTTATACATTTTTTGGTCTTATAAACACTACTTGAACTGTCTTGTCCCAATTAGTTTCCCTTATTGATTAATAATGAGCTTTTTGTTTAAGGTTCCATTAATTCCAGAGGTCATATTATTAATCAGACTATATATAGAGCAAAACTAAAAGAAGAGAAATATCCTCAAGGAAATTAAAATAAATTAAGAAAATATATTGTTCAAATAGTGTACTCAAGAAAAATAATTCAATAAAAACAAGATCAGTTTTTATATTTTTTGGCTCTTAAGGCTTTCAGAAATACTTTTTCTTCTTTGGGTAAAATTTATAGTCGCCAATTATCAATACTAGTGTAGCTGGTGAACCTCTGTCTGAAATGGGAGCTCAGTGGTGGTAGTTTTACTCCTACTCTCTTATACAAATGGTTTGTGGTGGAAGTGGAATTTGTATGTCTCAAAAAGAAAGTTTTATTTCCATTCATTTTAATTAAAAATTATGACATAGAAAAAAGATGAAAAATAAATCGCAGCAAAAAACAAAAATACATTCAAAAACCAATAGAACACTTTTTTTTTGGTCATAAATGCATAATATAAGGGTCTCACATAGATATTTGTGGCTACTTCATGACTTCTGATTTTGTAAATCTTTATTCCAGAGAAAGTAATAATTGATTTGATTCCTTAAAAATTTGAAACTGAGTCCATGAATGAATATTGATGGAAAATCAGCCCCATTTCCCTATTTCCAAATACTCCATCTTGAAAGGAATCTAGGTCAAGAAGGGAAGAAAGAAAAATATAGCCACACATTTCATCAAATGATATTCTAGTTCTTGTGCTTCGTGAATCTGAATTTAATCTTTGATTTATCAGGTTTCTGTTTTTCTTAAAATGAAGCTGTATATGAATTATAATTCTTAGAGTGGATGGAGACAATGGATTGAAATGATTTTTTCAATTTATTATATGATTTAAATTAAATCTTGAACACCAGCTGAATAAGAAAAAATCTTGCAAATGGTGATTTCCACATTATTCAACGAAATACATTTATGGTTATCTGGAGCTTCAAGGAAATGATTAAGAGTTTTTTTGGGGGGAATCAATCAAGTAAAAGAAAATTGCCAGTAATTATCACTTGAAGTTCAATAAATGGGGAAGTTACTTGAAATTTATTCCCCAAAAAGGGTCAATCTGGCTGTAATATCTGTTTATTTAGGGAATCATTAATTAAGAATCCTTTTTGAATATTTCCGATTTGGAGCAGGTGAAAGTATCATAAAATTCATAGTTTCCAAGGAGTGTTTAATGGAAACATAAGTTCCTCAATAAGAATGTTACAAAAAATAGAATGAAATAAATATCAAACTTTAATGATTCTTAATTCTTACTTAAAACCCTTATGAAGTACTCTTTGAATTCCTTAAAGTAAGTTTAGACTTGAGTGGTGTATATTTACTGATAAACATGTGAGTTCAGTGTTGTGACTATCCAAGGACCCAATTCTATCAAATTATTGTTTGAGTAGAATTACCAATGCATCATTTTTTGTAGAGTTATCACATTTTTTATGATCTCTTGTGTATCAAGTGAGGTTCTCTTGGATGTTTCCAAGAATTTCTTTGAACCCCCCTCATTAATTGGGATTTCTAGACACATTTTTTCAAGAGAGTACAATTTCATTTCAGATTGATTTGAAAAACCATGGTGGATATTGTTTTAATTGGACCATTTCATAATTTCCTTTCCCAAAAAGACTGGTATTTCAAAAAATATCACAAGTATCATGTTATAATTGAAAATATCATACATTGATGGATGTGTAAAACAGATTTTATAAATTATATTGAATGCATCAAGTATGAAGTTTTCTTTCATGAGGTAAGGGTGGTAATTATCAAGAATTTTCCAAAAAATTTAAAATCAGAATTTTTATGAATCAAAAAATAAAGGAAAACTCATTTAAATCTTGATCATGGCTTATGCATAATCAGTTGATACTTCAAAAATTCTCATGAAAGGGATTTTATCCTTTAATAGACAATCCTTGACAACTTTGTATATATTTTTGGCATTTGTTTGTTTTGAATTGAGCTTAAGTGTATCAATAAAAGGTTCTGAGCAATGACCCCTTAAACGTAGTAGGAAATATTCTGATGCCCTTGAAATTTCAGTCCACAAATCAATTGATAACATAATACCCTTGGACTTTGAAGCTTTTTGCATAGCTTGCTCTCATGTTTTGCATGAAGTAAAGCTAATATAAAGCTACTTGTTTTTGAATATGTTGGAATCTTGTAATGTAAACAAACCACAGCCTTTTGATAATCCTGAAGGTTTGTATTTTCAAGGAAGTGGAATGGAATATTTGAAACAATAAACACTATTAAAAGTATTTCACAAAGCTACTGCATTTTATCATTGCTAAATCATCAGAAGTACAATGCAGAGTATTATGAATACAAATAAGGTTGGTTTTATGGTATTGTCATTTGAATTGATGACTGCCTGAAAGCATTGATTTTGCTTTCTATTTATTATGTTCTCTTCTACTCAGGGTCACTTCCATTTTCTGTTTTGAAAACTGCTTGAAGGCCATCCATTTTACTATGTGCAAAGAGTTAATGTGGCTGAGCCTCTTTAAACACTGCAATGCAATAAGTGTATGTTCCTTTCTGGTATTTTTCTGCATGGTGTATTGATTGAGGTCGGGCATCAGGAAACCCTTCCATTGAGCACTATGGTTTCTTGAGGGGGTTTTCCACTCCATCATCAAGGGGGAAAAATGTTCATTTGGAAAAGGAAAAAAAGATATTGCAAGAAAATTGATTGTAAAAAGAATTGAATTGATCAAAATAGTTGGAGACTTTGGTAAAATGGCAAAACAAAAGCTCAAGAAAAAATATAAACCTTCAGTTGGTAGGGGCTGTTCTGCTTGGGAAGGCTGAGAAAGAAAGTAGCAAAACAAGCATAAAATTTGCAAAAGCCCACAGCTCCAAGGCCTTCGCAGGAGCAGTCTGCAAAACACACTTTCAGCCACAAGATACTGCTTCTAGGACACTCATGGGTCAGATACAGGGAGAGGTGGGTGCTGGGAGGCTGACCTTCTCCCAAGTGCTACGGCCAAGGTGACCAAGGAATGCATTCCACTGCTCTCACACCGCATGCATAATGGTGATGTTCACAAACTGTAATGCCAGCACGGTCCCTCAGGCTGTAACGTCAGTTACCTCAGCAACTCCTACCAAAACTATCAAGCAACCAACCTTTTTGGAAGACATCGCCAATGTGGCTCTTCCACCTCAGTAACCACCACCCAAATGGTCATGTTTCACCAAGCCTTCTTTGTTATCATTTTCTGTCCAGCTCTTTGTTTTCAATATAAATATGGATGGCTATCATTGTATGTGCTTTCACTATCCATTTTTCTTGTTTTCATTTCATTTTGTCTCATGATTTCTGCTGCTTGTTTAAAAAAATCTGTATTGATATTTTGAGACTTTCTTCAGTCTCACTTCTTCATTCATCAATTAAAGTGCTTATCATGGACAATGAAATCATCAAGACCTCCAAAAATTTACTTTCTCCAGGTAGTTTTGACATTCAAGACAGAATAAGACTTATAAAGAAATACAAATGATCTGCTTATTCATTGTTTATTTTATTGAATACCTTTAAATTTACTAATGATATTTTTTTTAACAAAGAAGAAAAAATAAATGAATAAATAAATAAATGAAAATAAAATTAAAATTAACAATGGATCCCTCAGCATGGATTTAAACTGCTGGGAGCTCATTTGGTGAGGTGAGAATGTCAAAGTACCTTGTGAATTGATCAAGTCATTGTGCTGATGTTTCTTCTTGTTGCAAGATTAAATAAATTGACCAGGTACTGGCCCATCAGGCTGTCGGCATGTGCATAATGAACACAATTTACAAGTGCAGAGTTCCATCAAAGTACTTGGAAATGGGATCAGTGGTAAAAGTATAGAAAAAGACAAATAATTCTAAAAAAATAAAAGATCAGATTAGTTATACAAAAATCTTTCTAAATTTAAGAAACAGAATTCACCATTTTGGGTGGTGGCTGCTGAGGTGGAAAGTAATGGCAATGGTGGAAGAGCCACATTGGAAATGTCTTCCAAAAAGGTTGGTTGCTTCATTGTTTTGGTAGGAGTTTCTGAGGTAACTGACGTTTGCAGAACATCACTGACATTACACAACAGACATAAGGGTGACGTTGCATATGCAATGTCACCTGGACGCTTTCAGATTCCATCCAACTTCAGGGTCTCACGGCTGCAACAACAGCAATGTAAATGCAATTTCATTCACCCCACCAACGTCACTTCCCCCATGTGTAACCATTCCGGCTCACTCACCCTCTTTAATCCATTCATCATGCCAAATGTCACTAGTGCTCATTGGTTTCTCCAATATAAATCCGCCATAACTTTTTCATTTTCCTCTATACCCCTATCCCTACCTTTTTTTTACTTTTTTTTTCAAACACCTTGCATCTTCAAAAACATAAATTTCTGTTTTTCCATTTTATCTCTTTATTTTTTACCTTCTTTAGTTTTCTCGACACAATTAATGGACCCCCAACAGACTCCCAGTACAGATTCCACCCCAGCACCAGGAGCCTTTGACATTCAAAATATGCTCATGGGAATTCTCAAAGCACAGGAGACCATTTCAACTACAATGAACACAATGAAAGGTGACGTTGACAAGTTGAAATCCCAATCAGAATTAATGTCCCCAGCAAAGGGTGGATTAAAACTGTCTCAAAAGTCTCCAAAAAAAAAGGTAAACCTGGAGAAGTTCCAACGTTCACAATCTGAACCACCAGAATTACTGAATTCAGAAAAGAAGTCCCCCAAAATTACATCCAAACAATCATCACAAAAAGTTGTACTAGCCCCCAAAACCACACCTCGGTGAAATCCACTTCAAATGCAGACACCTGACTTTCCACCTGACTTTAAAGGACTAAAGGTAAGTAAACTTCTTCTTTCACCCTTTTGATTACTATTCTCAAGATAACACTTTCATTTTGCATTGGATTAGGATGCATTTTAGAAATACATTAAGGTCCTTTGGAATATCCAGAAGCAGGATGCTATTCCACAGCCCCCAACTTAAGAAGCGCTTGTTCAATTTTATCGCAAGTTTTCAAACTCAACTGAAATAAATACAGCCCTGAAAAATTGTACAAGTGTGCTGATGCTTGACAATGAGGACAATGTTCAAGCATTTGCAGCCAAACAACTTCAACCTGTCAAGTTGGCCCGAGGTGTATCAAAGCTAGGTGCATCTTATGAGTCATACATTCAAGGTGCATTAGTTTGCTTAGGATTCACCATTTGGTCACCCAACCTTGCCCAGAAGAGTGATGACCTCTACAATGTGGCATGCCAAATTTTAGCAATAACTACCTTTCAGCAAATTGCAGCAGCAGGGGCCTACAACAACCACAATGTAAACCTCACTTACATCATGCAAACAAGCCTCTTGAAAAAGGCATATGATCACTTTTCTCACTACTTGATCAAGAAATGCTACAATCAGGAATTGAAGGTTAAAGGCAGCTACCAAGCTGGGAAGTTCAGAGGTGTATGCAATAAAAACAGCTCATGAGTAAGCTGTTCATTTAAATTTCATCAATAATTGAATTACTTATATTTTCTTGTGTCCTGGAAAACATATTGTGTCATTGTAGCTTCAAGATATTAGGCTGGAGTATGCCATTTTGCAAAAGTTCCCAAAAAGGTATTGTAGAATTGTTGAAGAGATAGGTGCCCATAGCAAAGATGAGGGTCACGAAACCAAAACAAAGAAGGTTCATGTGATAAAGAGATTACCATACCATTCCAAGAAAGAAAATATCTTCTTCCGCAAACTTGATGAATCCATGGAAGAATATTACAGGCATATGGAGATTGTGTCCCACATGTGTGTGCGTGTTCAACCAAGAGTACCTATCAATTCAACCAATGCAGAACTCCCAAGAGGTCTTCCTATTGACTTCTACAGCCCCAAATGGTTCAAAGACTTGAGCTGTATTGAACAGCGCTCAATTGTTGATTCAGGAAGTTTGGCATTTTTACCTAATGTCAAAGACTCAGTTCAACCAAAGGCACATCCCAATGAAAAGCTATCTGATAAACAATTCAACAAGAAGTACCATTATTAGGTGCTCACAGAGTACGATATCCAAGAAAGTTAAGAGAGTAATTCTGATAGGGATGGCAATGAGGAAGAAAGTGCAGGAGAAGATGATGACTAAGATGGGTTATTAGAGCCAGGGGAGTATAACTATGAAGATGAAGGGTTTGAAGAGAGTGAAGAAGAGGTTGAGGCAGGGTAAAATGGGAGCAAGAACAATGATGGTGAAGGGGGGGAAGATATGGAGGGTGTTGAGGAGTAAATTGTGTAATTGATAAGTGGAATGTGATTGCAAGGGATCTTTTGCTTGTACCTACATTTACTCACGAGGCAGTTCAACCAACTCACAATACAAAGTGCAGATGGACATGAACAAACTTTCCATTTGAACTATTTAGCTGCATTGTAATTACGAAAGAGTTTTGTTTTCAAACCCGAAAGGGATCATCAAAAGCTTGGCCATCTGCTTCTTGGAGCCCTTAATGTGTGGTTAATGTAAACTCAAAGGCATCTTATTTGCCTAATGCATCATCAAATGGAAAATAGAAGGTTTGAATAAAAGCTTTTCAAGAATCATTAAATCAATGATGGGTATTTAATACATTGTGGGGGAATTCTTGTAAACAAAAGAATTTCAAAAAAAACAAGACAAATGACAATTTGAGGGACATAAGATGACCCCATGAGTGGACACGCGGAAAACTTTGTTTTCAAACAGGCAGTAAGCAGCTAGTGATACAATCTCAGAAGGGGAAATCATTTGGAAATTATCCTGCCCAATAGTACCAATTGTAACTCCTAAGAGTTGCAAATAGTAGCCAATATGGCCAGGGGGATATTGAATCTTGGGATAAACATTGTGTATCTTTTGTACATAAACACCAGTGAGTGTCTTTTGTTTATTGTTGGAGAAATTGTAATTCCCTTTAATAAATACGTATTCAAAGTGGCCATTGCTTTTGTAAATCACAAGGTTGTTTGGTGGCATTGAGGATGCCTTTGATTTCTGGCAAATAATCATGGCCCTAACCAATATTGTAAAATCACTCAGAACCCTACTCCCTGGCAGATGTGGAAATTCTTCGACCCTATGCATCCCCCCTTTCTTGCATTAATCATTTGCAACATTGGGTTATAAATCATCCTTCCGACCTGAATTTGATTGCCACATTGATTCACACAATCCTGATCTTCCTCAATTATGCTAATCAATCTCTTGTGCGCCCTAGGAGGCATTGTGCTTGTGCTGATTCATGCAACAAGGTCCCATGGATCTGACCTACAGTTCCCAAAATTGATTATCAACCAGCTCTCCTGTTACAAAGAATCATCCCCCCTCCCATTTACTTATTTTTCCATTTGTTGGAATTTTTTGGAGTAGACCAATAGTCCTCTCCCCTGCAAATTTGGCCACCCCAAATCTTTAGCTGCTCTGGAATGTGAAGTGCATAGTGATGGTTTGGTTTAATCTTGGGATTGTTGAAAAGTTCTCTTGATGAAGTTGTATATCAATTGTAAGCATTATAAAACCTCCCTGCATTGCCTTCTTGCACCACTTGTCCGGAAACTATTCTTGTGCACTGCACAAGATCTCCAATGTTTTGGAGGAATTTACCTCTGATTGACTTGGAGTCAATCATCCCCTTTGATTCGATGTATACTTCTAGATTTATGAGGGGGATTATTAGAGTAAAAAGAGACAGCAACTCCGATGCTTTGAGTTGGCCATTCTTGGAGGATCCTAAATTGCAGGGCAATTTTGCAGCTCCCCTAGGCATCACCACTGTGCTCATGAGTTCGCAAAAAATTTCAATGTCTCTATTTGACATGAATCCACCTCCAACTCCTCAACCAGTGTGCAAATCGCCCTCTTCATCACTTTTCTCTTGATTCACTTTGATTTGTCAGCTTTCATCTTTTATTTTGTCTATCTGTATGTCCTTCACCATTTGCCCTTTTCCTGATGTTCATCTTGAAAGCCCCATTCAAAACCAAAATGCTCCGCAAACACATCTCCAAGCCAATTGTGCATGACTCCAATGGCCACGTGCATATTTGGGATTCAATAGGGGAGGCGATTGAGCTCTGTCCGCCGAATGCCAGTTTCCTTCCAAATATCTCCTTGTGCTTTCAGACCCTTTGCATTCTTCCAAGCTTCTGCAGCCTCTGGAAACGTGCGCTCACCCTCATGTCTATTGTCTTACACTCTTATAGACCTGCTGGCATGACAGTTTGTGAAAGTCAGGGTGACGTTGCGGTGTCTAGGCTGGTCGGAAATATTGCGGGCTGATCGTCGCAGTGCCATGATTGCCCCAACAGTGAGTCGAACACTGGACCTTTTGCTAGCATCTACTAGGCAAACGCGCTACCACTACGCCACTGGGGCAATGGATGAAGAAGGCTGCCCTTTTCCCCCATGATATTACCTCATATGATGATCCGCAGTCGGGAGATTGCGGAAGCGCCCGCCCCACGCAGCGACCCTAACTTCATCGAAAGTGGAATTCCAGATACATTGCACTTGTTGGACGGACCACAAGCCTTGGAGAGGATAATAAACTATGTGGAAAAAGCGAATCGTTCAGTCGCCTCGGAAACTACAAATTGTTAAAAAAGGAATGCAGAGGAAGAAAGAAGTGAGCGAAAAAGGAAGCAAAAACTATGTGGAAAAAGCGAATCGTTCAGTCGCCTCGGAAACTACAAATTGTTAAAAAAGGAATGCAGAGGAAGAAAGAAGTGAGCGAAAAAGGAAGCAAAAAAGAGATTTTGGAAGAAAGGAGATTGCAGGGCGACATCCATCGTACCCTCACCAAGTGCGCAGCAATCCAAATTGACACAGTGCGGAATTCAAAATACAAAGCACTGACAGAAAGAAAGCCTAATGCTTGACAGCATCAATGTCTAACTATGGACTGTGGATGGAATAAGTGTAGTTAGTCTCCGGGGACAAGCGTTAAGTGGCCTCAATCCACACAGAATTATTCAGTTGACCTCATCTGATTTTAAAATGAGCAGCTTCTGATTAGTAAATTTGTCGTGCTTCATGTCCTAACAAAAAGGAAAACTCCGCATTCAGCGATTCAGGCCAACGTTTTGAAATCTCGATATTAAATACGCACTCCAGCATAATTGGATCATAAGCTATTATATGAATCCATACACATACTATGTTGGTAAGTTTTGGTGTCCTGGTTTCCAAAAAATTAGATTTTACCTCGAGTCAAAAAAACTTAAAAAATACTATTGCATAAACCTTTTGGTTATCCTTAGCCCTGAGTCGTAATTTTGTAATTTTTTAATTCTTTTGGTTATAGTAAACCTTGAAAGCCAGAAATTTCAAGGGCATGATATCATTATTCCTCTAGATACTTTTTGTTTGAGAAAAGTCAAGCTGCCTCAGCCAAACTGAAATATTTGTTTTTGATTATTAGCGCAAAACATTGAAGAATGGATCAGATGTATTTGAGAGAAATTAACGCAAAACATTGAAGAATGGATCAGATGTATTTGAGAGAAATGAGTGTTAATCTTGAGTGCCCCTTGTCTCAATACCTATCCATGACTTAATAAATTAAATACTCTCTAGAAAGAAAAAAATAATCCAGAATTGTAAAGGAAATTATCATTTGATCGTCGTTAATATAACAGAAACCATTGAAAACACTGCTTGTCCAAAAATGCAATCATTTTCCGTGGGTGGGCACCATAATAGTTTAGTATCAAAAAGTAATTTTTCTTCGCAACGGTTGTAAAATTCAGGATGTGTTTTGAGGTTTGAATTTGGTTCAAGCTACAAAGTAATAAATTTCACGAAACAGATAGTAAGAAAAGATACTACGTAGACTAGTTAATCCTCGCAAGTTCAGTAGTCTATGAGAAAAGGTTCGTGACGGCTGGTCCTCGATAACAACTTGAGCTGACTCTATCAAAGGTATTTTTAGAACTTTTCATCAACTGACCTAGTGATGGCCCTGCGGATTTGCTCTATGGCTCACAATCATAGAGGGTCTCAAAAACTTTTCATCAGGCTGATAACTCTTTCCTTCAGTAATAATTTTTCATTCCCAGACAACAAAATCTCGTTGCAGGAGTCATGTACCAAGTTGAATTAAAGTAACTGGCTCGGCTGGGATAACAACATGGATGCACACTGTTTTTATGACTGTGTATGAGAGAGTTGAGCCTAAAATACTCCAGAAAATTATGGACTTGAATTTTCCGCAACGGGTATGATGATTAAAGTGGTAAGTTGGAGGTACAAACAAAGGGTGGAGCTGGTAAGAAAATTATTGAGGCTATTCTCAGTATGTCGATTTTGCGATACTTACCCATGGATAATTGTCTCAATTAGTTTAACTTTCCAGCTAAGTGCTCAGCTGACGTTGATCATGATAACAAAGATCCTCAAAATGCAGGGATAATTTTTAAATAACCTGCAACATCCAGCGGTATTGAGCTGTTTTAAGTCTTATTTATTTGAAGTATATTTGTTTCTGAGTAAAGGCTATTAATTGGGTATTAAAAAAATAAGATGATCCTTGGAATCACTAGGAAAATTTTCAGGAAAACTCAGAGCGTGTACATGAAATGAGGGTAAAAGAAGAATTAAATTATGTTAAATCTTCTAATTAATTCATTTTTGAGGTGTATTGTTGTTCTCACTAGAAAAATTATTATCAAGTAAATAAATAAGATGATTCAATTTGAAAATTCAAAAAACTCTGAAAAAAAAAAGAAATTTTATAATTTGAATAAACAAATACCCTTTTTTTGTAAGTATATATTGTCTATCAGGTTTATTTGGCCAGTTATCTGTTGGGGCTCAATCAACTAAGTAACCACTTGGTACCTGCGAAACTTAACATGACTCAATAACTCCTGCTTCCCTGCCTCTCAAATTTCCTTTTATCAAAATTACTATTTCTCACTAAATCCTACTCATGGAAAATCCTTTGTAATTATCTGTATGAACCATTACATCATCCCCTTTATCACGATATTTTTTGTATATTTAATTTTTTCTCTCGACTTCCATTTGAACTTGCTCCTCTGAATACCCCAATTTTTTTCCATCATCTTATACTTTTTGACACTGATATTCTCTTATTGAAATTGTATAATTTTTATATATAAAAGTCTCTATAATCAAACCCAGAAGCTTTCAAAGCCTCTCATAGTATGTATTCCAAGCGTGGCTTGTATATTCCTTAGCTATACTGTGAAAAAATATGGTATTAATTGCTTTAAAATGATTTTTAACTAAGTATGAATTCTGTGTATCTCTTAGATATTTTGGAATTTTATGAACCCTATGGAAGTCTAAATTCACAAAAAAATTATATTCAGACTTTCATTCTAGAAGAAGTCCTTCAGGAATAGAAGTGACCTGTAAAGAAAGGCAGGTTCATTCTTTTTTTAACTCCCCACACCAATGCCCAGGCCAATTTTATCTTCTCTCATTCCTTTAAATTATATATACACACCTTTTTTCATACACTATATTTCTTTGTGTTGATTTTTTAATCAACTGAAAAATTTACCTACAGACATTTTTCTTTCTTCACCTTTCTTTTATGATTGACTCTATTCAATTTATCCTCTTCATAGCTGTATAATTAGTGTTTTTTCTATCAAATATTTTGATTCTTTATAAATTCTTTCTCCATTTGCAAAAACTTAATCATTTCTTGCCTCTTTCATACCCATAATCACCAAGAATCCCCCCAAAAAAACATGTGTCAATAAGTGAAAAACAAACCTCAAAAGATTTCGTGTGAAGTGGAATTTCTTCGAAATAACCAAAAATGTAATTATTCTTAACTATTAGTCCATAGCAGGAAGTCCTTCCAGAAAAATATAATATGTGACCACTTGGGGATTGAAAAGGGTATTTGAATTTTCCTTTATTTGATCCAAAAATGCAACAATCCCGAGTTAACCCTTCTTCCAGGTGTAAATTAGGTAATTAAAGACAAATATTTCCATATTTTAAATTCAAAAATTTATACACTACACCTCCAATCTGATGGTATAGAAATATTTAAAGAAGATTTTCATTTTTTTGGGGGGAGGGTACAGAGCTTATTAATAGAAATTCTGTAAAATTACCTGGTATATTTTATTTAAAAAATTTATCTTAATTTATAAAGGACTCAAGCTCCATTTTTTTGGTTTTTGTGGGTATTTGAAATATTTATATATAGAACATGCTATTATTATGTATAGTACTGGAATATAAATTTTCTATAATATAGTTTTAATCAACAAGAAATTTAGATTATTATGAAGCAAAAAATGAATATATATTGTAAAATCCAAAGATCTGGACTAACTCTTCCAAGCCTGGATTCAGAGAGTTCACTGAAAATATTCATAAATAAGGATCTTAATATTAACTCTCTCTTATTGGAGTTTAATAAAGTAAAAATTAATAATCTTCAATTTCAATTAGGATAGATTTCTTCATAATACACAGATATGTTAAATATAAATGAAACTTCTGTCTTGTACTTTGAAAACTAATTAATCTATATTCTAAACCAATATCACTTGGATAAAAAGAAAGCATTTTTCCAAATAGAAAATGACTCCTTTATCAGAAAGATCTCCTAGGAGATTCATAATATTATTTTTACTTTAATGGCGCTGAAAAAAGGAGATTGTATTAATTTAATATAAAATCCACTTTCCACTGATAATAGTTAATAGCTCCTAAATATGGATTGGAATAAGTCTCATCTATCAAATTTAAAAAAGAAAAAGAACCCCTAAAATCCACTCTAAATAATTTCCTAGATTCAGATAAAATGAAATAATTCTGTTCTAGACAGTTCAAATGATAAAATGAAAAAATTATGGTAGATATACTCTTTCACCACTTCTTAATACACTCTAATAGTATCTCAAAAATATGATTCAAAATGAATCGGGTATTGAGTCTTTATATCTTTTCAACTAACTTAATTCATTCTTTATTCACATTTTCAACCTTTGAGGTCCTGGGTTCAGATTCTTATATAATTCTGCAAAGTCTAAAGATGTAAGGATGACTGTATATCGAAGCTAAAGGTGTATTATTATGAAATAGCTCTTTAATTTTCTAATGAAGAAATTCTATTGTTTAAATTAGAAATCGCTATACTATTGGGAAATTTCTGTGATAAATCTTTTAAGATCCGTAGTTGAGCTCATGATATATCAATTTATCATAGCAATTACTCTGATAATTATGATTGAAGTTGTGTCAAGTATCTTATTACTTACCTCATTTTTTTAAAAGAGTAACTATGAAGGAATAATCCTGATAATATGATAATAAGAAATCCTTCTTTTACATCATTCATATTTTGATAGGATTTTCATCTTCCTTTTACTTTGATAGAGTGAAAATATTCACTAAGAGTGTTTTTATTAGGGTTAATCCTACTAAATAAACATTATTGAGACTAGATGTGGCTTTAAAACTACCTCTGACCATTCCTACTCATGAAAAATGTAACTCTTCATCTGTTAATGCTCTAGACAAATTCTGAAAGTCCAATTGAATCAGAAACTTTACAAAAACTTTATGAGGTCTCTTATTTGTCATACCATTGGTAACGAAAGTACAAAAATCATTCTTCCAGGACTGAAATCTCATAGCTCCATTATATTGTGAAATATTTTAAAATAAAGAACTGTACAGGCTTATGGTGGCTTGAGGAGTGTAAACTCTATCATGTTGATTACGAGAAAAGAAATTTTTCACATTAAGTATTCTTTATTGAGATATTCAATAAAAAAACCCGCACAGTTGGGTTCCCATTCGAGAAAAAAGAATTTACTTGAAAGCGAAAACTTTAAGATTTATTCTCACTATGTACCTTCCAACCTTATAGCTTCTTCATTTCTGTAAGGTTTGACTATGAAACAATAAGTAAAAATTACTAATTTATTACTTATTGTACTCTGAATGTCCTTATAATTGAAATAAATAAGATTAAAATAATAATAATAATAAAGAAATATTATTATTATGGCGTAAAAATATTATATTATTAAATAAATATAATAATATAATTAATATTATATGAAATCATAATATTATAAATAATATATTAATATAAAATAATTAATATATTATAAAGCTCTTTATTATTGTTACCAACAAATAATAAAGGCGTAAAAAACTGTTTTTTATAAATAAAAAACAATTAATAACAATAATATTACTAATATTAAAGTTATATATTAATATAAATACTATTTATATTAATTAAGAATTATTAAGAGTAATAATAAGAGAGAAATTATTATAATAAGATGAAATAACCTACTTTTAACACTTAAAATAATAATTTTGAGATATTTTACGCCAAAAGAATATAATACAACTTTTTCAAATTGTATTTACAATAAAAAATAAAGAAAATTACTAAATTTCTTGATTTTACGTGGAAATGAGTTTATAGAGAGATTTATGACAAAACCAATTAAAGAATTAATTTAATCACGTAAAAATAGTTATTAATATTAAGATGGTCTTTGGTCTTTAATAATATAAGAGTTTTATATATAAAGAATAAAGAAATTACCTTTTATTTAATTGATTTAATGTTTTTGATGCGTCTGAGGGGTAAATAGAGTAAAAAGAGCTCTATTTATAGTAAATACCTCCCTCCTAGAGTCCAACAGGCTTCTAGTAGACGTGTACTGATCATATCCACTGGAATTGATCAATATTTTAAGGTTTGAGGGTGATTACATCATGATCAAACCATATTACATCATTATTACACCATTATTTAGAGTTATCACTATAACTCTAATTTTGATGACATCAGAGGCTTGGCAGAACCCCAAATTTCGTGGATTTTATTAGTTTTAATCATAAACTCATAGTATTCACCAATTTTATCACTCTTAAGACTGTTAAACTTAAATTAAGGTTACAGTATGTGATCATAACTGCTCAAATTAAGCTCAAACTTTGATCCTTAATAACTTTTAAGATTTACACGCTACAGCAATTCAGAGAGTGAATTCTGATAGCCTGGCATAACCCTATTATGCTGCCAAGAGCTCTTCATTACATCATCAAAACTCTAATTTTGATGATTTTTCTTGTAACTCATCTTTTCTGTCGAAATTCAATATTTTAAACTTCAAACCTTGATTTCAGGGGGTTATACCCTGAATTTAATAATAAAAATTACATCATTCTTCACGAATGAACTAGTAGAATCCAACTGTATACTTTTTTTTTAAGTTTGGAACACTTTCACAACAAAGTGGTCAACAGCTCTGTTGATTTTTATCAATAATTCATCATAGGTTTTAACCTTGTTTATAATTTGTAAAATAAAGTTCATATCTGTGCCCTTACAGTAATTACGTGGTAACTTTATTTTTGGTTCATCATTCTATAATGTATAGTTTAGAAGATATTAGCTATGATCCTTGAATATATGCATTGACCAAAAAAGTGCATATATTCAGGATAATTCCTTAAGTATTAACATTGGAAATTAGCTTATTAATTGTTTTATGTGTGGATTTCCATGGGGAATACACTGGTACAATTTATTTCACATGTTATTTCATTAGTTCTTGAGATAAATAAGGTTTTATGATTTTTATAAGGTATTATACCTTATAATTCCTTAAATATTGACTTTACAGATATGCCATAAAAATGGTATATGTGTATTTTTCCATGGGGAATCCAATGGTATAATTTATTTTACATGTTGATTCATTGGTTTTTAAGTTAAACCAATTTTTGTACCAATTTATGGTATTTTTTGTATATTTAAGTAATTATTCTTAATGTATAATTATTCTAAGTAATTTTAATATAATTATATTAAAGGTATAATTGTTCTGAGTCTTTTTGTGACCTTATTGGGTATGTGGTCATATCTCAAAGGCTCACAATTTCTAATCCAATACAGATAATAATGATAATCTCTGGAAGGTGATAGCTTCCACTTTTGAATGGCTACTTGTAAGATCTTTTATATCTCAGTAATTATCTTGATCGTCATTTTAAATCTCTTTTCTTGATTGATCAAAGATAAAGTAATTATTATTTATTCTTTTGACTTGATACAATTATCTATTGTATACTTAATTTCATTCTTATTTTCTATTTTTGGGTCACAACCTAAAGAAAATGATCTCCATTTTTTTGAAAGGCTATAAAAGGAAATCTCTTGTTTAGATGGGAATATTTTAGAATGAATTTAATACTCACTATAAACTACCTTTTTTGAGATTATTTGAAATTAAAATTTAAAGAAATTTTACTTATATCCTAAATTTTACAATTTTAAATAAGGGAGCTTCAGTTTAGATAAGATAGTTTTGTGATAACACAAATATTCATTTGGGATGGAATATTGAGCTTCATTATAATCTTTATTAAAAAAAAATATTTAATTCATTAAAGCTAAATTTAATATCTATGTTTATTCTATTTAATACATATATAGAGCTTCTCTCAGCTTCATTAAATAAATAATTTTGAATCTCAAAGGATTATAAAAGTAGACTTTGGAATTAGGAGTTATTTTATTTAAAAATTCTTCTATTTCTCCAATAATTGCTTCAATATTACCAGTTTTTTTTAAAATGAGAGCAGTAATATTTTACAAACTTGAAGTAAAGATGAGCTTATGGAACTCTCAAAGCTATCTTTAGAAATATATTCAAGTACCCTCTTTATCCCTTTTCAAAAATAGATGCTTTTTGTATCAAAAGGCTTGTGAAAAGCATTATTTTTCTTCAAATAAACAAAAATTTCTTTTCATGGCTCCCAAGATATCTCAATAACATAATCTACTCCTTTGGAAGAAAGATTCAATTTTCAATCTCTAATGAATTACTTACTCAAAGTAATTTATAATATTATGAACAGTTAATCCTTGAGATTTTCTTTGATTTTTCCAAACTATGATTTTTTGGAAGAATTACTGAGTAAAATGAGATAAAAACCTTTCAAATGGATTTTCTACCTCAGCTAGAAGCTCAGCTACCCTCGGAAGATTTACAAATTAACAAAGAAGCCTATCATGAGATTTATATTAAGGCTTCATATAAAGACATTATTTCAGGAAGGGGAATGTGGAGCTACTTTGTATAACCACCCAACACAAAGATGAAGATATTATTTCACAAAGAAAAAATTAAATCCCAACTTTAAGGTAAGATACAATATTAAAAATGAATGTAGGGAAGTTTGCTTCAAGAAGAATATTAGGAAAACGCTTCAAAAAAATCCTCCAAATAATCAGGATTAATCTTTTATTTTGGATGAATATGAATTTTATTCTGGTTTTTTGTTTTTTATTAATGAAATTTTGATGAATTAAATTCTAGAAGCACATAGGCCCAGAGAAATTTGGTTTCCAATTCCTTTTGATACCTTAAGGAAATTTTTTCTTAAAGATAATAAACCACTAGAGAAAACAGAAATGGGTTTTAATGGAGAAAAATGGATATTTTTTATTAAAAAGAAGCCTAATTGAATATCACATAGCTTCTTTACCTTTTATAGATTATCTGAATTAATTGTATTTATTAGGTCATTTTTTTCCCCATGCTTCAGGAAAGCACTCATATCATAAACCTTGTAAATAAACACAAAGGTTCTTGAAGCTCCCAGACTATAGTTTTGACACCAGTTTTATATCAATTTTAGTGAATAATTTTTACTTCATAATTTGAGAGAATAGATCAGAATTTCGGTAAGACCATTCTGAACATAATTTTATAGAACTTTTTGGATTTTTGCACAAATTTCTCCTGTAAAATCATTCTAAAATTGCACTTTGAACTTATTTACACCTAAATAATTATGCAAGGCGTTTGTTATTCTCTCTTCTTTTCTTCTTCCATATATGTTTGTGGGTGCGCCTAATTTATTCAGGATTTCCATCTGAAATTCCACCATAAACTCTTTTAATTAAACGACTTTCAAAAACCCATGTTTTTGGCTCAAAAGTATTCAAAATATAAATAAACTTAATAAAAACAGTATATGAATAAATTATAATTAATATTACCAAAATATTCATAATTGAAGCTTCTCAAATTTCTTCCAAGGTTTTTTTTTCATATCTCCACCAGATAAGATATAATAAGTAAAAGAAACTAATTTTGTTATATTATTCCCATGAGTCAAAATGGTACATTAATAACATGAAGCTATACTTAAATTGAGTCAGATCCATATTTTCCTCATCAAAAAAACCATCCTCAAATATTTCTAGCTTGAAAAGCAAGCAGAAAAATTGTACCCACACATATAATTGTATTATTTTCCACCTCCTCATTTTTTGAAATTTCTTTGATTTTTCCTTTCAGGGTGATTCTTTTTAAGGTGGAATTTGATCCAAATAATTATCTTGAGGGTTATTGGAAGAATTTTTTTTGATAATTTTTCTGGTTTCAGAAACCACAGGGAAGATTCCTTTTATGTGTTTCAAATGTTTTAGAGTTTTGATAAAAAAATAGGAAGGGTTCCCTGAGCCCATTTTAAGTTGAAATGAAACAAATAATCTGTATTGGGAAAAACCACTCTAAAAAAACCCAAAAAACCCCTCACACATTTTTTCACATACCCCCCAAAAAGGACCAAACACCAAAATAATCCACATTATCCCCCCCAAAACAAGATTTTTTTTTTGAAAACAGAATTAAGAACCAAATTTTCCTAAGCTTTCAAAATTCTTTTTCTTTTTTTCCCAAAGACTGAACTTTCCTCTAAAAAAACCTGCCTCCATGCCTCTAAAATTCCAATTTTTCACCTTCCCTCATCTATTAATCTCACATTTCAACAAATTTGTTTCATTTTTACCCACTTTGTTTGACTTTTAAAACTTTAATAACTTCTTTTTAATATTTAAAAATTCGCTTTCCTCATTCCAAATCTCCAAATTACCTTTTTTTCAGTTTTTACAACCTTTTCCCTAAATAATCCTCCAAACCCCCACTGAAGGTAAATTTCAGACCCTTTAGCTTCTTTGGAAGCATGTGCATCATTTTTCCAGGGAACAAGGGTATGGTGTCTCCATCTTGAAGTCCAATAGGACCCACAACCAAATTGTAATGTGTTGTGACATGTCTGGGACCCAAACTTCCAACAAAAGCTTCTCCAAAACAGTCATTTAAAGAAAGCTTGACTTTCCATTCAGATTTTATGCAAGAAAATATTCGAAGAGTACCACTTGGACTTTTGAAGTCAAAAAATCTTAACAAAGCCATGATTCCACTGAAAATATCATGGAAAATTCTTTTTTTCAGAAAATAAAATGACAAAGAAACATAAAAAATTGCTCATATGTCTCAATCATTTCTTGTGAAAGGGAAAATTCAGGACCAATTATGTAACCAGAGGGAGTCTGAAAGGCCTGTGATGTTTCAAAGAATTAACAACAATGTCAGAATAATGAAGAAATAGGGCCTATTGATTCTCTCACTTACAACCTCAAAGAAGGAAATTTAGTGTGGTCCTCTTCCAGGGATACAGAGGGACGAATTACCTCCTTGTTTTTTACACACCCCCTGTCCATAAAACTCCTTCATGGCTTTCCTAATGTGATTCTTATAGATTGTACTCATAAGACAAATAAGTAAAAATTCTACTTTTTAATATGGTTGTATTCAGCTCAACAAATAAGACATTTTCTGGGGATCTTCATTTGTTGAAGGATGAAAATTAATGCTCATATACTTGGGCATTGAATACATACATAGAAAAAGTTCCCAAAAAAAACCAATATTGTCTCCCCTCCAGTTATGGTTATTGAAAGGTATTTGGACTTGAAGAATTCTATTAAGAAGCTTTTACCAGAATTAAAAGTCATGTTATGAATTCAGCAAATCATCAAAGATCTATCTGCCCATTGCATGAATAAAATTGGACATGGCATTGATTTTGAAAATTTAATTGGCCTCTTAAATTAAGAAGCTTAATTTTATCTTTCACTTTTATTAATATTATTGTGTCTATTGATGACTTTGGGATTAATTTTTAAGGTTATGTATCCATAAACTGAAAAGTCTTCCAAAGAGAACTAGAGAAAGCTTCAAAAGAAAGTAGAAAAATGCTGAAGTGTTTTAGTATTTGGAAAAAAAACTGGTTTCCTTTATAGGATTCCTATATTTCAGCCTGGAGCAGCTACCATTGTCATCTGGGTGTGGGCTCCACTCAAGAGTTGAAAGTGGCGATGCCATGGTTAATATTTGGCTCCAAAGCTCCACCGGAGCTCTCCTGGAGATTGTTAGGGCCCTTTATATGGCTTTCAAGAAACAATTTATTGAAATCATCAGCAGAATATCCAAAGAAATGATTTTTCATGTCAAGTATTTCCCTCCACACATATGTAATATTAATCAAATTGTATCTAATTCTTCCCTTCAAATGGAATTTGAAAATTCCAAAACAGAATTTTCCCCCAATGAAAAATGCACCAAAAAATACAGAAATTATCAAGGAATACCTTGCAAGTGCAATACCTAACAGGAATTTTCCAAGTACCAAAGGCTCTAGTTATCAGACTTCCATCCTCAGTGGCATTTTAATTTACCTGTGAGCATTTTTTCATATTCAATGTCATATTTTTCACATTGACTGATTTTCTTTGTAATATTCTTCTCAGACTGGCTATAAAGGTGATGATAAAAGTGTTGAAAAAGAAAGAAGGAAATAATAAAGCCAAAATAATGTTTGAGGATATTTGGGAAGACCTTTTTCAAAGACCAATTCAAGAAATAACCACAATTATTCAGAATTTCCAATATTCTTTATCTGAAAAAGTCCCTTTTGGTCAAACTCCTAAGATTCAAGAGGATCAAGAATATTATGAAGAAAAACTAGAATGAAAAAATATCTTTTGAAGACCTCAAGGTGAAAAAAATGAAAATAAAAATAAAAGAGATCCCTCAAGATTTGAAATAATTGAAATTCAATCCAAGATAAGAGGAAGACCCTCATCAAAAGTGATAAGTAAAAAAACATCAAGATCACAGTCAATAACCCCCCTCAAATTATGGAAGTGGATTCATCTGAAGATTATGAGGACTCATTATACAAATCAATCACTTCATTGGATTAACTACCTTCAGAAACTGAATTTAATGAATATATAAAATAATGAGTCAGCCTCAGAAGGTCCAGAACATTGGCCAAGAGTAGCAGAACCTCACGAAGAAAGTCCCATAATCCTGCAACAACTTTGAAGATATATGATGCAATTGACTTAACCTGTGTGCATTGCCAAAGGAATTATCACACACCCAATCAATTATCCAAGCTTTTGGTGAGGTTTTTGATTCATTTCAAGGTATATTTTTTTTAGTTCTTTTAATATTTATTCATTTTTTGACCCATTTTTATGAGGTATCTGGCTCAGAAGACTTTCCAAAGTTTATTTTGAAATATGCTTTCAAGCCCATCAATGTCCAGGGTTATGGAAACTGTAGATACAGAACAGTATTCAATTAAATTTACAAGACTCAAGATCAATGGTATGATATCAGAGGTGACTTGGCTGAAGAAATTCAATTAAATTAAGACCTTTTTGAAGCCATGAACACTTTGGTACCCTAATTATCCTTTTATTTGGACAGAATTGAGTGGTATGAAGATGTTGGTCAGGCACCAAAAAGCAAGTGGATGTCCATGCCTGACATGGGGGATCCAATTTAAAATAAGTATCAAAGACCTATTTTCCTTTATTCCACAGTCCAATCTTTCTCTTTTTTACCTTATTTCTTTCCTCTAAATCACAATCTACCCATTTCCATCTGTTATTTTGGCCAGATTTTCTCATTTTGTTCCATTGGACAACATAATTCCTAAGTTTTACCCTGTCCCCCTCATTACTGAGACTTTGGAATTCAATGTGAAACACAATTCCTGGGGTGGGAAGATGGATTCAAGAAACACAGGATGTTATATTTTTTCAATCTTCCTCCACCCTCAGAAAAAAAAAATTTTAGAGGTTCATTCAGATTGAGCTTTTTTTGTGTACTTACATTTTGTGCTAGATATATCTCTCTTCTGTCATATTTATTGGTTAAATCCCACCTTAGTCTCTTCTTTTTATCAAAAGAAATGGCACTTTTGTACTTAAAAATATTCATATTACAAACCCGAAAAAATATATTGGAAAAATACACAAGTTTTTGGGCTTTCACTTGTCCCACCCAAAAACATTCCCAAAATTGTAGGCTTCTGGGTTTTTATTCTTAAACTTTTCCCCTTAATTCTTATTAAAAAATTATGGAAATTAATAAATGGGAAAATTTTAAATTATTTTTAAATGAAAATTATGAAATTTTACCAAATTGGCTGTTTTGGAGAAATTTGGCAAAAAAAATTGAAAAAAATTTGGGGATCTTGACATCCCATGTTGGAAAAAATATGGCAAAAATAAACTAAAAAAATACTCAAAAATAAGCCTGAGGAATTTTTTCCAAAAAAAATAGGCCACTTAAATTTTATAAAAAAGATAACATGTGCTCACCAACACCCATGTTTTACTTCCTCAAAGGTAGTTAAAGCTAAATTATTGAAAGGAGAAAGTTAGTTTGTGTCAAGAAGCTCAAGCCAATAAGTATTTCTCCATATGGAAATAAAACTGTAATGGAAAAAGATGATCTAGTATTTTAAAAAAGGAAAAAATGCACTTTTTAACATATTTGAAAGAGTATTCTGATCAATTTATTATTTTTTTAATTTGTGGTATTAAGATTTCAGAATACTCCTTATCATACTTCCAGTACCTGGCCATAAATAATATCATGACTGTAAGTTTTTTGAGGTAATTCTTCAATGAGACAGTGAAGGATGTAGGTAAGAAAGAAATTGTATAATTATTTTCTGGAAAAAACGTTTCCTACTTACTTAGTACTCTCATGAAGTTCCCTTTGAAATTTTAAAAGGAGCTGTAAGCCTTGACTGATATGGTTTACTTATCCAAAGACACAAGTTCCATCCAAACATCATATATATCAGTGTTTCTATTCTATTAATAATCAATAATGTCAAGAAATATCTTTAGGAGAGGAACTAGAGCCTTATTCAAAGTATATTAAGACCAGTTGCAATTTTCTGAGATTACTGAAGGGGGTATTATTAGGAAATCTTGCAAGGAATTGTGATACATAATAATAAAGGTCTTAAATCCCTCTTCATTTAATGTAATTATTAATGAAGTCA
The DNA here is from genome assembly GCA_023105745.1 of Austropuccinia psidii. NCBI lineage: Eukaryota > Fungi > Basidiomycota > Pucciniomycetes > Pucciniales > Sphaerophragmiaceae > Austropuccinia > Austropuccinia psidii. Next base: position 17,938,475 of record JALGQZ010000007.1, on the reverse strand, counting down.
TCCTTGATTTAATAGATTTTGGAAATTCATCATTTTGAGAGACTATTTGGCATTTTGTTGTCACTGTCACACTTTATATGATATTCCCCTCAGATTGAGTGTGAGTCTGAGAGGTATGGACAAAATACAAAAAGACCCACGGATGATGTCTTATCTATTCTATTCAGTTAGACACTAAACTATCAAATTAATTTGAAACATTAATGGATTCATTTTAATTATAAATATATTCTGGATAAGCAAGTTTATAAATATCATATCATATTTGAACTCTACATCAAAATTAAAGTAGGGTAACCCCATAGGACTTTATACCGAGAGTATAGTTATCTTATTCTTTATTAGATGAGCTAAGAGCTCCTAATAATTCCTGAAAAGTTCATAAAAAACTCAATTGTTAACTCTAACATTAAATTAGAGCTTCTTCATGTATATGTAAACTTGCAAAAACTATCTTGCAATTGAATTGTTGTGTATATTTACTTAATTGAATAAGTACTTTAAATACAGGATTCAAATCTTACATTGAATAAATCAAAGTTTCTTTGAAGACATGTTGTAGCTTTAAATAAATAAACTGTTCACAAGACGGAGGAAAGGGAAAAAAGTACCAGGGTATCCCAAATTTTGGATATTCAAAAACCCAAATAAGGTTTTTTTCCTATATTGAAGAGATTTCAACCTTATGAAAACTTTAGCTCATGAATTTATTCAATATCAAGGCTTAAACTAGCTTATAATCTATCTGGACAGGAACCATAAGCTTCCAAAGGGTAAATCCCAGATTACGGAATTTTAATCAAGGTCTTGAGGACTGTAAAAAATTAAATAAACTCAAAATAAAAGCTAAATTAATCAAGAACTTATCAAAATTTGATGCTCAGTTTATATTTACATTAATACATGAAAACAAGAAAGAAGCTGAAAAATCAATAGAAAATATCTTTCCCAATGGATTGAATTCAAAGCCCAACAAATATTATAGTTTTTATCTTATCTGTGTATAAATTAGAAATAAATACCATTTTATTAATAGGGCTGTGTGGTATTGAGCCTTAAATATCCCCTTTTCATTATTTCTGAATGAAATTATAATAGCTCTAAGAATTAATTTAGAATACCAATTGAAGAATAATTTCTTGTAACTATATGTTTAAGATATTAACAAAATGATCTTAAAAATGCATAAAAGGAGCGATTAAATTAATTCAATTTTTTCTATAAAGAATTACAATCAATCACTTAATAATATATAATTTAATTAATAAAATCTTATATTATCATAAATAAATATTCCGTGTTTTGATATTGATGAGCTTTATAAATAGAAAGCTTAAATATTAGATATTTATCATAATATTCTCATCATTAATAATACTTTTTATTGTGTTAAATTTATCAATACTCTAAAGATCACAGTATTCTTTATTTTGGAATTTTTTGTGGCATATTGATATTTAAAAATAATTTCTTTTTGAGCTTATTATTGTATTTTTATATAACTATTTATTTTTTATTATTTTTAGGCATTAGTGTATGATATTATTATCTACTACACATATTTTGTGTTATTTATAAGTTAGCTCTAGCTTATTTATACCAAATATTGTTTTCTTTAGTAGAGCTTATTCATAATCATAATAGTTGTCTTTGATTGACCTTATATATCATTATAATTAGAATTCTCAGTGGTCTATAATAATAATAGAATAAGTGTATGATGTTTTTATAAATCAAAAATATTTATGCTAATTGTAAGTTGCTTCTTATTTCTTGATACCAGATATATTTGTCTTTTGTACAGTTTTAATTTTCTTATCATTATATCTTCCATTAAACTATAGAAATAATAGAATTACTATATTATTTATACATGTTATTATTATAGCTTTCATTATTCAAAGCTTCAATAAGATTGATTATTTTTATGAATATTAATGAAAATCATATTAATATTGGTGGTAATAACATCCAGCTATATCATATTTTCATTTGGGGACAGTAATAGTACTATTAATGATAATCTTATTTTTAAGACTTTCATACAAGAAACTTTGAATTTAGAAATTCATTAAAGAATTTTTTAACAGCTTTTTAACCTTTACAATTTATTCAATTTTAGAATGCATTATGAAGTGCTTCGAGATTAAATTGAATTAATTCGGAATAAAATGGGCTTTAATTACTTGTGACTTGTTTTTTCTTAGAAGCTTTGAACTAAAAATATAGTATAATTTAAAATAAAATAGAGAAAATAAAGCGAAGCTCAATCATTACTGAATAAAGCTAAGTGAATATAGAAGAAATACTATTATGGAAAGTCTTCCTTCTTTCTGAGTGTTTCTCAGATTCTTAAAAAAGGTTTCTTTCTGTATGTGGTTTCATTATAAGCTCCAATAAGTGAACAAAGGTTTTGAAATTTTGGCCTTTTAAGATAATAAGTGCATATAATAAATATTCCTCTAAATTAGTCCACCCATAAATCAACAAGGTCATTGCTTTCTTTGCTTATTGTTTAAATTGAAGTAAGGGAAGGATTTTCAATGTTATTGAATTTAAAATGGGTGGATTGTATTATGACCTGACAAGGGCCTTCTGGTAATGTTGAGGATAGTGGTTATCATGGAATTGGAATGATTTATTGTTAATTATAATTTCCTGTAGAAGAGGCTGAAGGAGATCCCAATTTCATTCATAACTAAAAAATTAGAAAAAGGAGAAATCTATAAGGTATTGGAGTTACTGCAGATAGCTGAGAGTTCTGAGAAATTTGAATGAGACAATTCTGATGGTGAGAACCTAAAACTGGGAGAAAATCCTAAAGATCAATTCTATTTAAGGAATATTTTGTTTTAAAGTAAAAAATAAATGTCTTTGTTTTTATGGGATGGAATTTTCAGTCAGATCCTTTATATGTATGGAATCTCAGAGAGGGTATGCTTCATTAGAAGAATGATTGCAGTATCTGAACTGGGATTTTCAATGATGTTATGGAGAATTAGGATCTAAATTAGACATTAACAAGGCATGAAACATGAGCCATGGGACTTATATAGTGGTTTTAAATTTTATTCAATTTATTTGCGAATCTTTATTAAGATGTCACAATCAGAGAGCTGTGTTTGTTGAGTTTAAAAAAGGAGTCAAAACTCTTTGTGGGGGCTATTGAGCCAAAGGGAGAAGGCGCGGTATGACCGTTAGTGGTATAAAGCTCTTTTTAAGAAACCTTGAGTCCAAACCCTAACCCTCTTGCCACCCTTCTAAGCTTAAAAATGGGGAGCTTCTATTCATAAAGGGGTTCCCACCAATCGAATTTCATGAGCTGTTTTCCTTTTAAAACATCTCCATTTTTGATAGAAGCCCTTTTTGAATCTACTGTAGTGCTTAAAGAAAAGATATAAAAGAAGAATAGATGGATAGTTGAACTGGAGATGGAAATTCAAATACTTAAGAGAGACAAAGAAAAAGAAAATTTAAGTTGAATTTTTGTATTTTTTCTTTGTGAGATGAGATTCAAGATTAAAATAAAAATAAAAATATAAAAAATTGGAAACCTATTATTTCACTTATATAAATGAATATATATTACTAAAAAATCACCCCAAGAATGACCATGGCAGTTTTTGGACTACTGTGGATTTTCCTTTTTGAAACTAACAGATAAAAGTTAATTCATTGACAAAAAGATTCTTTTTCATCAGTTTGTAATAAGTTTATATCTTATTCTTAATAATATTTTTGTATTTACTTTTTAAATTCTGAAATTCAAAAAAGGGTCAATTTCTATTCCAAATATTTAGCAAAGATACAACTAACAATTTAGTTTTTTGTAAACCACTATTTGAAACTTATAAAGAATTGATAAAATTAATTTCTTGGGGGGTTAGAAAAAAGAAATAGAAACTAATAGTCCATCTCATCCCAATAAGAATATTATAAAAGAGGAAGATGAATAACTGTAATATTTTCTGATAATATTGCATTTTTAATATTGACATTAAAAAAAATATTTTTAAAGTTGAAATATAAAATTCAACAAAGATTTCATAAATGTTTCATTTGATTTAGTTTTTCCCTCATTTTAACTGTATTAGACCTTATTAGAGTTTGAAATAAGATTAATATTATTTTTCCTTCCAAAATCAGATGAAAAAACTTGGTACTTTTGATTTTTGAAGGTATCTTTTTATGTGTATTTGAAAAAAATATTAAGAAAAAACGCACTTTTTCATTCTAATTACTTTTAGATTATTCCAAGAGAAATAAGCATATTTTTCAATTATGAATTTACAAAAAAACATTTGATGATTTTCATTTGAGAATTATTAAATTTACTTTGATTGGGTTTTATCATGTATAACTATATATTTTAGCTTCAAATTCAAGATATATTCTCAAGAAAATTGAATTGTGCTTTACTTTAGATTTATATTTTGATTCTGATTAAGAAAATCCTTTTCATTTTTTTTGACAAATATCTTCCCTATTCCATTAGAGAAATACGGAATTATGAAAAAGGGGATTAAATTCTTCTGCCTCAAATTTCTTTGATTGAAAATATTCAAAAGAAGGAATATATACACATTTTATTTTATATATTGGTTTTTTTATGTGATTAAATCAGTAATAAAGCAGAAAGCCAAGATTTATCTTGATTATTTTCAATGATCTTTGAACATATCTTTTTATTTGAATTTCTGGAATACATTTAATAAAAGAAGAATTATTCCTTATTAACAGCTTAACAAGAAAAAACTGTTATATTAATACTTATTGGGTTTCATATTTTACAAAGAGCTCAAGAAGCCATAAGACCTTCTTGATTTGAATAATTTTTTTTTTCAAGAAATAGTGTGATGAATAAATACTCCAGAGGAGGATTCTGAATACTTCCAAAATTTAGAAAAGGAAATATATTTTCTTCAATCAGATCATTTCAATTCTCTCATTTCTTAAATTTATTCCGATGAAATCTTTTTTTATGTTACATAGAATTTTGGCTATACACTATTAGATTAATAATCGAAGTATTACAATATATAATAACCTATTCTTTTTTCTTTCTGGGTAAAGATAGATTTCAATTTTAATGAGCATATATAGCTAAATTTTATATTTAAACTTTATGTGAAATAATAATATTAAATTTTCTGGTGATTTTAATCTAAAAAGGAAGTAAGATAACAGAAAAACTCATTATAAGATGATATTCTGTTTCTTAGACTTTTTTTGGCATCAGTAAAAATTGAAAGGATAAATGGGTTATAAATAAAAGGAATTCCTTTTCTTTGTTGGTTAATATTTGTTTTTCTCAGGAAACACTAATTGTATGAGTTTTAAACTTGAAATTTTTGAAATTATAAAGTTTGGTTAGGGTCATGACATGGCTTATTTTTGTTCTTTAATTGATTGTATGGTTTTTTTGAGTAATCAAGTAACCTTAAAAGCAATATTTTGTTCCTTTATTAAATAAATGGTCTATTTTATATTACATTTAAGAGCTTATTCTCCTAGGCTGTAGGACCAGGTGATTTCAATGCCCTAGTTAAAAATAAAAAAATCAGGATCTGTTTTGAATATTTTTGAAAAAAAATTATACCTATTTCTTCTGTAAGAACTCATATGGGGTTCTCATTAAAATTAAATTCCTGATTCAAAGATGTATTTCGTCTCCTGTTGGTAAATCTTCATATCTAAATCATATGATCTTGAATTATTAAAAATGGTATTTCAAGTGTTAATACCTGAAAGTAAAAAGACTTTTATTCATATTAACTTAAATTGAGTGTTACCCTCATTTTTTGTATCAATAATTAGTTTTTAGTACGTAATTTGAAAGCTATGAGATATTTATGATGAGTAGTCAATTTTATCACCGGTGCTACACAAAGGAAATTATTTTTCAGTATGAGAACTAAGCCCTTCCACTAGTATACTATAAATTCAAAATTATATAGAAATTTATACTTTTTGTATAATAAAAACTTTATGATTTGAAATCAAAACAAAAAATCTAGTTTGGCTCCAAGGATGCCAGACTCCCCCAAGACAATTTTTACTAATTAAGAATTTATGAGAGAACTAAAATCACTTTTACCTCGCAGAAATTAAAGAGTTTTTATATATCCATTTTATCATTCAATTCACTGCAGATGAGGGAAGCTATACTGGACTTAAAATGTGCAAAAATTCCTTTAGAAGTGTTAATTTTTTTTGGGTGTTATTAAGTATTTTGGAGCTCCTTTGAAATATTTATAGAATTCCTTTGAATCTCAAGGACTGAATTTACCAAAAAAACTGGCTTATAGGTATAAGAACCTCCAAGAAAATTTATGAAATCCATATGTTTTTTTTACTAAAGGGGAGTTTAATGCTAAAAGAAAAACCCAAAATAAGCTTAAAGTATTCAGATTCCTTTTGTAAGATCTTTGGATTTTTTTGCAATATTTCCTTATTGTATAAAATATGTTTTGTTTGTTTTTTCGACATATTTATGTTCATGATTAGAGTTTTTACTTTTATAATTACCTCAAATAGACATTTAACTAGTATATGAGCATTTTAAAACCCCTTTTATATGTAAATTTAAATCCTTTAAGTACTTTGAGACATAAATGTCATATTTATCAGACATTCTATCCATTTTTAACCTTGAGCCATCCCAAAAAGTCTTTGAAGACTTTCGAGCAACCATAGACCATTTTACTATTGAAATACATTCACTCCGCTCCTTTGAGTATGTGATATCCCTATATAGAGATATGTCAATTACCTTTCTTAAATTAGTTCTCATAATATATTTCTCAATTAATTATGAATAATACTTCGCATATAAATTTTATGATGGGATTATTTATCTGTTCTAGAGATTTTTTGAATGAATCCTTATTCTTGTTGAGAAAGTAAGTCTTCATAACATTTTCAAGCACTAATAGTTAAAGTCAAATTATTTTTCAAATTTTTTAATCAAAAGCTCATCCAATACAAATACTCTTTTAGATGCACTTAAAGCACATCTTATGGAAAAGGAAATTACTTAGTATTTGATCAAGTCTCAATATTAAAATTTTACATTTTGGATGCAAGATATCATTTTTTACCTATTGAGAATCTTAAAATATTCCTTGATATTTTCTTATCATGAAAATAAATGAATTTAATTGAATAACTATTCTGACTATAATATATGAAAAGGAACAAAAACATATTATTTCATACATTATAAATGAGCTTCAATATTTTATATTAGCTTTCAAAATGCATAATTTTAGATTGAAAAACTCTTTTCTGCTTAATTAAGTGCTCAACTATTTAGTAAAACAATAAAGACTTGAGATATGAGTAGAAGAAGAATTTATTACTGCTTCCAGTACTTTAGAATTGGAAGATGAAAGCAATTTTCATTCAGCCCAAGCGAAGAAAAAAAGGCAATTTATTTTGAATTCAATTACTTATGACTCAATCAAAACTCAAAGTTAGTAAATAATTTTTCTAATAAAAATTATTGGAATAATTTGCAATACTTATTACCCAAAAAGACAGAAGTTATATCCCTAACAAGGTCGGAGGCCATTCTTAACAAAAATAAATTCTCAATGAGCTTCAATCAAGCTAATAGACTTACTAATGTCATAAAGAATCATTTGAAATATTTCAAGAGTTATTGATTATAGAATCTAACTTGAATGTTCTACATAATGAATCTTAAACTCCTATTTAGACTTGAAGCAGCTTTTTCACGACTGTAAAAAGCCTCAGTAAGAATGTATGAGCCATATAAAAATGAATAAGACATTTTAATTAAACACAAAGAGAAAAATTTTAAGAAGATTTTATAAAATTTTTGTAAGCTCATATCTCAAAATAAAAATTCAATTTCTATCATAATAATCACAGGATTCATAATGAATTAAATTCATCCCTAGAAAAGAAGAATCTATTCGTTGTTATGAAAGAATGAAGAGAAAGTTCCACACCTTCATTCAAGATAGATCAAAATCATCTACAGAAGGAAGTACTATAAATATTCCATGATGAAGAAGACAAATCTTAAGAAGAATTTCATATTGAAACTCTCTTTATTTAATCCATACCTCTAGGTCTACAGGACTCCAGATATCCAAAACTCTGAAATAGAAAATGTGTTTCAGATATTCAATACCATGATGGATTAGTTGAAGAATGAAGAATAATTAATTATTAGTTTATGAAAAACTTGAAAAATTCACCATTAGCAAGCTGGTTAAGCATGAAAGCAGATTTTTCATTTCAAAAAGGGATTGGAACTAGTTTGTACCTAAATTTTAAGTATTTTTTCCTATTGAAGAATATTCTAAGCCAGTGTGGAAGGATTAATCAATGATATAAAAAGTGGTATCTTATAGCTCTGAGTGTGACAGGTAGAAATAACTAAAAATGAATATCATAACCCTATACTAATGCGATTTAGTGATGGTTAGTTCTTCTGAGAGGCTGGGGTGCCAAATTTATCAGTTTTTTAGCTAGAATAAAGACTAAGATAATTATCAATCATAATTATAAACAGTTAATTCTATGGCTTCAGCTATGTAAGAATTAATTATAATAGGATAAGGGATACTTGAAGTGAAGAAAAGGTCCCTTTTAATCCTTTCTGAAAGCTAATCAGCTGCTATAAGCATTCCACATCTCCAGTAGTAAAAGAGTTCCCTCTAAAGGAACCACTTGTGGCTATGAAACATATCACAGAATGGATTTGGACTGGTTTGTGGGTCTGGAACCACAAATACAGAGTAAAGAACTCTTAAAATGGATGTGTCGGAAAACTTGGAGCCATGATTATGTGTCTTAATATATAAAGAAAACTTATATGAGTTCATAATTGAGCCTTTTTGGCATTTTTACTCTTTTAAAACCTCTGGTAGATTCATACAGGGTGTAAAAGCTGATACAGATATTGTACACCTATCAATGGCTTGGAAATATTCCAAACCAGATATTTGAGCCAATTTTTGAGATAAAGAGAAACAAATTGTAAGTTTTGTCTATGAAACTCTTGCTAATAGTAGCAAATATCAAGAGTACTATTACTGTAATCAGTATAAAATATAATATAATTAAATATTATAACCACAAATTAATATAATTATTAACAATAATTATATATAAAAAAGAATTTAATAATAAAAATTATCTTAATAATTATAATAAATTATAATTATTATATTTTTATTATATTCACTAACAGTTATAATAATAATGTATAAAGCTTTTAATGAGAAAATTATACATCAAAAATAAAAATATTTAACCAATTATAAATAATATAGATATTATTCATAAAATAAATATCACACACACTGTGCAGAGATAAATATTATTTAAAAATTCTAGATAAAAAAACTAATACTAGATAAAAAAGATATAGAGCTTTAAAGAAAGCTTACTTATAATATTTATTTAATACAATAAGTAAAACAAAAACTGCTATAGTATTAAATAATGCTTATAAGCTAAAAAAACGCCAAAAATAAATATTTTAAAAAAGAAAAACAGCTTTTCTATAATAAAATAAGATTTCAGAATTTTTGGTGGAATTTTGTGGATTGGAAAGATATTTCAAGAAAACAATTTTATATAGTAAAATCTAGTATTGGTGATTACAACAATACAACACAAACTCTATAATTTAAGCTGTTTATTTATAATTAATAGATAGTCAAATAGCTTAAGAATTACTTTAAGAAGATAAGATTTCTTATGGAATAAAATATTAACTGTTTAAAATATCTAATTGATTGGAATGATTATTGGTTATTGGTAGAAGCAGTGATGTTAAGGCTAATTTTATGCCTGCAGGGAAGCTCTAATGATTAATAATGGATATAGAGGGACTTCTCAGGTCAAAACTGAAAACTCATGCTCAAAAATAAGTTTCTTAACTTGAGGTAACCTATTTTTAATTCCAATTTAAAGTTACCAGTTTTATTCTTAGCTCTGAGTGACTTTACTCCTTTTTTGGATTAATTATTTGAATGTTAAATATAAAAAATCCTATATATATTGAATTTAATCACATGAAAAACTTAAAAATAAATTTTCAAGCACGAATCTCTTTGACTTAATTTCAATTAATTTTCAAAGAAATCTTAGTTTTCTTCAAAAATGATTGAAAAAAGTTAATTTCAAGGCTAATCACCAATTAAGCCTGTATGAAAAAGATGATCAAAATCTAATATATACATAGATAACATCAAATAATAAGCTGTGTGAAAGGTTTAGGCAAATAAATTAAGAATTGGATTTTTAATGAATTTTTGATGTTATTGCGATTTTTCCACATAAAATAGCAATACACACCAAACCTTAACTTTTGATAAGGCTTTAAATCTGAGAAAATCAAATTTTCAGCTTATTTAAGCTTTGATGGTTCTTAAAACCTTGATTAAAAGCTTTCATTTTGGGATTTACCATTTGGAAGCTTGTAATTCCTGTCCAAATAGGAATAAAACCAGTTTAAGCTTTAATGTTTGATGAAATTCTAATCTTAAACTTTAAACAAGGTTTAAAATCCTCCAATACAGGTGGAAAACCTCAATTGAGTCCTTCCATATTGCAAAAGGTTGGTACCCTGGCTCTATTTGGTCTTTTTCCTTTGTCCCAACTTTCTGTGTGGGTTTTTCCCTTTTATTTATTTAAGGCCATAATATGGCCTAAAGCCAATTTAAATTGAGCTCATGCAGGATTTACATTCTGTATGGGAAATCCTTAGCCAATTCAGTAATTATACACAACACATCAATTTTAACTAAAATCTTGGTAAGCTTGCATAAACCTTATGCAACTTCAAATTCAACAATTTCCAAAAAATGTTAAGAAACTTTCAATTGTACTGTGAGATTCTTAAATCTTCTAATAACATAATAAATATCCATTGTTGGGTATAACACCCTATGGGTCTACCCTAGGTTAATTTTGGTGTAGAATCCAAAAATGACATAATAATCATAGCTTTGTTTATCACAAAAAAGTTATACTTATTTTTTGTTATTTTTTGTTTTGAATTCAATTGATAAGTCTGTTTAAGACTAAATCAACTGTATAAAAAGTTTTTTGTGGCCTTATGGTTATTTCATGAATATCTTACAGGCTCACAAATAATACATGATTAAATTTCTGGTATCATTTAATTTTAATTTTTTACTTATCTAAATAATTTCAGGTACAGTATATACAATAAATTTTCTTTATGATCTACCCTATAGAAAATAATACCTGTTTGATAAACTTAAAATAATAAATATCAGTTAGTAAAAATAAATCTTCTCTTGGAAGATAATATCTCCCCTGAGGGAGATATTTGTAGGTGTGACTTCTGCTATTTATATATATGATTTATTTTTCTTTATCACTAGTTAGGTTTTATTATTTCTATAATCATATTCATTTTGTGTCTTTTACTGTTTGTTTTGGTAAGATCACAAAACCTGGATTATATCTTTAATCCTGTATTTCTTACACTTTCCCTTCCCTTCCATTACAGAAGCTATAGGGGTCTAAAAAATTTCCATTTCTCAATAACTCTATGTGAGTGCTGAAAAAGCCTCTATCCCATATAACTTTGTCAATTTTAAAGTTATAAATATTGAAGTGGGACAGAATTGAAGTTATTTGTTAGATCTTTAATTCTATATGACTCACTGTATTCCTAGTATTAAGTATTGTGAAGCTAAAGGGGATTTTAACCTGTCTCTTACTTTTTGTTTTGGGGTTGAAAATTCCAGAAATGATATATTGGGAAATTTCAGAGATAAAGGGAGAGTAAGGGTCTCATGTAGGTATTTAAAAGGGAAGTAATTACAGTGGAGCCTGTAAAACCCCTTTCCTATCTTTTAGGGTGTTTCTTTAAGATTAAACTGAATTAACACTAACTTCTTAAGGGTGAGTGTTACTAGGGAGTGGAAATCACCATTTGATATATCTAACTGATAGATTGCATAATGATACCCCTTTCTAGTGTTTGAATTAAATATGCATATGCTAGATAAGAAGTGAATTTTGGGGATTTGGCTTGGTGATTACTTAGTCAAAAATTTAAATTTTTGAGAATCTTTCTGTTCTTATCCTATTTAGATTATACTGCTAGTTTCATTGATTCAAAGCTTTCCCCTTTAAGTTTAGGCCAATATGGGGTTGGTTTTCCTCATACTGGGTTTCAAGTTTTATTCAATTGTTTATGGTGCTTTTGTTGTCATACTTGTGCTCTTTTTGGAGACAGGGGCTGAAGCAGTGAAATAGGGCATAATTTTCATGTTTTATCATTTTTTTTCTTTGAGTTAATCAATTATGAAGTATCCTATTTCTAATTTTATTATAAATTGAATTAATTGAGAAACAATTCTTTTAAAGTTTATAATCTCAATTTTTTTTTTGATTTGCTATGAAACTTTTGGATGAAAGCTATCTTAGCATCATTAGGGGTATTTTTGTCTTCCAAAGCCCCTGATAGAAAAATATCTTCCAAATGAATAAAATTCAAACTATATCTTATTATTCTTTGATTTTGAAATATATATGAGGTTTCATTTTTTCAACTTATTAAAGAGCTTCAAAAACTATCTTTTAAAAAGCTTAAATTAATTAACCAATACCCTTTTTTATTATTGTTTTGTTCATTTTGTCATTTTTTCTGTATAAAGTAGTAGGGATGAATTGAAGTCTCATTATGAAAACAAATAGTTTTATTAATTGTTTTTTTTTTACTTTTATATTTTTATTTCTTAATATATTTAATCTTTTGATATTTTTCTCAATATTTTTGATATGTCATTATTCTTATCTTATTATAGATTATTTTTTACTTTTTCAACATTTTATTTACAAAAATAGAACTTTAACTGTCTGTACAGCCCTTTAATGGACATTTTTCAGAAAAGGAAAGAAAAATAAATAAGAATATATACAAATACATAAAGATATATAGGAAAATATAGAAATATATAAAATAAGATAAAAATCATGAAATAATAGGATCCATCAAAACAACTGTACCACTGTAGGTGAATTCCACTCTGTTATCCTACCTTTTATCAAAAAAGGGAAAAGAGCCACAATAGGAGTATGATAATAAATAGAATAAATAAGAACATTCACAAATCTCATTAATCTGTATTTGTAATGACTATTTGATTTTTTTCAAAATGTTTTCTGTTTTTTTCTTTGAGTTTTCTTTAGAAGACAAATATTTATTCATGAATTTTTTTTGTTTTTTTTTCATTGAGTATCTTTTGAAATAAAGTACAAAAAATATTCAATTTAAGAAAGTAAAGTTCTTGGGACAGGCAATGGAAAAAAGGAATTGATATGTTACTGATATGTCAAAGGGGAAATGTTGATATAATATTCTATTCCAAACAGCAAGGACCATTTATGCAGAATATGAACTTTCCCTTCCTGATGAACTATGGGATTGGGGTTAAAGTAAGAGATAATATATATTCCAGCTTTATTCTTGTAAAATAAGTTTAATATAGAGCTTAAAAGCTTCTTGGCTATATTAGAGAATCCCAACAGTATTATTATTTTCAAATAAGTGTCCCCACAACCCAATTATCTCTTCATCAACTCACAAAATAATATCTTTATTTGAATGAATGAATAATTAGTTTTATCAAAATATATCTTAATGGTGAGCTAAAGAAATCTTTATCAGAAAGATATGAATGAATTCAAATATCCAATTTACAAAAATGTGGATAAATTATCTTTTTTATGATTTATTAGTAGAGCTTAGAGCTTGGTAAGTTATTGAGATGATGGAAAAAATCAAGTTGATATGGCCGTTAATTGATCTATGTATAATTTCGAAATCTCCTCCAAAATATTTTGAGCACTTTTACATTGCATATTTTTAAATAATCTTACTCAAATTTATACTTTAATCTGATTCTGCAACATAAATAGAAAATATATGGAAATTATAATAAAAATTCAGGTATAATTCCATTAAAAGCCATTTTTAAATCACAGTTGATACTCATATTATTCATCTTCAGCTTTTAATACTAAATAATAGTACCATGAGCTTCATGAAGCTTTCTAGCCTCTTGATGAATAAAGTTTAGTATAAGGACTAATTTCTCCAGTTTTCTTTTTGTAGAACAATTAGAAAGTAAATGGGGATTGTTTTAATATTAATTCAATATTTTCAAAGCTGGTGGCTGCTCTTGTGATATCTATAAAAGATTTACATTGGCTTAGGTTGTGAGTTTTCAGCCATAATGGAGATTATATATAGATTTTACCCTGGCTTCAAGGCTTATTTCTTGTGGGGGAATTAGTTGATTTTCCTCCTTAATACTTGGGCTATTTCCTTTTTCTAATCTTGAAGTATTTATGACTTGATAGAACCAAGCTTAAGTGATTTGAATTCCTAAAGAATCAAAGAAAATACACAATTTTGTGGTTTTCAACATATAAAGAGCTATATTTTGGTTTAATGAATCACAGAACATGGCTAGAAGTGAGTAATTTTAAATATTAAAGAAAATTTCTTATACAATTCAAATAATATAAAAAAAACATAAACTACATGAAATTATTTATAAATAAATAATTTTGAGCTAATAAATAAGTCTATTTAAAATAAGCTTGAAAATATTAAGGAATGTGAATAATCTTTGTTTCCAAATTAAAATAATATAACCTGACTTGTTTAAGATAGTATATATAGAATATTTATCTAGCTTATATGAAAATTTGGTGATACAATTTCTTCTCTTAGTTTATAAAAAATTATATTTCAAAAATTAATCAGATTCAAAAAAACAGATTTAGGTTAATCTCATGTTGAACATAACTATTAAGTAGATTTAATGAGGTAAAATTCCATCTTTATCACTGTATTTATTAATTAGGGAGATATATAGGCTATTACTTATTAATAAATAGTTTAAATTTTGAAATAATGAAAAATTAAAGCATTTCAGATGGTCATGATAAATTAAAATCTTATTATCCAGAAGCTTACATCTTTGTATATAAGAATTATCCTCAAAATATAGCTTAGAATTTCAATAAGAAAATACTCAATAATGAAAGAAAGACCAAAGATTTCTCTGACTAGTCCTATATCTCATTCATATGAGTTACCAAAGCTCCTCTTGAGAGCTTGGAATCCTAAAGAAATATTTCTATGTATTTAATGAAGATTTTCTTTCAGTATATTTTTCTCTTCAATCTTTAAGGTTTAATTAAGCTTGAACAATTTTCTGTGCAGTCTTTGATAACAATTCTTGAATAAGATTGATAAAGGAAATAATGTTCTTGCTAGAGTGATACATATAGTTTTATGAAAAATTCTTAGTTACAGGGTAATTTTTGAAAAACATCTTGATTTATTTGTAAAGTATGTATTTAATGAGGAATCCCCTTCATATCATTATATTTACTTTCCAAAATACAATCAATAGAGCTAGAATGTCATTTAGTCATTCTTTATAATATGAAAATGGGAAAAGAAATATATTTTTGGCTACTTTCATATTAGTGAAGAACTTCAAGACAGAACTCAAAGCTTCATTCATCTTTACAATAAAGAATCTTAATTTTGCTACAAAGCAATAGCATTAATAATGATAAGAAGATTTATATATTGTATGTGAGCCTTGAGGTATATTTTACATACCCAAATAGGCCACAATTATCTTAAAAACCAATTTTGAATTATGCATAACTCATAAGTCATGCATATATCCAAAATTTCTCATTTTTGATTTCAGAAAAGATGAATAACTTTTTATTGAGTAAGTAAATCCATGGATTTAAGGCCAGATTTGGATTCTACACAAAATTTCACCTAGGGTAGCTCCATAGAGTGAATAAGCTCAAATTAACTCTTTGAGGTGGTAAAATGGAAAATACTTCAATACCACATCATCAATACCACATAAAAGATCCGTGAAATTTTTTGTTTTTCTTGATTTCATGCCAAAATAATGGGAATGTGAGAAATCCCATGTTACATATACACTAAGAATAGTGTTATGCATGTTTTGAGCACTTAATATCATGGTATTCTTACATGTACCTTTGGTACACCCATAGTGGATATCTCACTTGAAGCTTAAATTTCTATTTTGACGTAAAAAATAAGCAAGGGGGACAAAAGACATCAAAGAGAGCCAGGGTACCCAACTTCTGAGGCCTCAGAGGTGTGGACAGCTCCAAAGCTTGGATCCATGGCTGATCCTGGCCTAATTGGTTAGCTTAAACCTTTTGGGAACTTGGTTACCATGTTACAACTACTGTAAATCTTAAGAAAATAGCAAATAACCTGCTATTTTGACGTGCCAAGGAGGTAAATCGCTACTTAAGCTCCTGTAACCATGTCAATTCTTAATGATTTTCCATGGATAAACCCCAAAAGAGTAATTAAAACCCTTTTTGGACTTGTATCTATTGATTTACCTCATAGCAACCAGTGAAACACTGATATTTGCAATTCTACATAGAAATGAGGTGAAAACTTCAAAAATTCATTAAAAATACAATTCTTAATGAATCTTTCTGAAAAATTAAGGACTAATAGAGAACTGTATTATATATGGTAAAATGAAATAGAATTACAGTTTTACTTACAGTCCATTTTTGACTATTCTACATGAAACACTGAATCTTCAAAAATTTACAGTAATTACAAACTGTGATGAAATTGAAAATAACATTGATAACTTTGAGAAATCAATGATTATTTTGGAATAAAAGAAGATTTACAGATGTTACTCCTTTTATTCTTAACCATATTGGGGCTGGTAGTCACATAAAAGCATCAATTAAGTAATTATGATAATCTTACGTGACAACAGATGATGCAATCAATAATCCAAAAAGGTTTATTGTTTTCTCACTCAATGGTTTTTTAGTTTGCTCCATGGCACGCCTCTGTGAGCTGTTGTTGACTTAAAAGAGGCCTCTTCTTGCTGTTTTTTCCAAATCATCATCATCATCTTATTATCATTTAAACTATTATTACCAACAAGTAAGTATTAGTTATAGCTATTCTTAAGTGTTTTAAATATTTCAAAATCAATCAGAAAGACTTGAAATCATAGAATCCAACTATATATTGTTGTAATACTGTTATAAATTCATTTTGATCCTTAAAATCCACAATTCTATGTCAAATCTCTCTATCTTATCTTCCAATAAGTTCTTTGGAATATTAGTGAGTGATTTATTTTTAATTCTTAAAGTTTTTCTCTAAAATTGGTTTTCTTCAAGAATAATCATTATAATTATTCTTGCAAAGGATAATTATATATTAAAATAATCTTATTATTTTAATAAAAGAAGTTTTATTATTAAAATCTTCTTGTCATTGATTCTTGTAGACAATTACTTGCTCACTGTTAAAATAACTAGTAGTGTTTAACACATGAAAGAAATAATTCTTTAATTATTTAATTGTGGCTATAATAACATTTTGATATTATATTTCATAAGAACAGTCATAGCACTGTTGATTAATAGTAATATTATCATTGGTTTCATAGACAAATCTTACATTGTATATTATTAGGCTATTGAGATTTGAAAATTTCTATCATTTAGCTAAAATTCAAAGGCTTCAATATTTGGATTCATTTTCTTCCCATTCTTCTATTTTTAAATCTCCTGTCCAGCCTATCTTCTACTCTGTCTTCAATATATTTCCTATGATAATTTCCAAATGGAACTCCCTCTATCATGTTTATCCACGTTTCTCATTGTGAGCTTTATTGGGCCTCCTATTATAGGAACAAATCACATATAAAATTTAAATTAAGAAACTTTGAATATCTTCAAATGAATGAATCAAAGTTTAGTTAAACACATTAAAACTAGTTCTTCTCAAACTTTTGAAAACAGAATTTTTTATATGAAAAAGATAGTTTATATTTTAACCAATTGAATGATAATTCAAAAAGAACCACCAATTCCTAAAGAAAACTTCAATTAGATATTGATTAAGTGATTTATTCAAGAATTAACACCAAATTATTCCTTATCAAAGAGGAAAGTGGTATCAAGGGAGTAAAGATAAACATTAATTTTCATAAAAAAAGAGAGTAAAATTTCTCGGAAGATTATTTTTAATCACATATAAGAAGTTTTCAAGCTTCAAGCAAACATTCAATAATATCCAATTCAATTAGAACACCAGGAGACCATGATTATCAAAAGAAATTAAAATTGAGTAATATTTTTGTATAATTAAATTAATATACTTGAAAAGAACTTCAAAAAATTAATTAAAACATTCATAAGTATATATAGTAAGTACAATATGTGAAACCAAAATATAGTTTAAAAAATCATAAATAATATTGAAATATCTTAAAGAAATGGTGAAAGAATAAATTCAATAAGACCAGTTTTATCAATGGAAATTTTCCCAATTTATTTTTAGCTTTCTCCTTCTTACCATTTCTCTGAACCTAAAATAATAAAATATGTTTCTATAGATTGTCCCATCCTTTAAAAATGACCATAGATTTATTTGGAATGAGAATATTACTACATGGAATTATCCTAAGTAATTTGAATGATTAAAGTAGAACTTCAATTTCAATAACTATTGAATAAAAATAGGCTTCATTCCTTGATTCAAAATTCTTAAAATGAATCTCAAATAAAAGTTAAACAAGCCAAAAGACATAAAAGCTGTATTTCCTGAAATCTCCAAGTTTTGGAAAATTGGTGTATGATTAAATATGATGAATACTGTGATATTTGGAAATTTGGTCATGAAAAGGACAGAGATGGAATATGGCTGTATCAGAAAATGACCAAAATTATGATATTCTTTAATTTCTGAACACAACTTCAAGATGTGGAAGAGGGATAGAGGATTTTATTCATATAATTACTGCTTAATGTTTTACTGATAGATGTTATTCTTAGCTTCTTGAATGAAACGGCCACTAAGCCCAAGTGTGGCTCTTTCGGAATTAATTACAAACCAAGCTTTACAGAAATTCAAAAACAATATAGTAAGGACATATTTTTAAATAAAAAACTATAATCTTCAGAATAAATTTGTTCAAAAAGTTAGAAAACTCCATACTTACCAAAGCTCCTCACAGCCCATAAAAAATTCGAATTGAAATAAAATATTATAAAGTCAGCTTTTATGAGCAGGAAGAAGATAAGAATTATATAATTGAAGAAAACTTATATTGAAAAATTTACATACTTTCTTAATTTTCTAAGGACATAGTGAATATAAAGTCTACCTTTTAAATAATCAAATTTCATATCAAATCATAAAAATAGATTTATAGAGAGATTCATCTCTTGAAATTTTGATATTGGAAAATTATAAATACTAAAACAGACAGAAGAAAATATTGAAAGCTTGGAGATTCCCCTATGAAAGAAGTTTTTCAAAAAACAAATATATCAAGCTATTATATTACTAAATTTTCTTTTCATATTTTGATTCTAGAATATTGAATAATCATTTTGTACCACATTCTCAAAATCATCTATTACCAATTCTATCAGTTCGAAAGTGAACTAAATGAAATTTAGAAATTGTGAGTATTCACACCGATTTTATTCTCTATATATACATGGAAGTTTGGAAATCACTATCCATTTTTTTTGGTGAAGAGTTTTTCAAGGACTCAAACTATATTTTGGAGTAATAAGCTTATCATCAATGGCATATATCTACAAAAAATAAGGACTCCTTAACATCCAGAAGTCTCAAAATAAAAGGAAGCTATTAGTTCTGGTATTAATAAGGAAATTATCCAAAGTAATAATCATAAATTGGCACACCAGCTATTCTTGAAGAAAGTAATACAAAATTGTTACTGGTGGTGTATTTAAAACTTTTCACTGACGATCTTTCTACATATAGCCACCACATACCAAAACCAAAATTTCCATTACTCAAATATCCAAAATTCATGTTTCACTACTAACAATTAATTAGAATCATGCAAAAAGAATTCTTGTTAAATGAAAGAAAATAGCTATTTGATTTTAATTTTTCATTTTTGAGTAAATTAAAACCTTAGAAGTTTATTTGAGCATGAATAATGAAATCTAACACTCTCAGAGAATTGTGAATGGTATTTTTCCCAAAGATCTTTGACAGAGAATCCTGATTATTTGAACATGAGAATTCCCTCTCAAAATTTTACATTTGGCGCAAGAAGCTGAAAACTCAGCTTATGCATTTCTCAGATTGTAGCTTGAAAATTACAAAATTAATTTCTGAGTAATAGGATTGTGGCCAAGAACATGTACCTTTTTTTAAAAAAAAAGGGTATTTACTGGGTCTAAAAGATATAATATTAAGAATCCTTTACTTCTTTAGAAAGCTTTTTATAGTCCCTGAAATAAAACACAGTCCTAAAACATATATTGTAACGATTAAATTACACTAGCTCTTTGAGAAAGCTTTTGAATACTGCTCCTCTTCCACCTATTACATTTGTTAAGCTTCCTTTGAAGATTTATATTTATGAATTTGGTATCTTACTTTTAGATTCACTGAATGTATCTCAAATAATGAAGAATACTCCTTTAGAAGGAATGAGTTTATTTATAGAATTTGAAGTTTATTATACCAAATAGTTATATGAAAAAACAAAAAGTATTGTCTGTCCTCTATTCAAATTTTTTAATAAATGAGTTATCCTATCAATAGGACTCTTTTTGAGTTTATCAAAGATTTCACAGATGTGAAATAAGTTCTGAGAATGATAAAATCTAATAGATAAATATATATATTTTGGATAGCCATATAATATTATAGGTTAAGTATAGAAGCTGCTTGTAAAGATATGAATATAAAAAATAACTATAATTGATTGAGAAAATATCATTTTCAAATTGAAGCTTAAAATTTAAAATATGTTTAAGAGGAATTTTTCCACATGTGCAAGCTTTTTAATCTGGTATTTAACTCCTCAAACATAGATCCTTTTAGGTTTAAATAAATATCTATACTTGGGAAATTGATTTCACTATCCTGTTCCAATTTCTTGTCCTCCAAAGTTTGATAAATAAAATTCCAAAAGGAATCTTAAAATAGTTATATTCCAGAAACTAAGTATACCTTCGGAAATTATGAATATAAATTGGATTAGTGGCTCATGACCAGGGGGATGAAGGTCATTATTCCTTCCAAGTTATATTGGATACATTCAGTAAGAGCACAATATTCTTAACATTCCATACAGATAATAAAGCCGTGGTAACAGCTTTTCCTCTTCATAATAGAGTAGTGTCATAGGATTTTATACTTACAACAAAAATTAGTGAATG
Organism: Austropuccinia psidii; assembly: GCA_023105745.1. Taxonomy (NCBI): domain Eukaryota; kingdom Fungi; phylum Basidiomycota; class Pucciniomycetes; order Pucciniales; family Sphaerophragmiaceae; genus Austropuccinia; species Austropuccinia psidii. The sequence goes on along the minus strand of JALGQZ010000007.1, from coordinate 17,917,175 downwards.
GAATTTCCAATTTACTTCAGTACTTTCAAAGATTATCCAGATTTTTGAATAGAATACTCTATTTATACAGCTTATAATAAAGAAGCTTATTCTTTATATAAAATGATAATACAGAGCTTAGAGATATGGTCATGATTCATTTTACATATGACCCGTAATTTGGAGATTTCTTAGATGTTTTTGGTGTGATTTTCATCCTCAATTTAAGATTTCATGTGAAACCTCTGTTTATTTTAATCACAAGCAGACTCCTGATATTCTCAAGAAATAATTTAGGATCAATTCCCTCATCATCTCTGAGGAAAATATCTTTTTGAATCAATCTCACAGATGAAGAATATAAAAAATTGATTGAATTTCTTTGGATTAATTCTTCAATACTCCATGATTTTTGATAAATTTTCTTCAGATTTTGAACTCTGTTTTTGTATCATTAATATTATACACAAAAGAAGAGGTAATATACTTAATTAATTCTGAAATACTTAGAGTAAGCTCCATATAATTAGCAATCAAATCTTACCCCTAGCGATATTTTGGCTCCACCCCATAGGATCAATACTTTTCAAAATATAATTAATTAAGAATAATAAATATTTCAATAATATTTAATATTTGAAATTCATAATTTCTAGGTGTTATCAATATATCACATATTCAACATGCATAAATCCTGTAAAACCACATACTTAATACCATGAATACTTCACAGATATATAACACAGAGGATCTTCATTAAAGAGCTAAATATTATTCAAAAATAATCAAGTAAAAAATATTCTAGAAAATTCCAAAAGAATGGTGCTATAGTTATATAAAATGACACAACTTTAAAGTCTCTGATCAAAAATATCATTTAAATAAAGTGAATTAAAAAAATAAACTGCAGGAAAAATAGGTATAGCTCTCTGAGAATATGGTTCAATATTCCAAAAAAATGCCTTCATACCTGTAAGCAGAAATAAAGCTCAGAAATAGCTTTTAAAACCTGTGTGAACTGATCATATACAAAGGCCTCTCACTAGAAATTTTTTCTCAAGGCTCTTTACAAAAATGACTCAATTTCATATGTATTCAAGATTTAGTTTCAAGATATTGAGAATTTTATAAAAAAAAATGGTAAAATACCTCCATTAACTTACACCATTCAAAAATAATCCAACAGAAAATTGCATAAAGGCCGTGAATAAAAATCATAATTCTTTGTTGAAATAATAATAACCCTTGAGGATAGGGTTCAACTGACTAAAACTAATAGTTTGATACATCTATCCAAGCCCACCACCTGAAAATTACTAACCATTAGTAGCTTATATCAGCTTCATATTTCTTAAATAGCTACAAATTATCCCATCTTAATCCAAGATTTTGGGCTTACATTGAATACAAAAGTAACATGTTATTTTTTCAAAATTAATCTAGGTGTTCTAATTTAAGAAAAATGAAATTAATTCTCATTAAGTGTATTATAAATTTTGGCTTTGAATATTATTCCAAAAGTATATTTTATCAAGAAAAGAAACAAGAATAAAAGAATACAATTTGACGTTCATTTATAACTGGTATCGATTTCAAAAAATTGAGCCTTTCTCATAAAGGAATGAAATAAAATTTCAAGTTTCATATTTTTAACATCTAATTCTAATTTTTCTTTTCCTTTGGTAGAAGGAAATGAAATAATTTACCCTTGTAAGAATAATAAAATGAAAAAATTATTTCAACCTTTCTGTTAATTTTAAAATCCATATTGAATCTTAAATTTTTCAAATGTATTTTGATCAATGGAGCTAATCGAAGTGGATTAGTGGAAGGTTTAAACTGGAATATAATACAAATTTGCAAAGAAGCAGAAATACTCCTGAGGGAAATACGTACCATTTCAAAGTGAATCTTATTTTTAGTCAAAAAGGATGCTTCAAAGCACTTATTCAGCTTTTCCCTTTTATTAAATAAAAAAGTACTTTCTTATAGAAGATCTTTCTATTTTACTGATTCATTTCGATTCGTTTTCTATTTCTTCGCATCCTAATCAGGTATTCTTATCTATAAAAGCAATCAAATAAAAGCTTGTATCTTGAAGATATGATTATTAATAAAATATAAGAAATATTCATTTGGATATGAACTAAAATCATTCTTGAGTAATTTAAATCTGACTAACTAAGGATTACAAATGGGAAAACACAATATAGGTTATCACGACTTGGAATCACTGGAGAAATTCTGAGGAAGCTGCAAATAATTTACATAGTAGATATTTTCGCGACTAATTATTGCATAAAAATGTAACCTTTCTATATCTAGCTACAATTTATCTCAGTAAATATAAATTATTCTTCATTAGGAGCATCTGCTACAGGCCATAAGTAAATAAATATACAAATTGGTATATATTTGAACAGAATCTACTGCTCCATGAAAAATTGTTTCAAATAAACAGTGGAAAATAAAATAATCAGTATAAGTTAAATCTCCATGATGGAGCGCTCATTTTAAGCTGGTGATTATTTGTATACTCAAGCCTGTAATGTTTTTTGGTACTTTATAAAGTGAAAATAGGCAATTTGATGTGCCTAATATGGGGTAATACTTTTTCCGCTGAGTCTGAAAAGGCAGAAATAAAGAATTTGAATATAATTCAATTAAAAATTCTGTGCTTTATTTATTCTTCGGGAAAAAATCAGCTATACCAATATTTAGAAATAGAATATTTAAAAATAATTTAGTCAATTTCCAATTTCAAATGAGCTCTTTGTTTCATTTCCAATTGATTTCAATCTTCATTTAGTCCTCAATTACTTAATATACCTACTTAATATCTTTTTCTTGATATTAATATGAATTGAAAAGAGTATCTGGTCCTGATCTTTGTGTAAGTGTCTCATAATAATATCCTTCTCATTGAAACTGCAGGTTTGGTGACTATTCATATTATTTTTGAAAATGTTCTTCTATTTTGAGATAAATAAAAAAACCTGCATTCTCCAAGCTCCTTTTCAAGACTTAAACATTAACACAAAACATATCATCATTTTAGAGGGATTTATATGTACAAATCTGAAGTATAAATTTATTGATTAAATAAATCATAAAGGGGTAACTTCAAATTCTTAAAACCCTCCAATAACTATACCCTGGGTGGTCTGGCAGATCTTTACCACATAAATTTGAATAAAATCTCTTTAAAAATAAATACATAGAAGCTAATCAAATGAAATACTTATTTCATTGATATATTGACAAAGGCATGTGAGGAAAGTGAAATAATAAATATATTTTCTTCCTTACTTTAGCAGTGAGATTAAAATGAGGTCATTTGATACAAAAATTCAAAATTAAATATAATATCATTGAAAAGATGAAAAAAATGAATATTCAATTCTTATTATAATAATTTTTCAATCAATATTGTCATTAATCTTGTAAGATGTTTCTATGAAACTCTTAATAATACTACTATTGATCAAGGATACTATGACTTTTCTTATGAAATAAAATAAACCAATTCATTATAATCACAATTAAATGAGTAATAATCTAATTGTGTGTTTTACTTGTTATACACTACTAGTTATTATAACAGTAAGCAGTAGTTTCCTACTAAAATCAATTACAAGAGGTATTAACAATAAACCTTCTTATACAATTAATATTAAATTATTTGAAAGTATAATTATATTTTTCAATAATAACCATAAATATGATTGTTGAATAAAACTATTTCTAGAGAAAATCTTTAAGAATAAAGTGAAAACAATCACTAATAATACAATAATACCTTGAAAAAAATTGGTAGAGTGATCTGATGGATTAATTGTGTATTCAAAAGATCAAGATTCCTTTAAAGCAATAATAAAGATATATACTAGCGAACATCTATTGTAAAGAGTATATATTTATGATTTAAAATCTTTCTCATTTATTTTAAAATATCCAAAACACTTGAGAAAAGAATTTACTAATACTTACTTGGTGGTACTAAAGATGTGATTGAATGGTAACATTATTTGGAAAAAAAGCAAGAGGGATCCTCTCTTAAGTCAACAACAGCTCACAGAGGTGTTCCATGGAGAAAAATTAAAAACCAGTGGGTGAGAAACCATGAATACTCTTTGGATAATTTTTTACATCACTTGTTGTCATGTAAGATTATTGTAATCACTGAATTAAGTCATTTGACATGGCTACCAACCCATTTATGGTTATGAAATAAAGGATTAATAACTGTAAATATTCTTTCATTTAGAAGAAATCATTAGTTCCTCAAATTTATCAATTCCATTGGAAATTTCATCACATATTGTATTTTCTGTGAATTTTTGAATATTCAGTGTTTAATGTGGAATCATCAACAATGGACTGTAAGCAAAAGCTTTAATTTGAACTATGAAGTCATGATTTTTTTTGTTCTTATATGGATTGTCTGCTTCTACATTGTTCCTGAAAGTTTCAGAAATATCAATTAATAATTGTATTTTAAATGAATTTTTGAAGTTTTTACCTTATTTTTATGTAGAATTGGAAATAGTACAGTTGTAGCTGGTTTCCATGAGGTAAATTCATGGATACTAGTCCAAAAAGGGTTTTAATTAATATTTTAAGGCTTATCCATGTAAAATAATTAATAATTGACATGGTTACAGGAGTCATAGTAGATCATTACCTCCTTGTCACATCAAAATAGCAGCTTATTTGTTATTTTTGTATGACTAAATGGGACTTTAAATAGGTAACCATGTTTCCAAAAGGCTTTCAGTATACTGATTGGGCCATTATTAGCCATAGATCCAAGCTTTAGAGCTATCTATGCCTCAGAGACCTCAGAAGTTGGGTACCCTGGCTCTCTTTGATATCTTTTGTCCCCCTTAGCTATTTTCATGTCAAAAATAGTAGTTCAGTCTTAAATACTGATATCCACTATGGGTTTACAAAATCTTTATGTAGGAATACTGTAATTTAAGTGCCATAAACATTCATAACACTATTCTTGGTGTATATGTAACATGGGATTTCTCACATTCCCATTATTTTTGGCGTGAAATTGAGAAAAACAAAAATTTTCACAATTCTTTTATGTGGTATTGATGATGTGGTGTTGAATTATTTTCCATATTACCACCTCATAAAGGTAACTTAAGCTTATTCACTATATAGAGATACCCTAGGTGGAATTTTGTGTAGAATCTAAATCTGGCGTTAAATCCATGGATTTACTTACTAAGAGAAAGTTATTTATCTTTTCTTAAATAAAAAATGAATTTTTTTTGGATATATGCACTATTTATGGGTTATGCATAGTTCAGAATTTATTTTAATCTTAATTGTGGCTAATTTGGTATGTAAAATATACCTCAAGACTCACATCACCTCCCACCAAAAAATAAGTCTGTACTAAAATTTTATCACTCATATTAAGAAGAAAAATTCTCCAAAGGGAGGTTAATGTCCACTTTCCAACCTCTTTATATTACTCTGATCAAGTAATTAAAGCACATTTATAGTCATATTCAGGACGGTGACCTTCTTTCATGCATAAATCTTCTCAAAAGTGTATTTAGGTCAGGTATTTCTCATTATGCTAGCCATTCATCTTCATGTACTGGATTTCTATATCTGCCAAGATATTCTATTTGATTCTTACCCCTGAGTCCCCTTTCTTTAATGAATTTTTTTATCTTTTTTTCTTCATTATGTTCCACTGGTGGTACAGTTGAGGGAGTTGGGTTCCTTGAAGGAAACAATTCTTTGTCACCTGGCTCATAAGGTTTAATCAGGCTTACTGGAAATGTGGGGGTTTTGTTTTCCAATTCAACACTCAATTCCACTTGAACTGCCATGGTTCCATGTAAGGCAACAATAAGAAAAGGTCCTACATCAGAATTCTTGAGTTTCTTTGGGATTTCGATATTAACAAAATTGAAGGTTGAAACTAGAGCTAAGTCCCCTACTTTGAAGTCTGGTACTTTATGACTCTTTTCCCATTTTTGTTTGGCATATTCAAAAGTGTCATTCATTCTTATTTTTTCATGATGTTTCACTTCAGCAAGAATTATCTTGAAGCTGGAAGCTGTAGGATTAATTTAAATCAAGTCTTTTCTCAGTGTATCAGCTGGGAGTCTTTCCTTACATCCTTTTTTAAACATAGCAGTATTTTGACCTGTGGAAGAATGAACGGATGTCTTGAATTCCAGCTTCAATGCAGGTACTAAAGTGAACAATTCATGGGTAAATCCATCTGAGTCATTGAATTCTAAAACATAGGCACAAAATATCCTTATCATATCTTCTAAAGCCTGAATTATTCTCTCTACCAGCCCAACAGTTTGAGGATGGTATGCTGTAGAAAATGATGACTTAGCCTCAAACAATCTATGTAGATTGTTCCAAAGTGCAGATGTGAACCTAGGGTATCTGTCACTTATGATATTACTAAATATCCCTGCATGGGAAATGACTCTATTCCATATAAGAAGATCTTCATCCATAGAAGTTTGATCTTTATTAAATGGTAATAATATTGGAGGTTTTTTATATCTGTCTACAATGATTCAGAAAGAAATATAGCTTCTATCACCACTTGGAGGAAGTGCTTTGACCCAATCCATGTGAACAACTTCCCAAGGGGATTTTGGTTCTTGAATATTGATCATATGTCAAACTTTTCTTCATGTAATTCTGTTGGATTTTTGAAATATGTCACAAGTATGTCAATATTCAATGGTCTCTTTTCTTCAATATAGCCACTGTTCACAGTTTTTGAATTTTTCAATTGTTCTGTCCTCTGAAAGGTGTCCAGAATAGATGCTATCCTGACATTCATGGAGAATTGTATTGATAAGAAATCACTACATAATGTCATTACACAAGAATGGTTCTTTCTGTGATATATTATGCTGTTGTGGTATTCCATACCTTAATGGCCCAGTTTCAAGTAAAATGCTATTTACAGGAATATAAATTGAAGACTCAAGAATGCAAATTTCATAATTAATCAGTTAACGTAGGGGAGTTCAGTAGTAAAAAGGATTAAAATTCATAATTAGGTATAACCCCATAAGAAAAAACTAGGAGAAGGGTCTGTTTGATTAAAAGAATAACAATAAAATAAGGAAATGAAAAGGACAAGCTAGCAAAAAATAATAGAATTACCAATAAATAAGGTAGTGTAACACTCAATTAAGCCTAGTCCTTCTCAACCTTTGGATTACACAGCAATACAGTTATTAAATTGAGGCCACTTCAATAAGGAACAACTTAAAGCTTTATTAATTAACAGTCACAAGAAAGAAAGAAAAATCAACTAATTTATGCAAGGTAAATCCATCAAAAACTTAAATTACACAGCATATCTGTGAAAATACAATAACAGCCACCTGATGAGCCAGAAAAGATAAATTAAAAAACAAAAAAAGTTGAATTAAGTAGAATTAAATCTAGTACAGGAGAAATGTAATCCCCACAATACACAGCATTCTCAACCTTCAGTTCAAACAATTTACAGATCTATAGTTCAATAACTATACAAAATTACCTCATCCCACCAAAGATTGTGCAACAAACCAAACAAATGGTGAAATACCTTCATGGAATGACACCATCTAAAATTACTCAGCAAAGAAGGTTTAGCCAGATCAAATAATCATTCATGAAAGTGTTGCAATCAACTGAATATATGCTGCAATACCTCCAAGAAATTACACCATCTCAAAATTTCTCACCAGCAAAAACATCTCAGATTACATAATAATACATGAAAATGGTTCAATCAACCAAACAAATGGTATATCACCACTACAAAAAATTATCCCATCCAAAAGAAGTGAAAAAATTCTAATTCCCTTGTTTTTGAGTGTCTGTATGGAGAGCCCAAAGAATATAAATAGAGGGCCTCTATCCCTCATTTTTTCCTCTTTTACCCATGAAATTAATTATATAACAAGAAGGATAATAACTGATTCATTGCTTACTAGTAAGATAATATAGTTATCTTGTTAAATTATTATAGACCTATATATTTAATTCATAGTGATTTCTAATTGAAAGTAGCTAACAAAAGGTCTACATTAAATTATTAATCCACCCTATGTTTCAATTATTAGTCTCATAGCTATAAAGGAAAATATTCATATTACAGATTTATATTAAAAAGAACTTACAAATATCTGTTATTATGAAAAATCTTACAATTATATTATATTATTTAGCTTATATATTTAACAAATATCCCTTCCATATTCAAAAATACCTTACCAATAAATTATTAAAGGTCTTTTTGTTATATTATATTAGCAATTATCCTCTCAAACCATTAAGTATTATAAAAGATATAACATCAAATTAATCTTACCCTTATACCATATATTAGTACCATTATATTAAATCAACCTCTTATAATATTAAAGTCTTACAATTATATCATTTTTGATCATTATTTGACATTATATTTTATATTGTTTCAAATTATAAGTTACTAATCTGATGATTTATTAGGTCTGATAGATACTGCTAAAAGCTCTTCTCTAATTGTAAATCCACAGTCTTAAAATTTATTTGTGAGCTCTGTAGGTGAGATTGTTCAGTATATCCAGAGGGGAAGCTAAAACACCATTAGCACCCTTGGTTACAGGATTATTTCAGAAATTCAAAACTGTTTACCTGTGATTTCCCCCACAAGGACTGCCTTATCCAGTCCCACATCAAAAGTAGTTCCAGACCATCAAAGAAGTGAAATATTCCTTCAGAATAGGAAGTTTTCCATATTTCATCAAGTGAATAAACTAAAGCTGTGTCTTTGCAGTCTTTATTCAGAAAGGAAGTCAAGATATGTAAATTCTTGTTCTTTTTATATGACTTTCTCAATTTTTCAAATAATTCAATCTCTATACCAGTTATGTTAATTTTTTCAATTGGTATCTATGGTTCTTCTTATAAAGTTACATAAGCTTGTTTATCAGGGGTATTATCTAATTCCCACCTGCTAAGTCCATCAGAATTCTTCTTTTTATTTCCTGCCTTATGAACCATATTCATTTTTCCTCTGTATTCTTCAATCACCATTTTCCACCTCAACATGTTTTTGTTTGGTGTTTTCATGTTAAGAAGTGATTTTAATGCATTAAAGTCAGTCATCACCTTGAAAACACTTCCATAAAGATATAAGTGTAGCTTCTCAAGTTCCCATACTAAACATAAGCATTCCATTTAGCTTGTATCACTTCTGGGTTCTGTTTGTTTTATTTGTCTTGAGATATAACAAGCTGGTCCTTCTGTGGGTTTGTCATAAATAATCTGGACTTGATGTAGGGCTTCCCCTAATCCATATCCCCATTAATCAATGTAAAATTTGAAATTTATATTCCAGCCTGTGTTAAGGAGTAAAGGTGCTTCTTGAAGAGCTTTCCTTATCCTCTAATAAGCTTTAATTCTTCCTTTTGTCATCTCAAATTCTTTCTTTTGATCACATATTCTATAGAGTCACTTGGCCAGAATTGAAAAATCTTCCAAGTGTGGCCTGCAATAGCTGGAAAATCCAAGAAAAGACATCATTTACTTTTTATTCTGGGGTATTGGCTTAAGTAAAGCTTCTACTACTCTATTTTTTTCAATACCCAAGCTTAAACCAGAAACAATATGTCCTAATTCTTTTAGCTCTTCAAAGCAAAAATTGCATTTCTTGAGTGAAATATTCATATTTACTCCTCAAACTTTGTCAATTACTCTTGCATGTCTTTCAAGGTGAAAAGACCATGATTCTGACCATATAATCATATAATAAATATAAATAATGAGCCATCCTTCAGATATTTCTGTGGGGAAGATGGTATTCATCATTCTTTGATGAGGAGATGGAAAATTCTTAATCCAAAAGGGCATTCTAAGATACTCATAAATACCACAGTGAGTTATAATTCTAATCAATTTCTTGGCTTTAGACATCAAAAAATTCTGATGAAAGCTCTTCAATGAATCTATTAAATTTATGTACCTGGGTTTGGATAATTGGGTCAGGGTTTCTTAGATTCTAGGAATTGGATACCTATCTGGAACTGTGTAGGTATTCAGAGCTCTAAAATCTTCAACCATCCTTGATTTATCATTGTTCCAAGCAATCATGGAAGGAGTTTTGACTTTAACTTCTTCATTATGGCCTACTTTTTTATTACACCAAGTTTTATTAACTTTTGTGTGTGTTTTTCCAAGGCTTCCCTAGTCTGAGGTTTTTTGGGTAAGCTGGTCTTCTAAGTACTGGAGGATATGGACTGTCAGTATTAAGAGTAATATCAACTTCATGTTCTCTAATAGTGCCTGATGGTTTATTATCTGAAGAAAACACATTTTTATACATGTATAACACATTTATAAGCTCTTGTTTCATTTTTGATGATAATGTTGGATTATTTTGCAATTCACTAAGCTGATTTGATACAAATTCCTCTTGATGTGTATATTTCTTTAAGATAATACTGATATATTTTGGGCAAATTGGAAAAGTGAAATTTCTGCCTCTTGTTTTCTCCAATTGTGAAATATCTTTCTTTATTGTTATTGATGTCAACAGCATATATATTCAAGTAGTCATTTCAAAGAATGATCTCTTGAGAAGTATTATTGTCCATTGCTACTATCTCTTTCCTTATTCTCATACTCCCTGCAGGGTGTTAAAATATCATATTAGTTTCTAATATTCCTAAATGGTACATATTATTACTGGAACTACTTAATTGTACTCCCTCTATTGGTAGTAGATGGGTTTTCCATTGGGGAGGTATGACTTTAAGGTAGTCTTTGCCTATACAAGTGCAAAATGCCCCTGTGTCTAAATTGACTTTAGCTTCAATATCATTCAATAGGACTGATTTAACACAAGATGTCCCAGCATAATAGCCTTTTCCTCTAGAAGGTTTAGTTTTACACACCTGGAATCCTGAATATTGATCAGGTTGCAGCAATCTTCATGGTATTGTGGTAAGTGAGTATGGACTTAAGTGACTTCAAAGAAAGCTGTAAGGTTTCAAATAGGATATTCTTCTCCTGGTGTGTCTTCAGAGATTTCAGAATCTTGATCTTATTCTTCTTTCTCTTCAGCACACTGAGTCTCTTTAATGATTTGAACTTCATTTATTTTGGTCTTTTTGGTACAAGTGTTGGCTAAATTTGAGGTGATCCCACATTTAAGACACTTGAAGACTGGTATTTCAGGTATTCTATCCTATCTAGAAGTCATTGAGACTATTTTGGACTCAATAGGTTTTCTAATCCATGTTTTACCAATTATTTTTCTAGCAAAGATGTCTTCCATATGATTAATAGAGTCCTCTGTTGAAAAGGGTTCTGAAAATCTGCACTTGATAGCATGTTCTAATTCTCCTCCACATTTTCTTAATATCTTCATATCAATCATAGAGTCATACATATCTGTGTTTAAAGCAGAGAATCTGTCTTTTTTCTTGAGGAACTAACTGAGTGCTTTATCTTTGTCTGATATAAAAATAGCACTCTCAAAGTCATTTTACAGTTTAAGTCCCCAGGAATTTTTAGACCAATTGGTGATTATCTCAGATTTCCACTAAAGCCAATCATGCTTTCCATGTTCTTGTCTAATCTTGTAATACCATTTCTTTGAGGTTCTGGTAAACAAGGAGTGTAATTTATCCACTATCCTTTCATCAGGTATATGAAAATCTTCCTTCAAAATATCAATTGCTCTAATGATCTCAATATGGCTATATTCTTCTTCACCAGAGAATGTTGGCATTCTTCTAGTTTGGGAATATGTCTTGCAGGGATTGCATTTTATCCTATAAAAGGGGTCAAACTTTACTTAACAGAGTTTTTTTCTTCAGTTAAAGTTGTGGAATTTCTGGTAATATGTGAGTAAGGTTCATAAATCTTATGAATTTGGTATACATTTTCATTTATCCCATTCTTCAATTTATTCCTTTCACTGTCACTTCTTGCAAGATGTATGGCAAAAAACATTGGTATTATCAACTATTTCTAATACATAATATTTCAGAGTTGTAAGTTTGTCATTAATTTGATTAATGGAAATATTTTCAAATTCCTCATTTTGTACTTAACATTTACTCTCAATTTTCTCACATGTGTTAGAAATTGACTCAAGTCTGGAATTTGTAACTTTTTACCATTCAGTTAAATTTCTGTAATTGTTTCTTAAGTCATTCATTTTTGATGTTAATTTCTTTAATTATTTATCACAATTATTGAGTTTTACATCTATAATAGACATATTATATCAAGCTTCATCTATTGATTGTGTGGAAAGGTCTTTCTCATCTTTTCATGTTCCTTGGCTGTGAACTCCATAAGTAGTCTGGCCATATTGAACACACTGTCCACAGATAAAGGTTCCAATTCGGGAATCTTGTGCCCTTGTGGGTAAGCTCTGTGCCAATTGGCTTTTCCTTTTCCCTTTCCCTTATTTTTCTTGGCACCTCTCTGTTTCTTCTGAGTTCCTTTGGCTTTGGAATTTTCTGGAGCTGGTTGATGCTACTGGTCCTTCTTTCTTCAAAGCTGGGTTCATTTCCAGCTCCTTCTTTTTGTCTATGGATGAATAACTTTGGTTCTTCAACAAATTCTTTATCTTTTTGACTTTTCCTTTGAGAGACAAGGGACTCAATTCTCCTAAGAGCTCCATGGTCTTCTCCTGAGCCAGAAATCTCTTTATGTGTAAGTAGGAATTCATGGCCCCCTGCCAAAGGCTTGGGCAAATTTCTCATTCCTTTCCTTGGCTTCTCTTTACCAGTTATTGTACTGGGACTGGTATATTTATATTGATTCCACTTGGAAGTGGTTCAACCCTTAAAACATTAACTTGACTAAGTTCAGGCTTAGAGTTAATGTCAAATTTTGTTGGTATACACCTTGGGGAATGGGAGTCAACTCTGGCATCCTCCAAATGTGCATTTCTTGAGGAAGGCCTTCCTGGTCTAGTCCAAGTCTTTCCTATTCCTTGTCCACATTCATCTGGTTAGACTGAATATTTTGTTCCATTTTTGTTATGTGCCATTTTCACATCAATTTAAGGGAAAATTAGAAATAAAGATGGAGAACACACACCTTTTGGTAATTGTTTGGATAACTCTGTCTTAAATAAAGTTCCTCTTTTAGCAATTTTCACTTCAATCCTTCCTTCAGATTCTGCTTCTGAATATTCTGGACTGGCAGTATATCTCTTACTGAGCTTATTACCAGCTGAAATTTACTTTATTAAAGACACTAGAAGGAAATTGATAAAAAATTATCTTTTAGTACTTTTGAAATACTTTTAAGTTTTTTGTCATAAGCTTATTTATATATCAAAAAAAAATTGAATCAAAAATCAATTCAGAGTGACTCAAAGAAGAATTTTATAATTTTTTTGATGTGAACAAGCCACATGTAAAGCAATATGAAATTAATCCGAATTCCTCAATGAAAAATATTTCCAAGACAATTTCAAAAATAAAGATATTTTAACTTCAAAATGAAAGGAAAAATTTATGAAATAAATATATTCTGGAGTATAAAAATATATCAATTGAGGGCTCAAGTTTTAAAAAAAAGCCAGGCCCCAAATGTAAGATGTGTCTATGAGACTCTTGATAATATTAATATTAATCAAGAACCCTATGACTGTTCTTATGAAATATAACAAATACTTTCATCATAGCCACAATCAAATGATTAATTACTTAATTATTTCTTTTAATTGCTATACACTACTAGTGATTATAACAGTAAGAAGTAATTGCCTACTAGAATCAATTACAAAAAGTATTAATAATAAAACTTCTTATTAAAATAATGTAGGATTATTTTAACATATAACTATCTTCTTCAAGAATAATCATAAATATAATTTTTGAATAAAACTATAACTAGATAATAAATTCAAGAATTAAATGAAAACACTTACTAATACTCAAATAATATCTTGAAAAGAATTGGTAGAGTGATTTGATGGATTAATTGTTGATTTAAAAGATCAAAATTGCTTTATAACAATAATACAACAACATAATAGTTAAACACTATTGTAAATACTATATTTCTATTATTTCACGTCTTTTAGATTGATTTGGAAAGCTTTAAAACATTTAGGAAAGGAACTAACTAATAATTACTTGACAAAGTCTCACAGAGGTGTGCCATAGAAAAAATTGATAAACTAGTGAGTGAGAAACCATTAAAACTCTTTGGCTCATTGGTTACATCACTTGTTGACATGTAAGATTATCATAATTACTTAATTAAGTCATTTCACATTACTACCAACTCATTCATGGTTATTAAATAAAAGAGTAACAACTTTCAATCTTATTTTATTTCAAAATAATCATTAAATTATCAAAGTTACCAATTTTATTGTAAATTTTATCACAGATTAAATTTCCTGTGAATTTCTGAAGATTCAGTGTTTCATGTGTAATGATCAAAAATGGACTGTATGTAAAACTTTTCACTTGAATTATTAATTAATAATTTTTTTGGTTTTTATATGGATTATTATTTTCTCCATTTTTCCTGAAACTTTCAGAAATATCAATTAATAATTGTATTTTTAATGACCTTTTGAAGCTTTTACCTTATTTCTATGTAGAATTGCAAATAGCATAGTTGTAGCTGGTTTCCATGAGGTAAATGCATGGATACTAGTCCAAAAAGGGTTTTAATTAATCTTTTAAGGCTTATCAATTAAAACAATTAGTAATTGACAGAGCTACAGGAGTCATAGTAGCTCATTACCTCCTTGTCATGTCAAAATATCAGCTTATTTTTTATTTTCTTATGATTTAATGGGACTGTGACTTTGTAACCATGTTTCCAAAGGTTTTCTAGTATACTAATTGGGCCAGGATTATCCATGTCTCCAAGCTTTAGAGCTATTAATACCTAAGAGGCCTCAGAAGCTGGGCACCCTGGCTCTCTTTGATGTCTTTTGTCCCACTTATCTATTTTCACATCATAAATTGTAATTCAGGCTCAAAGACTGATCTTCACTATGGGCATACCAAAGCTGTATGTAAGGATACTGTTATTTTAAGCTTCAAAAACATTCATACCACTAATATTAGTTTATATGTAACATTTTATTTCTCACATACCCATTTTTTGCATTAAATTGAGAAAAACCAAACAATTTACAATTTCTTTATGTGGTGTTGAAGTATTTTCCATATTATTGCCTCATAGATTTAATTTAAGAAAATTAGCTCTATGGAGATACCCTAGGTGGATTTTTTATGTAGAATCCAGATCTGGCCTTAAATCCAAGTATTTACTTACTCACAAACAAGCTATTCATCTCTTCTTAAATAAAAAATGATAACTTTTGGATATATTTATTACTTATGGGTTATGCATAGTTCAGAATTTATTTTAATATTAATTGTGGTCTATTTGCGTAGGTAAAACATACCACAGGGCTTACAAAGCATAAGTGATTGGATTGTAGGGCCTTATCATCTTAGTCCAAACTGGAATTAAAGGGTTTTAATATTTGTATTATTTATCTTATATAAATATTTAGTCCTTGTAAATTATAAATTAAAAAGGTAGTGATTAATATGGATTTATAAGATTATCATCAAATCAGAAACTCTGCCAATATTTCTTTAGACTCAATATAAAATTTTGATTCAGTATATTGAGATTTTCTTTCTGAAAAATATACTAAAATGAAACTACTTCAACCAAATTATTTCTATTATGAAATACAATCAGGTCTTCCTATTATTTCTCACACTAGCAAATGGAAAGGAGAGCTATTATTGAGACAACTATAATATTGTTTTGGCTTCAATATTCCTTAATTTAATTGATGAATAAGCAAAGTTGATAATTTTTATATCTTCAAAGGGAATTTTTGAATCTCAGGTAAGCTTGATCTCTAACCTTTCTCTTAGTTTTCCTGAGGATTTCTTCAATTAAAATTATCATCTCAAGTATTCCATTCTTTATTTTGTGTTATTTTTTATAAGAAAAATATAGCTTAAAACAAAATGAATATGAAGATCTTCTTTTTCCATGTGTCAATTTTGAGATATCTTTTCAGAAATTAGTTATTTCACATGTGCTTTCTTTTTTAATTGTTAATTCCAAAATTCTGTGGTCATGTTGAGCCCATGCCTTAACGCATTAAAGTCTCAAAATCACCAAGCAATTAGTATAAAGCTCAAGCTTTCTAGGCTTTCCATGTTACTAAAAGAAACAAAAAGTTTCTTCTATTTCTCAAAAGCTTTAAATACAAAATACTTGTTATTAAATGTCAATACTAAAATGCTATGTGTTTATTATTATAATAACCCAATTTAGCAATTCTAATCACTTTAAATATGTAATAAACTTTACTCTTTGGGGAAAATATTTTGATAGAGCTAAAATGATGATCTAATTCAAATCTTATTTTGCTTCATAAACTTAATTTGATGGGTTTTTTAGTACAAATTAGCTTTTAACAATTTATAAATAATTCATTGTTTATCGAAAGCCATTTTTTTCTATGAAACACTTTCATGTAAAGTCTGGGCTACTATCTTTAATTTTCCTTTTAGAATGAAAAATTTAATGAAAGGGTTCAGTCATCATTGAGATAATTTCTTCTTATATAAAAATAATGACTGAGAAATTATATTAGAAACCATCTTCTAAATACTTGATAATAAAGAAAATATCCATATAAATATAATAGGGCATCTCAAACCTTCCAGAGACTGTATTGAGAAACCAACCTTTTTCCTGCCCAAATCCTGCTTTTTTTTTGGGATTTGAAGAATCTCACACCAAACTAACCAAGGTATTTTAGGTACACAAACCAATTTGTTTGTTTAAATGCCACATATTCCAACATCTCCTGGAAAAAATTAAATAACTTGAATCATGAACATCCTTTTCATATAAATTTTTCAAAACTAGATCCTAAACTTCACCCACTATTAATAATGCCAAAAAATACCTCTGAAAATCTTCAATCCAGGAATTAGGGTACTTAAATTACATAAAGGCTTTGTATCTAGCCTCCAATTAATTATTCAAGGAATAAACAATTATGTTACATTCATTTGTGAAAGCCATTATCTGAGATCATGTATCTTAAACCCTGCACCTTCCAAATACACTTCAAATAGCCTAAAAAATCTATCACCTTAAAAATTTAGGAAATTATGGCAAAACACTCATATTTCATTTGATAGATTAGTGAAGATAATTCAAGATGATTCCATTTTTCATAATTCCTCAACCTTCAAGCAAAAATACCCATTTATTAAATAAGCCATGGTTTTATCAAGACTAGTATCAAATAGAAATTTTGCATCATTGGGAAGAACTGGAGCTCTTTTGGGAGTTACCAAAAGTACTATTGGGATCTATGAAATCCAAATAATATCATTTTTACTAAAGCTTAAAAGGGGATTTATCTCATGGTAAATGTTAATAAATGGGACTGGAATACCCAAGGTCATGTAAGAGGAGAGATTTACTGGATGTATTGTATTCCCAGATGGTAGCTTGATATATATATCACAAAGACAAGGTAAATATGATGGGGCTTATTTTAATTTACCAGGGAGTTATCGTGAGCCTTAGAGGTATTTTTATATACCCAAAATACCAAAAACAACAAAATTATGTTATAATTATAAATAAATAAATTTATTTATCTTATACAAACAAAAATTGAAATATAAATATGAAATTTATAAACAAAATTAAGAATTTTGCTATAATATAGAATTGAAGTTAAATTGAGATTTAAAATTGTGAAAATATGCTTTTACTTGAAAAAACTAAGTAAAAATAAATTTTCAACAAAAATATTAAGATTGAAATTCTTTTGAAAAAACATCAAATAAAAGTTATTATAGCTTTTTTTCCAATGAATAAACTTATAAACATTATTTCACCATTGTATTCCTCATAAAAAATAAGGTGGGATCACCTCTGGGTGAAAATTGTGCAGCTCAACTCTAAATAAGCTTGAATTAAAATTTTGATATTTTCTGTATTAAACTCTGAAAATCCTTAAAACCTTAGTTTAATTCTCACCACATGTGGTGTTAACCATCAATTTTTGTGTTAAAATTGAGGTGTGGTTTGTAGTTTGGAAGTTATGAGGAATTGAAGTATTTTCAATTGAAATATAAAAATGTGTGCATGTATTACATAAGTGAACTTGAATTAAATATGTAAATTTCTAGTATAATACATCATGAGGAATTAAAGAAAAAATAAATTGGAAAGATTAATTTTGGGGGAAAAGGAATCTTGGCTCCAAGGGTACCAGACTCCCCCAAATTCCTTGCTTACAGTGGTGGGATGTCAAAATTCATGCAAAAGCTCATTACGTTTGGCCTGTAATTGGTCTGTGACTCAATTTATGATGAGTTTTTGATACCAACCAGGGAAGTTTTAACTGTTTCCAAGAGGGTAAAACTACCTTCAAGTTAAAACAATCTTAGTAAAAACACTTTCAACTGGTTTTTATGTCTCTTAAAAACATCATTATGTGTTTTGACGGCTTGAAACCAGGTATTACTATAGCAATGGCTGATTTAAGGGGCTAAAATGGCTGAAAATAGCAAAAAATGGCTAAAAACAACCCTTTTTTTGGTCCAAAAAAGGGTTCAATGATGCCATAATTGTCTTTTCTGTTGAAAGAGTGTTTCTCACGACTGATTATAGTAAAACCTACTTTTGGAGTAAGAAAATTGGTGGCTATAAAGGAATGTATTCTTTGCCCCACTTTTCTCTTCATGTTAAAATCTTTTTCCTTTATAATTAGTTTAAAAAATGTTAAACCAATCAATAAAATATTCTTACCACCTTTTCCAAATAATTTTAAACCTTTTAGAAATGTGAGAAAATCATTCTAATCATCTTTTGTAGCTCTTATAATTATTTTTACCCTTGAACCACCCCAAAAGTGAATTAAAGCATCTTTAATTACTGTTAACTTTGTCACTTTGTTTTGAAATTCACTCTGGTCACTTCTAGTCATGTTTTCTCTTTAATTTTATTTTTATATACTTTTCTCTCATATTAACTGCCTGAAGTTCTTTTCTCAATTAATTCCAATTGAAACTTCTTTTGTAGAGTATTCTTGGATAAATTTTTATTGTTTTATACTAACAAATTCAAAAACAATAATTTTGGTATGTTTTCTTTTAAAAAATCTTTAAATTTACTATTCTTCATTAAACTTCAAATTTTAAAATTTTGAGGACAGGAAAAGTACTTGATTTTTAATCAAAATCTCATATCCACACCTTACTACTAAGAAGATCAATCTCTCCTTTCTGATTCAGCTTATTCATGATTACTGTATATAGTCCCAAAATGTAAAGTTATTGTAGCTAAAATCAACATAACACCAAATTTAACATTTTTCTTTCAATATCATTAGTCTGTATAGAATATGTAATTGATATTTTGAAAGTATTTCTCTTTTTTAAGCAAAATTAAAAATCAGATTTGAAAAAAACAATAGGTGCAGACATTTGTTAAATGCACTGTGAGTGGTGTAGTTTTAAATAATAGGGTGTGTTAAAGTTGCCAAATCCCACACTCCAAATCCTGAGTTTTTTTCGCCAAATCACGCATTAGCTTTTTGGGATTTGGGAAATCCCACACCTCAAGAGGTGAGGTATTTTGAGGTACCAAATTCCACCTTTAGCTTCACTTAAAGGGACATTTTTACCACACACAACTCAGTAAGTGCATGTTAAATTAAATAAGACTTCCCTTCTCTTGCATAGAATTTCAAATATACTGGTCATTTATTAAGTTATTTGATTTCAAATTGAATTTTCTATACATTGTTTCTTCATTTACCATGCCAAAGGCATTGCAAAGTTTACCTTTACTTCAGACCTTAAACTCACTGCAGTTCATTGATGCTCTCAGATCTGATAGTGATTCTTATATCCAGTAAGATATAATCTTATTATATATGATAACATCACAAAGATAAATCAATCCTCATAGAAGATATCCATCACATTACATGTATACAATGAATGATTTACAAACATTATCATCTGAAAAGTTTTGACAGCTATGTAGGACCACACATGAATCATTTGAAAAATTTGTTGCACAAATTCAAGATGAAAAAATGTTTCAAAACTTATCACAAAACAAAAAATGAAATCCTGCCATCCAGTTGGCTGTGGAACTATCAAGGCTAGGATCAAATGTAAATGGGGACGCCTTGGGAAAGATTGGAATGTTGTTTGGAATTAGCCGTGGGGCTATTGTGTTGTACACTCAAAGAGTGTTCCAGATATTAATGAATTTGAAGCACAAAGTGATTGTGTGGCCAACAATAGAACAATGAAGAGAGATGTCTCAACTAATGCAAGCAGAAGGCTTCCCTGGGTGCATTGGGTTTATTGATTGGAGTCTGATACCATTATCACAACATCCCCCCAATGATGGTGAAGCCTATTTTGATTTAAAAAAGAGGTAAGCTGTTGCATTTTTATTCTTTATTCCATTTTTACTTATTGTT
Source organism: Austropuccinia psidii (assembly GCA_023105745.1). Lineage (NCBI taxonomy): Eukaryota > Fungi > Basidiomycota > Pucciniomycetes > Pucciniales > Sphaerophragmiaceae > Austropuccinia > Austropuccinia psidii. Next base: position 17,896,663 of record JALGQZ010000007.1, on the reverse strand, counting down.
TAAAATTAAGGTATTCTATTTCAATACAACTGGTTTGCAATATCAACAAACAGTTCACTGCTCTACATGTTGGTTTTACTGGGTCACTTCATGATTTGAATGTCTATCAACATATGAAAATAGCACAAACACCTCAAGAGCTTTATGAAAAGGATCGGTAATTACTTGCCAATTTAGCATATTTAAGCTCTCCTTGGGTTGTTCCAGCATATAAGGGAGTTGTAGCACAAAATGAAGACAACCATTCTTTCAATTACTGTCTAGCAAAATCAAGGGTCAGAATCAAGCATGCAATTGGAATTTTGAAGGAGCGGTGGTTTTCTCTAAGGGAAATGCAAAATCAAATGAGGGATAATCATGAAATTTAATATTTTGTTGATTGGGTCATTTCTTGCACAATTTTACATAATATGTTAGCACAAATTGGTGATGAATGGTTTGATCTATATGAGGATGATGATCCACCACATGCAGAAAATCTGTCCAATAACAACATTGGGGAAGGTGTGGTAAATATGCATGAAAAAATTAAACCAATTACTTTGGCATGGAAAGATAGTCAATTGTGAATTTCATAAAGAACATTTATTTATGTACTTAATTTAATTTCATACAACAGAGTGGAGATGTTATTGGTAAAATAAAACTATTTACAAGTAATATTTTTTAGTTCTTTTTTGATCCTGCATATTTCTTTCAAAGTACCCATTGACTCTTGAATTAATTTTGGTGGGTGTCATTTTCAAGAATTTGTCACCTACATTAAATAATTTATGGTTTATTTGAAAAGAAAATTCAAAATGAGTAATTTTGTCATGATTGATAATTTCTGGAGGAGCGTTTGTTGCATGATGAGCAATTGTTGATGTCTTCCAAAGAATTTCCATGATGCCAGGTTTTTTTGAAAAATTAATCTTCATTTTAAATTCAGTGAAGTGCAAGCCATGTCCAGAGGGGGTGAAGACAGTTGGAAGGGGATGGAAATATTTTTTTGATACAAAAGAAAATATACCATAAGTCCAGGCATTGAGATTATTAAAATCTTGGTGTGGCTTATTGAAAAATCCATCTTGAGTGACAATGACATTGGTAAATGATTTGAATTCTTCCTTTGGATTCTTAGAAGTCCATTCAAGATGACTGAAATTTGGTAATTTGGCTGCTTCTATTAAAGACTGATTTTCATTTGCAGCTAATTTTGAAAAATGGAATATTTTTGAGTAAATGAATTCATCATATTGATGAAGTTTGGTCCATTTATTATTATCTGTTTCAATTTGATGAGGAGTTAAACCTGGTTTTCTGGAGTAAACACCTGAAAATTCTGTAATTACTTAGCAATTATTAAAATAATAAGCAAAAAATATCACATGCCTGCAGATTTGCCAGAATCTTAACCAGGACAAAACCCAATACCTTTCATAATGCCACCTAGGACTTGCTTATTGGTTTTAATTTCTTGTAAATTTTGAGATAAGGACATTAATGTCATAATGAGGTTTTTGAGCATTTGAGAGTGGCCAGAAGAATTTTCAAAAGTGGTTATTTCATAAATTATGACAGGTAAAAAGGGCTTTTTGGTTTTATCAATGAGTATATAAGGATGGGGTAGAGTGTTGAGTGATGGAAGTTTTAACCATGAGGAATTGGCTGATCTCTTGTCAATTGAAATGGTTTAAAAGTTCTAATATTATGTGTTTGAATGGCCAAGGTGAGACATTATTTTTTTTGAATAATGGATGTGTTGCCTTTGGCTTTGGGTGAGTTTTCTTTTATGATTTGATTTGGTATTATTATCCTCATGATGTTCTATATTTGGTTTAGTCCTAACCATGACATCAAGAGAAGGAATAATAGTGTCATCATCTTTCAAATCATTTTGATGAGGTGCTGAGTCTGGTTTAGTCCTAACCATGACATCATCAGAATGATTTGAAGAGTTAGACAGAGGAGGAGGGTTTTTTCAATTTCAAAGAAGATGGAAGGGGGCTGAAATTGAATGACATTGCACAATCAACACTTATAAATGATCCACCCCTATATTAACAAATAAATAAAAAGATTAAACAAAAATTACAAATTGAAATAAAAATAAAAAAAGAATCATGAGTCAGTATTGATAATCATCAAAAGAAGAAAAAAATAATCATAAATTAAATATGATTATGATTAGAAAAATTAAAAATAAGAAGTCATAACTGATTTATGATGATGATTAAAAAAAATGGGGTCAGTAATCATAATTATCAAAAAAAAAAGAAAAGAGGGTAAGAAATCATAATAATCAAAAAAAAAGAAAAAAATCGGCATGAATTAAAGATGATTAGGAATTAAACAAGAAAAATCATAATCAATTAATTATGATGATGATTTAAAAAAGGAAACATAAATGACTTATGATGATTATTAAAAAGAAAAAGACAAAGTCAGTATCTGATTCAAAAAATATTTATCATTGGAAAAAGAAAAAAATATTTAATTAGTGTTAATGGCCTCCAGAGGCCATTTAAAGAAAAAATAAAAAAACCGCACCAAATCAATTTGGAATTGATTCAGGAGGCCTTCCAAATTGATTCCAAATCAATTTGGAGCAATTTTGAGGGCCTAAATCCTGGAACCTCCCAGGAGCCTTTTTGGGAGGTTCCAGGGTGAGTGGGGTGGTGGATGAATGGGAGTAGGAAACTGTTAAAAATGGAAAATAAGATGGAATTACCTATAATTGAAAAAAAAAAAATTTTTTGAATAAGTTATAAAAAAAAGAAAGAGAGTTTGAGTGAGAGGTGGAGCCTCAGAGAAAAACAAAAATGAAAAATACTTACATGAATTAAAAAAAAAGAATTTTTTTTCAGAATAATCTAAAAAAAAAATTGAATTGAAGCGTGAGGGGTGAAGAAGTGAGAGGTTGAGCCTGTCAAAAAGATCAAAAAATAGAAAATTTACCTGATTTAAAAAAAAAATTCTTTTTGAATGATCTTAAAAAAAATAATCAGTTTGAAATAAAGAGTTGGGAGAAAACAAATTAAGAAAAGAACAAAAAAATTGTATCAAAATAAAAAAAGAAATTAAACTAAAGAAAAAAAACCTATAAAGATATATAAAAATAAATCCAAAAAATTAAAAAAAAAATGCCAAAATCGAACACCAAAAAATTAAAATAAAAGAAAAGAAAGATAAATTCTAGAAACATATAGAAAAACAAGAAAAAAAAGAAAAAAAGGAATGTCAAAAACAATAAAATAGCAACAAATGAAATTTCAAAAAAAAGGAAAAAAGCAGCCATCCACTTGTATTTGGAAAAAAATCCAAAAGAAAGGTAATATGTAGGTAGGCTTCAATTTCAATTGGAACAGACTTGTACTTTGGTATTTGGCACATAAAATCTTGTTGCAAAACTTTCCCAAATTTTCAATTTTGTAATAAATTGCCTGTCACAGCCAAGGAGGCAGGGGCATTACCAATCATCTTCAACAATCATTACCTCATTGATACCCTTCAAAACCCAATCAGCAACAATCATTATTTTATGGATACCCTTCAAAACCCAATCAGCAAGGGGGTTTCATTCTACATTCTCCAAATACAGTTTTCAGACCTCAAGACAGTTTCATACAGGCAAGACCCAAATACAGGATTCACCAAATACAGGCCTTTCATCAATACAGGCACAAATACCTGTATTGACTGTATAACCTGTATTGGATTCACCACTACAGGATTCAATCCCACATACAACTTCTTCCAGCATACAGGCCAGTATCTCAACACTCAAACTCCAAGGCTGGTATTTCTCACATATACCAGCCCCTCTTCATCTGCCTGGGGGTTTTTCCCCCAGTTAATTAAAATATTGGATTTATTATTTAATATTATTTTATTTCTCATTTAAGAAATATTATTTTATTATTTATTAAGTTAGTCTTTGCCTTCCCTCACCTGTTCAGTAGAGTCCTGGTGGCCATATCCTTTATTAATCCTTTTCTCTTTTCTGAACAGGTTGAAACAGTGGTACAGGATTATTTGTGGTTGGCTCTTTATTATTGCTTTTGTTTTGTCTCTCTTATCTTTTATGCTTATTATTTTATGACTAGGAATTTATCCTCTTACTCCATTACTCTTATCATTTGAGTACTCTTCTGAGCCCTCCATAAGTAAGTCTGTTCACTGAGTGCCAGGCCCTCTTCATTTTAGAAGAGCCCCTGTGACATTGCCATCAAATTTCACAACATAAGATCAATTCAAAATTGGTGCCCCAATTTAGCATAAACATCACTTTTATTTAACAAATCATCACATGATGTATACCTAATATGTTATTTCTTATTGATTAATGTCAAAATGCATTCCAACTCATCAATTGGCCCACTTGATTACAATTCTGCTATAGCAAAATCCATCTGGCATTTCTTTTCCTTAATTTCATATTCCCGATTCCACTTTTATTTTTCAAATTCATGGTTCTTGGTGTGTTGCTTCTCATCAAACTCCATTTTCTTTTTCAGCTGAATTCTTCAAAATGTTCCTTTTCCATGTTTGTTGCTTTCTCTTCATTCCATCTCTCCCTTTCCCACTCCAAACAAGCATTTTCACTTGTTTCACGGGCTAAGAATGATGACTTTTGTCAGTAGGATTGATCACAGTAGCCATAAATCCAAAAAATACCCTTTTTCCGTGATTGAATCAAAGTTGCATATTTTGGTGAAAACATATCCATTGGCATTCTCCTAGAACCACTCTTGTCATTCAAGTTGGGTGTCAATGCTTGATTACGCTTTTGTGTTGAATGTGTTACGTATTTTCTTTTCTGGTCAAAGAAGAAATAATCAACAATGGATTTCATAAGTATCAGGCTTACACATACTTACTGATTCATGTTGAAGTTTTTCCACTTGAACCAAGTCATCTTCATTATGAAGCAAAGGAGCAAGATTGAGAGGTGATTCCAAGCCATTACTCTCCTTTAAAAAGTAACTGAGACTTAATTATCACAGGTAGAAAGAGGAAGAGATGATACCTTACCTTATCAAGCAAAACATCATCATCACCATTTAAGCTGTCTTTTTCTTGAAAATCATAGCTTGAAATGGTAGTTACATTGGGCTTGTTTCCAAAGAGCACATCCATTTCAGAATAGCAAGGAAATATACTTTCAAGCTTTTCACTCATTGATTTGATTCCTTTACTCTGATCTTCTTCCATTAGTCCAACCCCAGTTGAGTTTTTTGGCTGCCATATATTTCTTTTTGTATGTTTTCCATTGATCTCAGATGCTGCTTGAGTTAAGGTTTAGGCAATTTTGTTACCTTTTGTTTACCTCAATGGCCATAAGCTTAAATCCATTCTTCTTTGATGAAGGAGGTCTTCCAATAGATGTTCAACCACTAGTACCAAAACATAACTTGAAATTGGATTTGATTGAAAGCCAATTAATTATGGTTAAATAATCTGTACGTATTAAGCTACCTGATGGATGAGGCAGGCCAGAGGTGATCTTCATATCTGACTTGATGTGTCTTTCTTTGAAACAAGGCATTATTCTATTGATGAGGAAATATAAATGGACTGGAAGTTTTTTTTTCAGATTGTCCAAAATTGAGTCTAGAATAATATGTGGTACAGTTATGAATTGTGAATACCCATTTGGGTTAGGTTTAAAACTGAAATCCCAGATGCATGGGATTTGGTCAAAATACCAGGATACTCAGTTAAAATGCCATGTGATTTACACATAATAAACCCAGGATTTAGTGTTGGGATTTGGTGAATTTGACACCCCCTAATGTATTTTCCCAGCTAGTAGATCAGTGGGCTGACCCTTTGGAGGAAGAAGACTCCCCAGAACTAAGCAATTGTCAATATATCCCTGAGATGAATGAAAATATCAATATGTAGGAAAAAATAAAACCTGTTACCTTGGAAATGTAACATGCATGGTAAACTAATTGTAATTTAAGAGAAATGTTTGTTTGATATTTTTTAATTATCTTTGAAAATGAAATATCTATTACTATCCAGAAAAAAAGGCAGTTGAACCAAGAATATTAAGACAAAAATTCAAGATTTCTTTATGTTCATGTGGAAAAGAAAAAATTTTCAACATTGAAATAAAAGAATTTAGTGGAAAACTGGTTTCAAAAAAATTAACAATCTATTTTGAAACACATGTCAATATTGCAAAATGTACTCCTTGTGTAAATGAAGCTTTTTCAAAACAAAATTAAAACAATTTTCATATTTTTACATAATTGCATGTTGATATGAGCAATCCTGAAAATATTTAGAAATAAATATATTTGGGAGGAAAAATGAAAGAAATTCTTTTGTATAACTCATGTTGAAATGGAAAATGACACTTTTTTGAAAAAAAAGACACAATTTTAATAAATTTTTGCAAGTTCATTTTGGAATAGAAAATCCTTAAAGATATTCCAAAAAAATAATCCAACTAGTCAAATTCTTCTTTTTAACTCTTTGTTCATCTTTTTGGTTCCTACCGATTTTTTCACTTCAAAAGATTTAATTTTAATAAATTTCTCACCCACTCTGGATAATTTATGATTAATTTTGAAATAACATCCAAAATGAGTAACTGATTGATTTTTATTGAATTCAGGTGATGGTTTTTTAGTTTGATGAAGAGTTTTGGATTTTTTCCAAATAAATTCAATGATACCAGATTTTTTTGAAAATTAACATTCAAAACTCAGTTCAGGAAAATGTAGTCCATGTCTTGATGGCTTGAATAGAGCTGGAATTGAAATGAAACAAATTTTGAATAAATTAAAAAATTTTGATAAGTCCATTAATCAAAATCATTTTCAGCTCTATGTTGCTCATTATGAAGAACTATCTATTTCTTTAATTAAATTTGAAAAATTTTGAAAATTGGTTTAGTGATTGTTGAACCATGCAGTTTGACTAAAATTTGGTGAATTGGCTTAATTCATGGTTTTTTTATCATGAATTTCTCCTTTATTACATAATTATTGCATCCTTGAAAGATTAAATGAATCATCTTTATGTAGATCCTTCTATTTATTATTTTCTTCTTCAATATCATTGATGTTCAATTCACTTATCCTTTAATAAAATTCAGTATATTTTCAAAAATCAGATCTTTGTCTAAATCCAATGCCTTTGATTACTCAATAAATTATGTTTCATTTTCAATTTTCTGTGTATTATGGCCTAATTTACATAATAAGGTATGTAATTCTTGAATAGTTTCTGATACTGGATTTTATCAATTGAATTAGTGATTTTGATATGTCATTATTGGAATATTTTTGAATTTTATTTAATGAATTAGTGTGTATGGATGTTTATGAGCCTTATTAGGTAAACGTGTTAACCCTGTTTGATGTGTTTTTTTTTCTGATTGGTATCAATTAATATTACTTAAATTATTCATATGTAAACTCAAGTTTCTCAAAAGAATAATTTATTGTATGATACATTCACCTAATTTCTCTTGTAACAAGTTTGGCTAATTTATTTTAATATTTATTCATGGATTATTGATCATTTATATTTTCATGATGCAAAGATGTTGTTGTCATAAGTACATTATAATGATTATGAATGGTGGGAGGGTATTTTCCTGAAGATTTGAGAGGAGTTTAAAGAAGGGAAAATGATTTAAAAGAATTAAAAACAAATAACATCCTAAAAATCCACCATTAATTCCAATGAAAATAGAAATAATAATAATAACAATTGGTATTTATTTCTTTTAAGAAAAATTATTGGAAATTTAAAAAAATTAGAAATCATTGTATTTCTAAAAGAAAGAATTATTTTTTGAAAAGAAAAATGGAAATAATAATAAAAGCAAGGTTTGTTAGTGAAGAATGTATGGATAAAAATAAAAATAAAAAAATTGGGAGGCTTTAATAGCCTCCCAGTATATTTTTTAAAAGAATTCTTGAAACCTATTTGTAGTCTATTCTAGAAGCATTTCAAACTATTTCTGAATGAATTTTGGAGCTTTCTGGGGGTCCAAAACCATAAAAAAGGAGCTGGATAAACTTGAAATAAATTTGGAAATGATTGGGGAGGCCAGGGTACCAACAGTACATGTAAAGGAGTAGCTGGGTTGCTGGTTGATCATAGTGATGGGAAGGTTCAAGTTGAGGAGGGTGATGAAATTCTTGAGGTGCAGGTAGGCGATAGTAATTATTCTATTTTGTTTACAAATAAAAATAAACAAACTTACCTCCAAAGATAAAAGAATGTAATCTTTGAATTCAAAAATTTAATAAAATCTAAAAAAAACTTACCAGAATTTGAATTGAAAAAAAAATAAAAAAAAGTAGAAATTTGAATTCAAAAATTAATTTAAACCTGATGACTCTTTTTTTAAAAGTGAGGAGAATTAAATTTTTTCAAGTTTTTATTTGCATTGAAAAAAATTTGATAATTAGAGATGAAATTAGAATTTGATATTATCTTTTTTAAAAGTGAAGAGGATTCAATTTTTTAATTTTCAATTTGAATTCAAAGATAAAGATAAAAAAATAAAAATTGGAATTGAAAACAAATTTAATATTTTTTTGGAAGGGATGAGGATTTTTTTATTGATTTAAAAAAAAAGTTGAAAATCATTATAGTTGAAATATTTCTACTTAAATAAAGTTATTAAAAATGATAATACTTGAAAATTAAAAATGAAAAATATGTGGTATAATTTTTATTTTATTTTTGGAGATCAATTTTTGTTAATCATTTTTCTCGGTTTTCTTAATAAATTCTGCGTTGAAAATATTCATAATTTCATGAAAAGATTCGAAGCTTGGACACATTCAGGCCTCTATAAACAACAGATTTGATTATTTAATTTCAGCTGAAAAATTAAATAATTCCTGGTATTTCAAATGAAAACCGCAATTGTAAAAAAAATTCGTAAAACATCAGATAATTTGAGTAAAAAAAGATTAAACTAAAAGCTATCTATTAAATCAGGTATTTTTTCAACCTGTGAAAAAGTTAAAGATTATCTCAATGCATCAATAGTAATATCCATATAATACTTCTTCCTTCTGAACTCCAATTATTTTCATCAAGGGTCATTATAATCATCTTTTTCAATCATACAAGTCAAAAGAGGTATTATATAAGCAAAAAATCTATGAGAAAATCAAATGAATCTGAAAGAATTAAAATTATCATATGCAAAGCTGGATCAATTGATTCAACATCTAGAGAATCATAGCTTTAAATTGGAAAAATATTTGGATCAATCCCAAATAACTATTCCATTTCATACAAGCATATCCAAAAGAAAGGAATTTCATAAATCTGGGGGCATTTTTTCATTAATTGCACTACACACCTGACTCAAAGGAATATATTCCTTTTTTTTCTAGAATTTTTTGGGAAAAAATTAGTATATTTTCAATAAATTAAACTGAACCTTGAATTTATGTGCCTTTTTTTTCTGGAATTTTATTCCTGATTTGGCCTCCAAAATGTCTATAATAAATCCCTATATCAGCCAGAATAACTACCTAAACAAGACAACTCCCAAACATTTTTTTAATATCTCTGTCATTTGTGAGGTTCTCTGTGATTTTTGATCTCTGAAAGATTCTTTTTCAAATAAAACTCAGATCCCTAGCTGTAAGTGGAGTATTTACAGAGAAAAAATATCAAACTGATTAGGAATAAACTATATTTCCACAATCTAAACACAAAACCCATGAAAAAATAAAACATAGTAAGATTTCCTGTTTTATGGTTGAGTATGGTCCTGATGTAATTATTTTAGTCTTATTAAATTCAATTCCATCAGAAACTCTAGCCACATAATAGCTTCAAAATAAAATAATTTTGGTAATATTATATTATTAGGTGCAAAATGAATTTTAGCTGCAAGGGTGCTAGACTAATTCAAAATCCTTTCCTCTGGGTGTTGAGTATTGTGGGAGCTCCTCTGTGTGTGGGATAAAATGAGGCAGTACCTGGAAGGGGAAATTACAAGTCAACAGTTTTGAATTTTTGTTTGGGACTTGTAACCCTTGCTCTCCTTGTGTACTAGAATAATATAGACTTCCCTTCCTAATATTCTAAGTTATCTTTACTGAGTTAACTAAATTAATTTTATTATTTATAGTGGCTGGATCAGGAAATATTGTACTCAACAATCTCTAATCAAACTTTTCTCTACTAAAAACAATGGTTATTTAAAACCTTAACAAATGAATTCTTTTAAAAACCTTAAGCAGGCTTAGTGGATTCCACCAAATAATTTTACAACAAAATATAAAATAATATAATAATAAAAATAAATAAATAACTTTGAACACCATTTTATAATACAAAACCACAAAATCTTCTTTTCTTGATAATTCTTGAGTAAATATAGAAACTAATAGCTAAAACAACAATCATCCTCAATTCTCTGAAATAATAAACATAAAAAGGATAAAAATATATTTCAAGCCCTTTGTGATGTGATGGATAGGCTAATACTCCAGTAATTGTTAATAATATAGTATAATATGGGTAATTCAATGTTATGTTTGGTGTTCTGTTGTAATAATAAATTATATAATCTCTTCTGGGTTGTTTATGATAATACTAGCTAATTTTTATAGGTTTAATATTAATTTGAACTAAACACTAAAGTATTTAATTTAATTTTGTTCCTTTCTGTTCCTTGATGATAATTTATTAGGTATTACCCAATAGATACAAATCCACTTTCATTTTAAAAGTAGTAAAATTAATCCAGTTGTGCAATTTTTCTTTTAAAACAGGAAAAATTACTCTCTTTGAGGAAGTTTACAGCAAAGACTACCTCAAACCTAACTGAAAATGATTAGGTTTTATCTTAAAGCCTACAAAATTACTTTTGGGTGATGGTTTTCTTTTAAAACTCTCTAAAAATTACTTTTAAGGCTTAAAAGCTAAACTCCAGAGATTCCTTGCTCATGAGCTTCAAGCTTTAATATCCTGATTAAATAAGCTACCAGTATACCTTCTACTAAGGGATGAATTAAAGTCTTTTCACACTATTGATTTTCTTGGTCTATGTCAACAATGAACCTCATTTACTAGGCTTAATTTATCAAATAAATTTCTAGTATAACCTCCTAGAAGAGAGATCAGAAAAGATAAATTCAATTTACAATTTTCAGATGAGGAAAGGGAAAAAAGTGGGAGAGAAGCCCTCTATTTATATCTGTGGGGCCCTCCATAGGAGTGCAAAAACGAGGTGACTTGGAAATTTTCAGCCTCTGGTGGCTGTACAAAGCAGTGCAAGCTTTAATGGTGGATTTTCAGGGAAAAGGTGTCATTTTGTGACACCAGTCAAGATTGCTTCACTTCACTTTTCATAATGATGTGACATGTCTCTGACCAATCAGATCACTTCATTCTCATCTCATCTATTCACATGACATTTTTGTGACATGTGACTGTGAAATACAGTCTAACCTTAATTTTTGGGCCCTGAAGCCCTTATCTTGGAGTATTACTTAATTGATTACTCATCAGTCACCTGATTGTACTTTATTATGGCTTGCTGGTCTTTGAGGGCTGACTTGTGGGTTAGTTTTCACATTTTTCTGAAAATACATATAGGAATCACTTTCTGTATTCCTTATGGACCTGTATTACCTGTATTCTTCCTGAAAATTCCTCAATCTTCTTAAGTTTTCCCAAAACTTCTCGAAACTTCCAGAAATTTTATTTTTCCAAAATTCTCAGTTTTGGGTATGTGATTTATGTGGCTTGAGCTTGTGACCTTTCCAGATTTCAGCTTCACATAAAACATAATGGTGATGTTGCATATTCAACATCACTCTGACATTTGCAGATTCCATAAAACTTCAGGGTCTCATGGCTGCAACAACAGCAACGTAAATGCAATATCATTCACCCCACCAAAGACAACCAATGTCACTTCCCCCATCCATTACCACTCACTCACCCTCTTTGATTCATTCATCATGCTGACTGTAACTGGTGCTCATTGTTTTCTCCAACATAAATCTGCCATACCTTTTGCATTTTCCTCTACAGCCCTATCCCTATCTTTGTTTTATTTTTCTTCTCAAACACCTTACATCTTCAAAAACATATATTTCTGTTTTTCCATTTTATCTCTTTATTTCTTACCGTCTTTAGTTTCCTCAACACAATTAATGGACCCTCAACAGACTCCCAGTACAGATTCCACCGCAGCACCAGGAGCCTTTGACATTCAAAATATTCTCATGGTAATTCTAAAATAACAAGAGACCATTTCAACTACAATTAACACAATGAAAGGTCATTTTGACAACTTGAAATCCCAATCATAATTACTGTCCCCCATAAAGGGTGGATTAAAACTGTCTCAAAAGTCTCCAAAAGACAAGGTAAACCTGGATAAATTCCAAAGTTCACAACCTGAACTACCAGAATTACCAAATTCAGAAAAGAAGTCCCCCAAAATTACATCTAAACAATGATCACAAAAAGCTGTACTAGTCCCCAAAACCACACCTTGACACGATCCACTTCAAAGGAAGACACCTGACTTTCTGCCTGACTTCAAAGGACTAAAGGTAAGTAAGCTTCTGCTTTCACCCTTTTGATTACTATTCTTGAGATAAAACTTTCATCTTGCATTGGATTAGGATGCATTTTTCAAATACATTAAGATTCTTTGGAATATCCAGAAGCAGGATGCTATTCCACATCCCCCAACTGAAGAAGTCCTTTTCAATTTTATTGCAAGTTTTCAAAATCAACTGAAATAAATACAGCCCTGAAAAAATGTACAAACGTGCTGATGCTTGACAATGAGGACGATGTTCAAGAATTTTCAGCCAAACAACTTCAACCTGTCAAGTTGGCCCAAGGTGCATCTTATGAGTCATACATTCAAGATGCATTAGTTTGCTTATGATTTACCATTTGGTAACCCAGCCTTGCTCAGAAGAGTGATGACCTCTACAATTTGGCATGCCAAATTTTAGCAATAACTACCTTTTAGCAAATTGCAGAAGCAGGGGCCTATAACAACTACAATGTAAACCTCACTTACATCATGCAAACAAGCCTCTTGAAAAAGGCATATGATCACTTTGTTCACTACTTGATCAAGAAATATGATGATCAGGAACTTAAGGTTAAAGGCAGCTACCAAGCTGGGAAGTTCAGAGATGTATGCAATAAGAACCACTCACAAATAAGGTTCTTTTTGAAATTTCATCAATAATTACATTACTTATATTTTCTTGCTTGTCTTATCCTGGAAACCATATTGTGTAATTGTAGCTTTGAGATACTAGACTTGAATATTCCATTTTGAAAAAGTTCCCAAAAAGGTATTGTAGAATTGTTGAAGAGATAGGTGCCCATAGCAAAGATGAGGGTCACGAAACCAAAACAAAGAAGTTTCATGTGATAAAGGGATTACCATACTGTTCCAAGAAAACTAATATCTTCTTCCATAAACTTGATGAATCCATTGAAGAATATTACAGGAATATGGGGATTGTCTCCCACATGCATGTGCGTGTTAAACTAATGCAGCACCCCCAAGAGTTCTTCCTATTGACCTCTACAGCCGCGAATGGTTCAAAGGCTTAACCTGTATTGAATAGCGTTCACTTTCGGACTCAGGAAGTGTGGCATTCTTACCTAATTTCAAAGACTCAGTCCAACCAAAGCCACATCCCAATTAAAAGCTATCCAATAAGCAATTCAACAAGAAGTACCATGAGGAGGTGCTCAGAGTATGATATCCAAGAAAGTGAATAAAGTAATTCTGATAGGGTTGGAAATGAGGAAGATAGTATGGACTTGGAGGAAGAAAGTGCAGGGGGAGATGATGACTCAGATGGGTTATTAGAGCCAGGAGAATATAACTATTAAGATGAAGAATTTCAAGAGATTGGATAAGATGAGGAAGAGAAGGATAAGAGTGAGAACAATGATTCTGAAGGGGGGAAGATATGGAGGGTTTTGAGGAGTAAATTGTGTTATTGATAAGTGAAATTTCATTACAAGGGATCTTTTTCTTGCACCTACATTGACTCACAAGAAAGTTCAACCAACTCACAATACAAAGTTAAGATGCACATAGACAAGTTGCCTTTCAAAAAATCAGCTGCATTGAAGTTACAGATCAATTTTTTTTCAAAACCAAAAATGGATCATTGTAAGATCACCCATCTTGTTTTTGAGCCCTTAATGCGTGTTTTGTGCAAAATTAAAAACATCTTAATGGCCTAACGCATTGTTGATGGGAAAAAAAGGGTTGAATAAAACCTTTGCATAAATCATTAAATATAATGGAGCTGAAATTGTATTCATTACATGCTGTGGATATTCTCCTCACAAACTGCAGAATAGTTTCAAAAAATACCAGACAATTGACCATTTGAGGGACATAAGATGACCCTGTCAGTTGATACTTGGAAGACATCATTTTCAAAAAGGTGGTAAGCAGCTAGTGATAAAATCTCACAAGGGGAAATCATTTGAAACTCATCCTGCCCAATATTCCCAATGGTAACTCCTAGGAGTTGCAAATAGTAGCCAATATTTCCAGTGGGATATTGAATCTTAGGATACACATTGTGTATTTTTTTGACATAAACTCCAGTGAGTGTCTGTTGGTGATTGTTGACAAAATTGTAAATCCCTTTTATAAATCTGTATTCAAATTGGACCTTTCTTTTGAAAATTCTCAGGTTGTTTGGTGGTATTGAGGATGCCTTTGATGTCTGGCAAAAAATCACGGCCCTAACCAATATTGCAAAATTACTCAGAACCCTACTCCCTGGCAGATGTGGAAATTCATCAACCCTACAAACCCCCCTCCTTTTTGCAGTGACCATTTGGAACATTGCATTTTTAATCATCCTTCCCACCTGAATCTGATTTCCGCGCTGACTCACAGGATCCAGATAATCTTCAATTATTCTAATCAATCTCCTTTGCCTGCCTAGGAGGTGTTGTGCTTCCACTTCTTTATGCAAAAAGGTCCCATGGATTTGACCTAAAGTTTCCAAAATTGATTAGAAACACCCCACCTATTACAAAGAAAAATACCCCCCTCCCACTTAATTATCTTTCCATTCATTGGAATCTTTTGGAGTAGACCAATAGTTCTCTCCCTTGCAAATTTGGCCACCCCAAACAAAGGCCCCCAAATCTTTAGCTTCTCTGGAATGTGAAGTGCATAGTGATGGTTTGGTTTAATTTTAGGATTGTTTAAAATCTCCCTTAAAAAAGCTGTATATCGATTGTAAGAATTTAAAAACCTCCCTGCATTGCCTTCTTGTACAACTTTCCTAGAAACTATGCTTGTGCACTGCACAAGATCACCAATGTTTTGGAGGAATTTACCTCTGATTGACTTGCAGTCAATCATACCCTTTGATTCAATTTATATTTCTGGAATTATGAGGGGGATTATCAGAGTAAAAAGAGACAGCCACCGCATTGCTTTGAATATGCCATTCTTGGCACATCCTAAATTTCAGGGAAATTTTGCAGCTCCCCTTGGCATCACAACTGTGCTCATTAGTTCACAAAACATTTCAATGTCTCTATTTGACATGGTTCCACCTCCAACTCCTCCATCAGCTAGCAAATCCCCCTCATCACTTTCTTCTCAACTTCCTGTGTTTCCTGATTCACTTGGATTTGTCAGCTTTTGTCTTTTATCTTGTCTATCTGTAGTTCCTTCACCATTTTCCCTTTTTCTTTCTTGATGTTCATCTTGGAAGCCCCATTGAAAACAAAAATTCTCCACAAGAAAACCCTCAAGCCAATTGTGCATGACTCCAAGGGCCACATGCATATTTGGGATTCAATATGGGAGCCTATTGAGCTCTGACCATTGAATTCCAGTTTCCTTCCGAATATCTTCTTGTTCTTTCAAACTCTTTTCATTTTCTCAAGCCTTTTCAACCTCCAGAAGCTCATATCCTGTGCGTTTGGTGCCCACTTTCATCAACTGAAACTCATTGAGGTTTGCATCAAACCATCCACATAATTTAAATGCTGCTGGTGACCCAAAGCCAACTGCTTTGTGAATTGCTAATAGGTCATCACATATAGGAAGTACCTGTAATTATACCTGCCTTCCTTCTGGATTTTGAGCTGTCAGAACTTTGAAACCATCTTTCAAAGACATAAGCCCATCAACAAGTGAATTGAGACAGTTGGAAATTGTCACAATGCTGGGTCAATTGGGACCAGGTATGATGGAATATAATAGCAAAAAGGCGGGATTGTGGCGCAGCAATGGTGGGATATCTAAGCAATTGGGAATTATGACACCCAAACTCTCTTGCTTACAAGAGATTTTTTTTCCCTTAGGATTAAAACCAGTCTATAAACATTGAAAACACCAGTTGTAAAGGTTTGATATTGTCAGCTTTGGTGGGTGTCTAAGCAAATGCCTTCCAGGCAAATCTCTGCTGGATGTTGGTTGTGCCTTTGACTTGAGCTAGGTCATTCTTCCATTAATCCATTTGGTCCTCCACTGAGTCGAGTTCCAAAAGCCATTTGGTCCACATCTTGAGACTATGAGTGTAATAAGTAAAAATTGGGGTGTTGATTACACCCAATTGATTTGGCTGTATTGTTGAAGATTCCTGTGGTGCTATGCCTTCATCACATAGTGCACTAAATTTTGGAATTACATATCTTTCCACCTCTAGTCTGATATGTGCAATTCCTTGATACATTGTGAAACATGTAGGACAGAAGAAAAATGTACTTAACTTGGGGAAAAGCTTGAGGGACTTCATCATTGTACGTAGATTTCTTTTGGGCTTGATTTTTGCAAAATGGCCATCTTTGGAAGCCAAAATGATTTCATGAAGAAACTTATAAACATGGCGGCAATTTTCAAAGCTTAGTGCACACATAAGGTGGAGCCAGAGAGTAAACACAGAGATAAGAACTAGAGAAATATTTTTACATAAATCTCCAAAACAGATAAATAATGTGATGGAAACTATCCTGGTAGGCGATGTTCAGAATTTTTAGATGGACCAACATCCTCATTGTTAGAGTCACATGTGCTGTTAGTGTTGGTATCACTTGTAGAGTCATGTGAGCTGGAGGTAGATGGTGATGGTATCCTTTTGTGGAGAGTGTTTGAAGAATTTTCTTTTTATAGAATCAAATTGTTGTGCTCATGTTTACACTTGTTGTGAATGGAGATATATTTACCAAATACTGTTCCGTTGGGTTGAGTACTAGTGTATTTGTGTAATGCACAAGATTGGCAAGTACAAAGGACCCGCTGAATCTTCCTAAGGTGTATGAGGAGGTCTATAAAAGTAACGGTAATAAATAATTAACTAAATGGATGAAAGAAGTAAGAGAAAAAGAACAGAGAAGCGTTCTGAAATAGAAAATTTCTTACTTTCAATAATGGTAGCAACCATGTAAAACCAGTTGGGGAAATGATGCTGATTAAGAAAACAATGCACACTAGTGACAGTTGGCATTATCAATGGATCAAAGAGGGTTAGTGAGTGGGAATTGTAACACGTGGGTTCGTGGGGATGGATGGGGGAAGTAACGTTGGTGGTCTTCAGTAGGGTGAATGACATTGCATTTACGCTGCTGTCATTGCAGCTGTGAGACCGTGAAGTTTGATGGAATATGCAAACGTCAGGGTGACGTTGCATATGCAATGTCACCATTATTTCTGTTTTGAATTACCAACTAATAGAGAGGGCCTTTTCTGAGACTCCCAAAATGGTTACTACACTCACATGTCCCACTCCTTTTCCCTTCCCAAAAATATTTTTCCAAACCTACTGGCCTTGCAGAGTTTCCTTAAAAGAGGACAACTATTCAAAACCAATAGTTAAATTAATACATACCATATCCCTTCCAACCACCAGTCCCACTCTTCATTTCTGAAGCTCAAATGAGGAATTTGGAGGTCACATTAATTGAAAGGTTGATATAATATGGCCTTTCCCATTCACCAATAAATTATTTCATTCTTCAAAATTAATCATGCAATTATTTAAAGGAACTCAATTATGTTTATTCCCTCCTTGGGTGGTTCATAACAGCAAAAATACATGAAAGTTCCCAAAATTAATACCTCAAAAGGTGTTTTGTTCCACACCTTGAAAATTCTATGTCCCCTATTATGCCTACAACTCTGCTCTTTTATGAATTGGAATCCTCATTGTGACTCTGATCATAATAATTTCCCAATTTCTTACATTTAAGAATGACAAAAAAAATATACAAAAAAAAGTTATTTACAGAGAAAATTGAAAAATGCCTTTGATTAAGGTACTTTCCATCACAATTATGTGTTGGATAGTGCAGTGGGGTGACACTGGCGGAGAAAACCTGTGGTCAATTTTCCTCAATAAATATATCATTTGCATTCTTCCATGCTTATTTTACCGTTATTTTCCCTTAAAGGTGATTCAATACTATTGGTATCCTCTTTCATATAAATAATGACCATAAAAATAAAAAAATTATTCAGCTGAACTTTCATGGTATACCACAGTATTAAAATTCACACAAAGAATTTTTTTCCTTTTACCTAACATTAATTGAATTTTTGTTAATTTTTTTCAGTTTTTGGGTTTCAATCCTAACCAGTGCAGTTCAAATGGTTTCTAAAAGTATAAAATAAACTTCAACATTAATTTATCATTTTAAAATTGTTGCCAACTGCTACAGAGGTATTAAAAACTCATTCTGAAATTCCTTGATCTTCAAAAATTGGAATTAACTATAACAAAGTCTGTTTATAGGGTCCAAAACAGAAAAAAATAGCTAACAAATCATTCCTTTTTTGGACTAACCCAGTATTGATAAATGTAGTTCTGACCCAAAACAAGATCATAGTGTCTCAAATGCGTTTCAAAATCAAATCTAACTACTATTAAAGATCTGATAAAGGCATAAAATAATTTCTTCTTTTCCCAAAATTTTCTTTTTAATTTGAAGTTATTTACTTTTTAATTTAGTCTTCTTACCATCTAACTAATAAAGCCCTTTTTATATAACTTAAAACATTATAGTTTTTTTTCAAAAAGAAAAATCATGAAAATAATTTGAAACTCTTATGACAATTTTTGCTATTGAGCCAACAGAAAAGTGAATTAATAAATTTTTAAATACTGTAAAGCCTTATCATTAATCTTATATATTAAATGTAGTAATTTTTAGCTTTTTTTTTATCTTGAAAAAAGTTTTATAAAATAAATTTCTCAAATATCAATTTCTTGAATCCATTTTAATTATTAATGAAAAAAATATTATTTTTTAACTTCTGATTTTTTTTTCTACTTTTTTTGTAATTGAATTTTTATAATATGATTGTTTTTTAAGTAAAATTGAAATCATCGTTTATTTTTTTATTTTTCTTTTTTGATTCAAAAAATAATTACATGAGTTTTTTAAATTAAAAACCTCTATATGAACAAACTTTTGTAAAAAAAATGAAATTCAAAAAGAAAATAATTCAAAGTCATTTTTTCAATTCCTTTTCCTTTTCTAGAAAAAAAAAATATTTGAAAATTTATTTATAAATACTTTATTTTTCTTCCATGTAATTCATTTCTTCTTTTTTTCCTTTAAAAAATTTCAATATATATATATTCTTTTTAATTTTTTATATATTGAATTGAATATTAATCAATTTTTATTCAAAACTGAAAGTTTATTTTAAATGACTATTGGTTTTTTTTGAGATTTTTCTTCAAAATTTTTGATTCATTTATTTATAATATTTTAATATATATTTTTTGATATTTAATCTAAATTCATGCTTTTTTGTTCTTTTGTGTTTCAAAAATTGCATATTAAAATTTTAGTTTAATTATAAGATTCTGGTCGATTCAATTTTTTTTTGGTTTTAATTGTCAATTTCTTTTTCTTTTTATTTTTTTTATTTTTTGTAAAATTTATGATCACCTTATCTTATTTCTTTTTTATCAAATTGAATTGACTTGAACTTTTTAATTTTGAAACTATAATTATTATTATTTTTAATTAATAATCAGTTCAAACAAATTTTTTAATTTTTGATTTTTTTTATTTAAAAAAAAAAAAAATAAGTATGATTAATTAAATTCTAAAATTAAGTTTAAATTTTCAATTTTCTTTCATTCATATTTGAATAAGTAATAATTTATTTCTTAAAAAAAATCAAAGATATCATTCATACACACCATGAGCAAAGTGGCCACACCTGAAAGCAGGTATTAAATTTGAAAAATAGCTTGGACTCTGCTTAGTCTGAGCTTTGGACTTTACTCTGAGCTGAGTTAAAACCAGGATTTTATTCTTTGGTGAGATTCCAAGACCTTCTCATCAACTGGAATATTAAAGAACTTTTAAGTTCTTTTCTTATTCCATTGAGTTAGATCCATTTCACTTCATTCTTATCATAATGAAAATTTGACGTGTATGGAATATTTATCCAAATTTTTTCATCATATTAATCAAAATCACAAATACATTTAACTCAGAATATGAGATCTATATTTTGAATTGAGAAAATTACTCATTTTTTTCAAGCTCCCATAAAAAAAAGCCATGTTTTATATCATCCAAGATCTTTATTAAATTCTAATGATAAATCATCAAGAAAAGGCCCTCTCAAGATTTTCAAATTTAATAAATCTCTCATCAAAATAGAATTATAATGGGTGACCCTCTCAGCTCGATTCATATATAATTTCATTATTTCCTTTTTTTTACTTGGAATTTCTTATATTGAAAAAAAAAAAACCAAATGCAAAAAAAAAATTCGTTCAAAAATTCATTTCTAAATTACAAAAAAAAAATATCATTTTAATTATTAAATCATATTTTTCAAATCATAATGATTTCAATTTGTTTTAAAATTTATCATTAGTAATTAGCAGTTGTATTATTCTTATTCTTATACCTATTATTATTATCATGTTTTTTTTTTCATTTCTTCTTTTCATTTTTTATTTTGATTT
This sequence comes from Austropuccinia psidii, assembly GCA_023105745.1. Lineage (NCBI taxonomy): Eukaryota > Fungi > Basidiomycota > Pucciniomycetes > Pucciniales > Sphaerophragmiaceae > Austropuccinia > Austropuccinia psidii. The sequence continues at coordinate 17,875,715 of JALGQZ010000007.1, read as the reverse complement.
AATGATTATTATCATTATTTTTACTTTTTTAATGTTTCTTAGATCTGAATTATCTTATGAAACTACATTATAAGCTACTTTAACGGGTGGTAATACAAATTTATTGAAAATTTTAAACAAATTTTAAGGAGCAGGATCTACAGAGTTCCTGCTACTTTAATTTTGAAAAGGAAAAAATGAATCAATTAAATTCCATTAAATATAATTCAAAAATAATTATATCATTGAAAAAAAAACTCTCATATTTACAATGAGGAAAATTATTATCAATTATAAAAATGATGATAATTTTCAGAAAAACAAAATTTTTAAAGCATTTTAATTTTCTGAAGTAACCAGATATTACATATTTCTATTGTTTTCAAGACAAAAAATCAAGATTTTGCAAAAATAAAAAATGTACAAAAGGAATTATTCCAAAGGAAAATGTAAACACAGAATAAATGAAATAATTATTATATTAGGAACTTCTTTTTATAATTTTTTGGTTGAAGCTCATATAATTTACTTGAAAATGAATTGAAACTTTTTTTTGAGTATTTTCAGTAGAAAAAGACTTTTTTCACTTAATTATATTCCTCTTTTTGAGCTTTTTATACTTTAATTTCCTTCTGAAAATATTTAAAATAATTCAGGTTACAAACCTCAAATCTTTTGGGAGGCCTATGGTACAATGAAGCCTTATATCTCCCTCATTTTTAAGTCTATGAGCTTCAATTTTATACTTAAACTCAAGATGTGAAGGTAAAATAATTTGGATTGTGGAAGATAATTAACAAATCATACATGGTCTGGGCCAAAAAGGACCTAAAAGTGACTTTTATGTAGTTATTTTAAAGTGGAGATAAAATAATATTGTTAATAAAGAAATTACTCTCGAAAAGTTTCAAGAAAATATGAAAACTATTGACAGAATATTTTTGAAAAAACTAACTCCCTGTTATTGAGTCTAGTGCACAAAGATAATTTCTTAATACCAGAAAATTCGTTGTACTAGAAGGAGTTTCTATGGGAACTTTAGAGCTTGTTAAAAATAAAATATTTATAAATATCACTTTGAGTAGAAAACCAAATTTACTATATACTCTGGGTGATTTTCAATAGGTTGAGTGAAGGCTTTGGAAAAGAATTTAGATATTTTTTTTGAAACTGACTAGATCTCTCTGAGAAGTGATATGTGAATAACTCAAATATTCCTTCTAGCTCATCTCCAATTCTTCTCTTGGAAGACTCTCACTAAAATCTGTACTCTAAGAATTTTTTTTGGGAATTTATACAAAAAAAACTGTAAAAGAATTTCCCTGCAATATTATTTGAAGGTCTATTCATAATATTCAGGAACATCTGAATTGCCTAAAGCTCATAAAAAGCCTATAATATCAATTTCATTCCTCTTTTATTTTTATCTATAAATGAAATTAACTTTAATATACATAGAACTGAGCTTTAAATTGGTATTATAAATAAATTTTGACAGAAGAATTATAATAGAGCTGAATAGCTGTTCAATTTATATTTTTAAAGGAAAATCAAATATTTGATAATTTTAAAATGAATAAGTTGAGTTCTATCATCCATTGAAGATTTAAATATTTGTATTTTGTGCTAATTTCTAACAAAAATTCACACTGCTTTATTCTTTGTATATCTATATATATATATATATATATGGTTTTCTTTTTCTTTTTCAGAAAGGCTACTGAGAGAAAGAATTTCATAATATCTCCCTTATTCCTAATGTGTTATTTAGCTTATTCATTTTTTCATATTTCTTTAATTATATTATTTTTTTTCAATAAAATTCCCTAATTAATCATAAAATTATACAATTTCTTAGATTAAGGAAATTTTTGGATTTTAAATTCATCTTAATATTCAAGTAAGGGATTTAATTGAAGAATTATAAAATAAATTATAAAATATTAAATTAAATATGTTAGAAAATGAATATTTATCTCAGAACTTAAATTAATAATATTTATCTTATAAGATAGTTTGAAAAAGTATTATATTCAGATTATTGATAAATTCAAATCAGTTTTCCTCAAATTTCACATTTAGAATTGAATTTTTTTAAAAAGATAATACCAATCTTAAGTTAAAGGGGCTAGAAAATAACCAGTTATGTACTTTCTCCCCTTTTCTCCTTGAAATGGTATCCAAAAATAATGATTCTAATAATATCACAGATATTTTGTACTATATTATAATTAAGTAATTTATTACAAAAATCCAAAAAAAAATCAAGCTAGTAGATCATTTTTACAAGCCAAAAAAGATAGAAAAGTGGTATATAAATATCCTATTGGAAAGAAATCTTATTCATAAGTAAAAATTTTTAAATTAATATATTCTCCATTTTAATTACTCAGATCTATTCTAATATTTAAAAATATATAGAATTTCAAAATAAAGAATATTATAATTTTACAGATTTTGATTATAATAAAATCAAATTCTTTAATTTAGAAATTAAAACACCATATTTTCTTTTTTTTAATTTCTTTTCAATTATATACCAAATTTACTCTTCATAATTTATTAAATCAAATTCTTGGTAATATCTCTCCAGAATATATTAACTTTTTAATAATCTCTCTATATAAAGTTAATATTTCTTAATTAACCTATAAGTAATTAATTTTTAATTTCTAAATGAATTATATTTCTCTAAGAGAGGTAAGAAAGTGAGAGATATAAAATTAAGGGTTAATAAATACTTCCAAGATTAACAATTTAAATTAAAAATTGATGTTTTAATTTTTTTCAAGCTTTGAGAAGGGATTTAACTTTTATAATTTCCCCGCAATTGGAATTAATGTGATATCTATAGATTTTTAGTACCACAAAAGACTGTAATTTTTCATTAAATAATATATAGTAAGAGAAAAATTAATATATATCATAAATGTAAAGAAAAAATTCACTCTTAAAGGATGAAGGTTTGAGAATTTTCACTAAAAAATTAATATTCTGAAAATTTAATTAAAATTATGTGTCTTGATTTTCTTCCAAACCTTCCAATTGATAATTTGATTTTTTTTCATTTCTTTCAAGCTCTATCCAATATATCTCTAATTTTATTTTTCAAATTAAATAACTTCTTTCAGGTATATCCACTTTACTCATGATGATAGAAGAGTAATAATTTTAAATAATTTCCAAAAAATTTCCAGCTTAAAATTAATATATTTTTGGAGAGATAGGAGGATTCTATAGAATTTGTTGTTGTTTTTTTTTTCAAAACTTATACAAAAGACAATTTATATAAAATAAAAAAACATTTTCTTAAAAACTCAAAAAATTATAGTAGGTAAGTATATACAAAATTTTTTGAATAGAAATTAAAACTATTTTTCTTATTAGTTGTGAGTTAATTAATTAATTGAAAAATTTAAGCCCTTTTTATGATTGTATTTTTTTTTTGTTTTTGTTATGAATTTAATATTATATTAGTTTTTTTATTTTATTAATTTAAAACATTTTTTAATTTTTTTTTTTTTATAATTTCAAACCAATTTAACTAAATTTTTGTTCTTTTTTTTTTTTGGAAAAAAAAAAACTGGAATTTTTTTTTTCAATTTTCCATTTTTTTGTTCTTTTTAATTATCAACAAATCAATTTTCAAAAAAATTCTGAAAAAAAAAAATTATTAAAATAATCTTATTTATAATAGAAATTAGTTTTTTATATTACCTAACTTTAAGAAAATAAGAAAAAAAATAAAGCCATAATATTTGATGTGGGTAGTATTTTGATCCATTTAATTAGGAGTTGTTTTTATTATTAAGCAAAATTAATTGTCTTTTTTTAATGGGGAACAATCATTTTTATGCTATTGTGAATTTTTTGACATTTCATGTATCTAATGGGAACAATTAATATTTCAGAAAAATACACCTTGAAGAAAAAATTGGGGTGAAATTATATTGAATAGTTCATGTAATTTCTTAAAAAAAAAATTAGAAATATTTTTAAAATAAGAAGAACAGAAGTTTACAACATAAGCCAATAGATAGTTTAATTAATAATGATATATTTTCATGATTCTAGTATAATTTAAGTAAAATTATAGGAATAAAATTATTTAATTAATTAATCCTTTTTTCTTATCAGTTTTTCCAAAATTTCATGAGAATTATATAAGTGAGATAAATGAAAATAAAGTTTTTAAAGAAAAAATGTTTTTTAAAATATTGTTAGCACAATATATCAAACACACATTTCTATAATTCCACAATTAAATTCTGAATTTCACTTAATCAATTTTGCATTCATTTTTGACACAGATTGGAAATTTTTCAATGGAAGTTAATTTTTTTAGTACAACTAACTATTAATCAATTGATAATTTACTTCAGGTTTATGGAGGCCTTCCAAGATTAATACATGATATTCAAAAAAAATTTAAATAAAAAATTAACAAATATTTAATCCATGGAGCTCTAAAGTTCCCAGAGGAATGTGTGCTCATAAGAGATTCTGAATATTCATCCAAAGTTCCCATTCTCACTTTGTTACACATAACTGAAAGTGGTTAAAAATATAATTTTAATTTTTTGACATTCTTAAACAAGGTAAAGACACTGTATTTAAATAATTAATATTATTAATTACTAATTTTTACATATTAGAATTGTGGTATAGCAAGCATTTGGATGTTTAAAAAATTGCTTTTGTTGCTTACTCACACCACAAGCCGTATCCCATATTAATACAGGAAAAACTGACAATAGCATTCATTATCTTGCACAATATTTTAAACCATTCCAATGGGGTTTTATTGAATACTTGAAATTGGAATAAGGATGGAGAGTTACATTAAATTTTAATTTTTTATAATGATTTAAATGATCTTTGTTTATGACCTAATGGTAATATTTTTCTTTTGACTTGTATTGTTAAAACAAATTATTGAAACAATAAGAAAGTTTTTTTTTAAATTTATCTTCATAAATTTCCAAAAATTTTCTAATTATTTTTTTTTTTTCAAAATATTCTTGTTTCAATTTTTTTTTTCTACTCTATTTTAATCTTAGTTAATATTTTAAATTATTTAGTGAGGTTTAAATTTACCTGAAAAATAGTTTTTTTCTCTTCAATTAATTAAGTTCTTCATTAAGGTATTTTGATACATAGATATTATAGATGGAATCATCCTAAATATTTTTAATTGTTTGTTTTATATGGAAAATTCATAAAAAAAAAAATTAATAGAAAAAGTATTCTATTAATTTTAAGTTATAAATTTATTAAGAGATTTTTATAAAAAAAAAAACCCATAATTTTTGAAAATTTGAAAAAAATTTAGAATTATATTAAAAACTTTATTTTTTTTATTTTGAATTTTAATTTTAATTAAATATAAAGAAATATTTAAAAAAAAAAAAAAAAAAAATTAATAATTTTATTCTTATGAAAAGTAATAAAACAATATAAAATGGGTTAATTTTTTTTTATATTCATAAATTAATATTAAGAAGAATTAAAAATATCTTTTAAATATCAAAAAGGAAATTTTGTATAAATATACTAAGTATATTTTGGTGTAACCTTTTTTAAAAACCTTTCCAAATAATTATTATGAAATTATTAGGAAATTTTATTTACATCATGACTCTTATAAGTTGAAACTTGAAAATCATCTTTAATTTCATTCTTAAACTTTTTCTAATCAAAACAAACAATCCTTTAATTACATATCATTAAATAAATACAAACACACATAATTTGTGTATTTAAGTCAAAAATAAAATTACAATTCAAAAACATGACTGTATTTTTTGAAGATTAATAAATTAAAAACTTCAATTCACACCAATTATCTTTTGGGAAACATCAATATTTGAGTTATAACTCTTGTTTTTTTTACATCTAAACAAATATATTAAAATTTAAATAAGATAGAAATCAAATTTTATAGTTAGTGTAAATAATTTTAATATTTTTGTAATAATTTCTCACCTCTATTGTTATTCAATATAATCAATTGGAACTCCATTTATTCTAGCCAATAGTTTCATCATAATCATATTTTATCTTCTACCCTTCTACAATCTTCTTGAACTCTCTATTCTTCATCTTGATCCATTTTCAACCAAAATTGTTGTTCATTCCTTTTCCTTTGAATGAAATCTCTTTCCTCAGCCCTATCTTGAACTTTCTGTATCATTATCATCAATGGACTCAAAACCATTTCCATGTTTTTTTTTCAAGCTTTGTTTAAATACATTTTTTCTCCTTCCGCTTGAAATTTTCAAACACAATTTTTTTTCTGAAGAATCCCTGAAAGGTGTTGATGAATGATTTGGTACTTATTGGGAAGTAGAGGCTAATGGATTTCTTTGATTCATCTTGCCTTGTAAGTGGTTCTCAATGGCTATTGTATTTCTATCTTGAAATCCATAAACATCCATATTTAAAATAATTTCCTCATCATTGATCAAATGTTGTTCATTTAGTTTTATGTCTTCATTATATTGAATATCCTCATGCCTTCTTCTGGCTTGAAAACTTTGAGACTCCATCCCATTTTTATTTACTGATGCATTGTTCATGTTTAGTTCTTGTAATAATTCACAAACCTAAAAAATATAACTTCAAATTAGCTATGTGAGATATCATAAATATACAAATCCTTACTTCATTGGTCATGTGATTGTCTTCCAGCTGCACAAAGAGGCCACCTTAAGGTAGAAGTGAGATATTATTGATGAAGCCAGAACAAAAATTACTGATAAAGTTGTCATTAATGCCTTACAATGTCTTTCCAACATGTCAAAACTCAAATCCTTCAATAGCAGATAACCCTCTTTTTGATTATCATGATTTTTGAAATACTTCAATCATGATATGAAGCCTGATTTAATGACATCTTCATTAAAAAAAATCTAATTTTAGTACAATTATTATTCATAATTAATCCATAATTGCTTTTTCATTGAAAAATCTTGTTTTATTTTGGGATTCACTTTCTTTTTGTGTTAGAAAGTGATCTATCTTCTGAATACAATTTTCTTCTACTGTAATTCACTCATCCATCTTGCTTTCTTTTTCCAGTTGTTCATAATGTAATATTGCCTCTGCTTTGCGTTTTTGACTTGAGCTATCTTAAAAATTCTCTGTAGACTCAATATTGATGTGTATTTCTTCAGTTTTTGTATGGGCTTCAGATTCTTCATTATTATTAAAACAATTAAAAAATTCGAAATTGGAGAACTGGGAATTGGGAGTTGCATTTGGCATAATATGATGGGAAGAAAAAATATTTAATAGAGTTTGTTTGTTAAGAATAATAAATATTAAATAATTAAAAATTCAATATTCAACAAATGATGGGAAATTTTACCTTAAAAAAAGTCAAAATCACCTTTGGGTGCTTTGAAAATAAGTAGAAATATAAATAATATAAAATTAAGCTTAATCTTATCAAATTGTAAAACCAAAATTACTTCAAACGAAATCTAAAACCCCGCTCAAAACCCCACCATAAACAGGGCCTTAATCTTTACTTGATGCATTAATGAATTGCCCGAAGTTCACGCATTGCGAACATCTGGTCCATCAGTTTAACTGTATTTGGTTTTCTTCCTGATCAAATATCATTGGTCCTTTTTGATCAAGTCAAAATCAGGGTTAACCCATTCAATCGGCCCTGATAATAAAGTATTCAAAAATTGATATAACATGACAGCTGGGATAAAATTCCATGTAGGACTTGGTAAAGCAAATTGCAAGCGCAGAGTGCCAATTGTGATGCAAAATACATGCTGCACTGCTCAAGGCTCAAAAGCATCATTTTAATTCAACTAGAAAAGACTTGTTTTTACTAAAACTTGTTACTATGAAAATCTGAAGACTCATGATCTTCAAACAATCAATTTGGCGAATTCGTGACAACTGTCATGGTTTTGTTTTGTTTTGGTGAGAGGACAGGTTCCATTACGGTTTAGTGTGTGTTATTTTTTTTAATAATAATACACTAGGTGCTTTCAAATAAAAAGCTTCCCAAGTAAAAGTCACAAAACTTCGTCAAGAAAACATTTCCAATACATTTAAACCAATCCCAAAGCTTATTTTTTGCCCAGGCGGCTTTTTTGGGCACAAACCCAAATAGATACAAATTAAGCATAAATATTGAATAATTTGCACCTCAAGTACGTCTTCTTTTGATTTCTTTTTGATCAGCATTGAGCCAGGTTTGATCGTGATTGTGTTTGAGCGGTTGAAGATTATTTGATGAGAATGTATCAAGCTGAAATGGTAAGTTGCTGGATTGTGTATTGGCCCATTCAAGAAGTTCACCAGATTGTGTCAATTGTAGTGGTGTTGATTGCGGACTAATAATTTTAAGTGGATTCAAAAGATGTTTCTTTTTAAGCACAAAGCAAACATAGTTATATAAGAATTCAAGCCATCTTTTGCATAAATTAGACCAATAACTAAAAAAATAAGCCAATTACAAACACGTACTTCTAGCATTATAACCATCACCTCTTTTGTTAATGGTTTTGAAAGGCAATCATTCATTCCTAACAGAGCAACAAGAATTGAAAATTGTAATTCAATAAGTCGAGGTCCATTGACATATTGTAAAAAGAAGGCTAACCGATTGCGATGTATTTGACTACATCAATAGGCTGAGAATTAGAAGAAAGGGAGATGATTGGGGTCATTAAATCGAATTCCCTAATCAACCTAGTAGCCAATAATCCTAAAATGAAATGGATGTCAACCTATGCAGATCAACTAAATGATTTAAATTTAAGATATTTAAGACATACCATCCATATTAGGCATGAAAATATCCATAAGGACTAGATCAAAAGGGGCACATGATTTATCTCTCATTCTACTGACAGCTTTTAAACCATCAGCAGCTGTTTCGATTCGACAACCCATGAGTTCTAAGATGGCAGATGAGATTGTTCTACAAACTTGATCGTCTTCAACAATTAATACACGAGGAGGAGCAGACCAATTAGAAGGTAGATACGGATCTTGAATGAGTGGGGTTAAAGTATTGATTAAATGATTAGGGGAATGAACGATTTCAAGTGTATCTGATTGACTGTGATTTTCAAGGAGATCTAAAAAGAGGAAAAAAAGTTTAAAAAGGTAAAAGATGAATGTAAAAAGCAGACTGAAGAAAATTACAAACTAGAAGTTTCTAATAAAGGTGATGAAATTGGAACTAAAGAGCTTGAGGTTGAAGCTTGTTGAGATGAATGAAGGTGATTAAAAAGTTGTTGTTGCTGTTGAAGATGAAGTGATTGAGATGAAGAAGAGGGTGATAAATGATGTTGAGAGATTGAATTGTTAAGTTGATTGATTTGGCGTTGTTGAGATTCTAATTTTAGATTAGCATTATGAAGTTGATCTTTTAAGAGTTGATATTGATTTGATAATTCTTTTAAAGTGATAGAAGTTGAATTTTGAAAGATGATAAAATTATTGAAGATATCGAGATTTTGTTGATGAAGATTTGAATTAGATAATTTTTCTGAGTTGTTCAAAGAGTCTTTAAGATTGGATTTATATTTTGAGGTCGGAGTTTTTCTTTTAATGAATTCCAAGTCATCCATTCGATCAGCTCTAAAGTGTGGATGATAAAATTCCCATTGCTAAAATAAAAACCGAAATCAAGATGTGTATTTTTCTAATTTTTAATCAAGATTATTAAGAAAAAATAAAATGATACTTACCCATTTTGTCTGTTGATGGATGGGTGAGCTATTGATTAAATTTGATGATGGATTATCGATTAAGTTGAGTAAATTATCAAAATTGGATGCTTGATGATGATTAGCTTTGGCTGAATTTGAATTTGATCCCAAAGAAGACGTAGAAGATGAAGAAGATGAAGAGGATGAAGATGAATTGAATGAATGATTATTTGTATTATTATTATTATTAGATTGTTTTAATTTTCTGAAATCATATTTGTTTAATTGTCTAACAAAGCTAGCAAAATTGGAATGCTTAAAATGTTTCGGTAAAATTTTCTTTTGAAATAAATTTTGATCTTTTACAATTAAAGTTCTTTTTGATTTACCCCAGCTGACTATTGAATCTGAAATTGGATCTTGTAGCATATTAAATAGTTTTTTAACAAACTCTGATGGACCATTTGAAAGATTTAAATGATTCTGATTTTGATTTGGATTGATTGATGATTTAAGCAATGATGATGATGTTGATGATGATAAATTTAAATTTGAACCTTTTGATAAAACTGATTTTGAGATCGACTGAGGATTTGAAGATAAATTTGGAATTTCTTGATGATGATGATGATCATCATCATCATTAATTTTGGATAAATTTGAATTGATTAATTTATTCATATCATTTTCAATTAGACCATTAAAAGGATAACTAGTCGAATTAGTTAAATCGTAATTTGAGTTATCTAAATTGGAATTATTCGATGACGATCTCAAATCCAAACTGGAATTTAGTGATGATGAAGTTTTTCTTGTTGACATTTTTAAAAAATTCAAATTTTCATTTTGATTTTCTTGAGAATTTTTAAATTTTTAAGTTTTTGAATTTCAAACTTTGATTATTCTCACATGACTAATTCAAACTTTATCCAAAACTTGAACATCCAAAACTTGCTTAATAACTTTAATTTTAATAAGCCATCCATCCATCCATCCAATTAAAATTTGATTTCAAAAGCATCCAATTGGCCTATCAGACCTCTACATCCAGCATAAATGACTTGGTATGGGTTTTGACTTGAAGAGCTTGTCTTGTCCTTTTTGGGTTTGATTGACTGATTTAAATTTCAAAAATCTTTCCAGCATCATTTCAATCCAAATCATAAGTCTTTACATTCAAAAAATTCCATTAATTGAAAATATCTATTCATTCATCGTCTAGGTCATAAAATTAAGTTAAAGAAATCTAAAAATAAATAAATCATTCTAATCCAGGAAATCCCCAGCACCTTCAAAACACAAAAGATTCCATTCGCCAAGTTTTTATTATAAAATGGAATTAACAATCCTAAACTCAATTTTGATTTGCTTGTATCATATCCCATAAGCTAACTTTCCATTATTCGTAAATTAAAGTAATATTATTCTAAATTCATACAAAAATTAAATTCAATAATCCCCACTGTTATGTAACAATAATTTAATTCTTAGCATCAAGTACACTTTATACTTGAACAATTCGGCCAGGTCTTCAAAATCAAGCCTTATTTTGGCGTTCGAATCATTTTCCATAAGCTTTTTTCTTCTTCAGCTCCGTTTAATAGTATTGGTCCTGAAATTTCAACTTGTTTTCCTTTAATTTTTTTGATTCCTTTACCTGAGCCACGACCTCCGCCTAACATTAAGATTTTCTTTTCTAATAATAAACCTTTTTCTTTGCTCATCACATGGTTTTCTTTGGATTCTTCATTTCTTTCTTCAGATTCCATCTCTTCTTCCATAACCATTATCATCTTATTCATCTTAATCTCATCTAAATTGATTAGTCTCACTTCTGAAGCTTGCATTCTTGATAGTGTTCGTGACATCCTACACTCTTGAAGTTTGAACTCATTGGACTTTATCTCATCTTTTACGCTCCTTTTGCGGTGACCTAAACCACTTCCAATTAAATCTGCGTTAATAGCCCACTTTTTCAGGTCATCTGATCTAGTTATTTCTGGCGATAGAAGTTGATGGCTTAGTTTATCTTCTGATTTGACATTCCTTATCGGTTCCAAACCACGATTGAGACTCATCGAGAGGCTTGTGATTCTGGACTTTAATGAATTTAAGCTTTGAAATTTGTGTAATTTTTCATCCTTTGGTTCATCGGATGGATCGAGTTCAAATGTTTTGGAGGGTGAGGATAAAATGTGTTTAGGCTGAGGAGGTCGCAATCCAATAGTATGAAAAAGCCTTCGAGTGCTTGGAATAGGAAAGTCATGATGGTTTTGATTTGAGGATTCTAAGTTTGAATCAAGAGTAGGAAATGGCTTTTGATTGGTTGCAATTGATGATTGAGATGATTTAGAATCAAGTTTTTTTGAAAGAATAGGCGAGCTAAGAAGTTTTAAATTTAAAGCTGGATCATTCAAATCGGAATCTTTGTTGTTTACTGAGTAATTGATTGAATCACATTGAAATGAATGACTGGATGATTTGAGAAAAGATTGGTCAGAAGGTTGCGAAGTTGCCACTAGGTCTGGCGATTCAACTAAGCTTTGATGATTAAAATTTGATTGATTGATTGATGAAGTGTCAAAGTCCTAAGTATTAAGAAGAAATATATATATATATGAATAAAAAATTACTCGAGAGAGTTTTGAATGACTAACCTTTGTCAATTGGGATTCCAAGATCCATTTATGAGTTTTGTGATCTAAATGAGAGATTTGGGATGTTTGAGATGTATGGAGAGTTGAATGATGATTCGATAAAGAAGTTTCAGCTGAAATAGGTGGTGAGAGGATTGAAAGACGAGATTTTTTGGAGCTTGGAGATGATGAAGTGCCTGATGAATAAATTGATGAGATGCGATATAAACCGGAATTAGGACGAAGAATGAGAGGTTTAAGGCGAGTTTTAGATGAATTTTTCAAGTTGAATGAACCAATGAGCTCCAATTGATCATTTGAAGTATTAAAATCAAGAGTTGAAGTGGAATTTGAAGAGGAAGAGTGTAATTGATGAATTAGGTTTGATGATCTAGTAAAGAGTGGAATAATGGTAGAATTTGATATGGAAAAAGTATTTGTAGGTTGAGTTAAGATTGGATTAGACACAAAAGAGGATGAAGATGAAGATGAAGAGGATGAAGAAGAAGGATTAATGATATGACTCAAAGAAGAGGAAGAAGAATTTGATTGAAAAGTTAAAGGAGATGATGAGATGATATTAGAAGAAGTATTAGGTTGAACCAAGTTTTCTAAATTTGAATTTGATGATGATGAATTAAAGCAAGGATCAACAGAAGGAGAATATGACGAAATGTGATGATGATTAAATTGATTTGATGATGAAGATAAGTTAGAATTTAAGATTGATAAACGGGATGTGAAAGATTTAACGATAAGTTGAGTGTTTTCTAAGTCTAAAAATGGCACAAAGTATTAGAAAATTAATCAAAATCAAGATTTAATTCAAAGAGTAATTTAACTTACCTTGATAAGCACCACCGCCATCGATTTCCATCCACTCGACTTGGTCGATTGCATCTAAATAAATTGATTTTTGATCATTATCATTAGTTGAAGTAGTAGAATAAAGTGTAGATAAAGAAGGATGACGAATTAATTTGATTATAGGTAAAGAATTAGTTGGATTGGATGAAGATGAAGATGAAGATGAAATATTATTAGTATTGCTAGAAGAAGGAGAAGAAGTTGAGATTGGAAAATCAATGGAGCTCAACAAATTCATTTTTAATTTTAATTGATTTTAAAAAAAATAATTTGAAAATTTATTTTTTGCTTTTTAAGGTAACTTTTTGTAAAAAATAAGCCAAAATTCAAGGTTCAGTATGGTCAAGACGGTCAAGACGGTCAACGTAAACTTTGATTATCAATCAATATGATTTAGTGAGAATTACGTAATCAATCAACGCCTGCCTGCCATTTCGGCAGTTTTTACGTCCTCGGTCGGTCCTACCCAGGCCACTCCAGCGGAGATCGGGTAATTGCTCCAATAAATTCACATTACTTGAGGGGAGAAGAGCAGATGGATAAAAGGATGCAACTTCTACTATCCAAAAGAAAAATAAAAAGAAATGGATCAGATGAATTTTTAACAACTCTTTCATGAACATAAATCTTGTAAAAGTAACAACTCCAATAGGACTTACAGACATTGTCAACCTCTCTTCAAGAACTGTAACTGACACTATCAATGGTATTTTAAAAAACATAAGAGCCTTTGGAAATATGGGGAATCAAATGTCTACCATCAAGAAATTTGAGAATTTGCACCTCTACTCAATCTGAATATCAATGGATGTTACTCAACAAACATAGCTGGAAAAGCCAATTAAAGATAAACTTTGAAACACACCCTTCTTGTTTTCCAGTTCTCGTAAATGAAATACCAAAGGAGTTTACTCCAGAAGACTGCTCTCATTTACTTCAACTTGTAACTCAAAATGAAATTCACCACAAGATGATTCAATAAGAAAGGTGACTAAAAGACCCTAAACAAATAAGAAAGTTATATGTTTTAATTTTTACCAAGGACCATGATATCTAAGGAGAATACCTCACTGTTACAAAATCTGGAAAACTGGCCACACAGCCCCTTGGTGCAAAAAATAATCCACTCTGTGTTAAATGTGGATTGTCAAATAATACCAAAACTTTTACTGTCATTAGCAATCCATTAAAAAAACTAACCTGAATGTTATTTATAACTAAGGCAAAGTTAATCTCAAAAAGGCTTGTCAATAAATTAGATGAACAATTCTCAAATTTACCCTCATATGAAAAGTACTGTCCTTCTTTACAATATTCATCACAATACAGTAGAATAACCAGATGGAATTCATGATAGCTTGTTTGATTTTGTCAATATCAAAAACTTATATATTGTAATTGTTTGGAAAAACCACCCACCAGGTAAATTCTTTAGGGTATACTACCCTTTTTTTGTAAATATGTCTTATATACACAAGTAGTGAAGAATTTTAAATACATTTCACTTCAAAAAAAAGGAAAAAATGCTAGATTGATGCTGCAAACTAGATAACTGTGGATTCATCTATTTACCACTCTATTCATCATATCATAGCCCTTGTTTCAATTCATAGTCTATTAAGTACCAATAGCTATACTTTGACCCAACAAAGGAGATAATAATAATATAGCTTTGTGAATATTTAATAACAAAGGGAAAAACCAAAAAAGATAAAAATGGATAGGATACCTTGGGAGCACCAGGGCCAATTTTATGTTACTATTTAACCAGCAATAAAATGTATCCTTTACATTACTTGAAAATAGCTATAAATTTTGAATGAAAATGAACAAGATATAATTTTAATATGACCTCTAAAAATCTCAAAAACTACCTGAATGAAATTCAGTATTACATTTCTTTTTAATAACTGGCATAGCTCAATATATGATTAAAATAATGTTTCATGATTTAAAAATAATTTTTTAAAAGAAAATTAAATGGATCAGAAGTGAATTTTTTTTTTAATTATTTTAAGAATCATCTTAATCTTATCAAAAAGGTATTATTCAGAATTTACCACCCTTGACAATTATATAAATATAAATATATATTATATAATTTATTTTTATAAAGTCAAAAAGTAGGAAAGTTTTACTCACCCTTTTAATTTGCATGTTAGTCTTAATTAGCTATTTTATTGATTAACGGTATTCCAAATTAGGCTATCAATTAATCAGTGATTCCCTAAGAATAATGTGATTTTGGAAGAATATCTCCCAATTATTAAATGAAAAGAATGGGAATTAGATAGATGAAGAATTAATATATATTTTTTAAGAGAAAAATTTGTTTCAGAAAAAAGCTCATAATGTCTTAATTTGAGACTTAAACTTTTGATTCATATCACAAAAAAAAATTAATTAATATTCAAATATCAGAAATCAAGAAATGGTTTTGGAAACCAATATAAAGAAGTCTTACCTGTCACAATATACTTCAAAGTCACAAATTCTTATAATTTAAATTTGATATACAATTGTTTTTGAAATGAAACACACCACCAAAAGTTTTTGAAAGAAGCTCTGTTGACAAGAATTTATAGTTTTTGGACAGATAAGAAATGAGAATACTTAGAATTTTTAAAGAAGATTTTATAAAATAATCCTTTCAGATTGAGATACTCATGATATTCAAAAAGAATATTCTTTAATTTTACTTTTCAGCTAAAGAGAATCTTCCTTATTGTATTGAAATTTTAAAAAATGGAAAACAAAATTTTGGTAAAAGAATTTTTTTCATCATCAGTGTTTTCAATATAAAAACATTTGTGGCCCAAGTAGAATGATTTTTGTTAATTTATTTTTTAAATAAAAGGTATTTTTTTTTTGCTATTTGGCTTAAATTATAGATAATTTACCTCAAAATTTAATTATGCTTAAATGATATTATAAATGTGGTAGTAATCCAATTCTTTTAAACCAAAAAATTCAAAATTTAATTTCAAAAATGAAAAATTTGGAAATTATTTTTTTATTATAAATTCATATTCAAAAGTATTATTTGGTATTGAAAGATATCAAGATTCTCAAACTCATCATTATAAAATCATTTTCATCTTTTGTATTTTTTTGATTATATCTGAAGTATGCTATTTGAACTTCAAATTATGAATTTTAGTTACTTAAAAAAAATGAAATCATGAAATTGATTACCTCTTGTAAGGTTTATATTGAAACCCACTTTTCCTCAAAAAGAATATGTGTACTATGAGATATGTGAGCCTTAGAGGTATTTTTATATACCCAAAAGACCACAAAGAAAATATTATTTTATAATTACGCATTAAATAAATTCATTTATATTATAAAAACAGAAATTGAAATTTAAATATAAAATTTATCTTGATATAAAATTAAAATTACTTTAAGATTTATAATTATGAAAATACAATTTTACTTGAAAAAATTAAATAAAAATTAATTTTTTAACAAAAAGTTTAAGTTAAAACTCTTATGAATATTTATCCAATAAATAAACTTATGTTAAATTATTTCACCATTTGATTCCATATGAGAAAATACGGTGGGGTCATCTCTGCATGAAATTTCTGTAACTCAACTCTAAATAAGCTTAAATTAAGTTTTTAGTATTCTATGTAAAAAAAATTGAAAATCCTCAAAACCTTAATTTAATTCATACCACATTTAGTATTAACCATCAATTTTTTTGGTTAAAATTGAGGTGTGGTGTGTAGTTTAGAAGCTATGAGGAATTGAAGTATTTTCAATTGAAATGTCAAAATGTGTGTGTGTGTGTATTACATAAGGAAACTTTTATTTATATATGAGGTATCAATTATTACAGTTTTATACTGAAAAAACTCAATTGAATTACATATGTAAATTACAAGTATAATACATTATGAGGAATTAAAGAAAAAATGAATTGGAGAGATTAATTATTATTTTTTTTGGGGGGGGAAAGGAATATTGGCTCCAAGAGTGCCATACTCCCCCAAATTCCTTTCTTAAAGGCGTGAGATTTCAAGATTAATGCAAAATTTCATCACTTTTTTGCCTGGAATTGAGTCACAGGGTCTGTCACTCAATTGATAATGAGGTTTTGATACCAACCAGGGCAGTTTTGACTGTTTCCAAGAGGGTAAAACTACCCTCAAGCTAAAAAATATTGATGAAAACAGTTTCAACTGGTTTGGAAATCTCTTAAACAAATTATGACATCTTTTCAAGGTTTGAAACCAGTTATTACTATAGCAAAGGCTGATTTAAGGGTCAAAAATAGCTAAAACCACCCCTTTGTTGGTCAAAACCAGGGTTTGATGATTACATAATTGGATTTTCTGTTTTCAGAGTGTTTTTCATGACAGAAAAGAGTAAATTTTACTTTTGGAGTAATAAAATTGGTGGATATAAAAGAATGTCTTCTTTGCCCCACTTTCCTCTTCATGTTAGAATCTTTTCTTTTTATAATTAGTTCGAAAACTGTTAAACCAATCAATAAAAAATTCCTACAAAATTTTTTTATATCATTTTGAGCCTTTCAGAAAATTGAAAAAATCATTATAAACATTGTTTGTAACTCTTATAATCATTTTTAGCCTTGAACCACCCCATAAGTAAATGAAATATCTTTCATCACTGTTAACTTTGTCATTATGTTTCCAAATTAACCCTGGTCACTTTTGGATATGTTTTATCTTTAATAATATTTTTACAGATTTTGTTCTTATATCAATTTCCTGCAGTTCTTTACTCAATTAATTCCAATTTAAATTTCTTTTTTAGCCTTGAATATTTCTTATAGAATATTTTTAGATAAATTTTTATTGTTGGTAAAACAATAAATCTTTATAATATTATCTTTTTATACCAAAAAAGTTAAAAAAAAAAGATTTGGTATGTTTTTTCTTAAATTCTTAAATTTTACTATTTCTAATCAAATTTTACCTTATACAAATTTTGAGGACAGGGGAAGTACTTAATTTTTGATCAAATTTCAATATCCAAAACTTACATTTTGGGGCCCAGCCATTATATTTTACCTCTGGAATGTTTTTTTTAACTTTTTTAATCTTTTTTCTTATATTGAAAAATTTAAAAATTCATGAAAAAATACTTATAATTCAAAAAAAAAAATATAAAAAATAAAACTTTTTTCATATTATGAGAAAGGCTTTATTTTTTCATTTCTATTTTGAAAAACCTTTTTTTTTGATTGATAAACTTCTTTTCCCTTTAATTTTAGTGTCTGAAAAAATGGTAAGAAAAGAAAATATTGAAACAGAATCAAAATTTATTAGTATTATCCCTGAAAGTACTGTTAATTCTGATTATAATAGCTCAGAATAATCAGCCGGAGTGAATTTCTTATGAATCAATCAATTTGAAAATTATTAATACACTCCAAAAAGCAAAGAATTTGGCCAAAAGTAAGTTTTTTGATATAAAAATACTATTTCAAGCTTTTTTCAATCATAATTATGCCTTCAACCAGATCAGGAGCAAGCTATAACCCCTCCAGCAGCTCTCAAAAAGGTTATAGACATGATTATGGCAAAAGACAATTAGTTACAGAAGGGTCAGTAAATGAAGCCCAAAGTATAAATCATGCCATTTTAAAGCTGTTAACACTGTTTTACCTTCAAACAGAGCCAACACAGCCACAAGAAGACTCCATGGACATTTTCAAAGCAATCTAGAAGCCTTACAACAATATCTTTCAGCACTAAAAGTACCAGATTCTTGCAGATCTGTGGAAAAACTGCATGAATTATTACCTGACTAAGAAGATTTCTGTGCCATCCCAACACTTGCAGGTTACTCAACGGATGGAATCCATTGATGGAAAATAAAAAAATGATGCTTTTAAGGGCATATTGGAGGGAAAAAAAACCTCTACCACCCATACAAGTGCCAAAACCAGCAGAAACTTGAATGTGAAAAAGAAGCCACAAGATCAGAACAAGGGCAAAGGCAAAGCACCAGCCACAAAAACATAAATCCAGGGATACAGGATACCATGGACAATGTGTTTCAGATGACCAGAACCATGATGGAATTACAAAAAAAGGAGGAAGCCAGATTAAACTATAAAAAATGATTTCCGAAATTATAAATGGCATTCCAAACTTGTACATGGCTATAAATGACATAAAAAGTCATATTTTTGATAAAAATTCATCAATTTGTAACAATCTTAAATCAAGTAATCCAAGTTTGAGCCAAATAAATGAACCAATTATGTTTTTTGAAAAACCTTTTTAGACAATTAAAAGTTCAGATAATGACAGTTCATTTGGAAATAAGATAAATTACTAATCTGCCATTAGAAAAGAATTAAAAGATAAATATTATAAATTAAACATTGATTAAAGAATTGAAACAAGAATAAAACAAGCCATGAATATTATAAAAACAGATAATAAAAAATTCCTTCATGATATTTCAAATTAATTTACTGAAGTAAATACCTATACCATTTTCTTGAAAAAGTGTTTTGACAACTCACAGGAGGAATTATCAAAATTAACAATGACATTGAATCAATTCATATATGATAAGACTAGAAAAACTGAATTATGGAAAGAAATGAAGATTAAAGAAGACTTGTATAAAATTAAGTTAATCAATTTAATACAAGGTTTTCAACATTAATTCAGAAATTCCCAAAGGTGTAGCACCAGTAAAATGAATGATATTGAAAAACTACTTCACACCTTACCAAGAATGTCTACACCCCTGAATCAAAATGAGGGTACAAGAAATTTCAACCCAAAAGTATTGGATGTAGAAAATTCACAAATAAAAAAAAAATTTCCACTTATTTTCATAACTTGGAACCATGAATGGGACAAGCACTTTTGAAAGAATGGGCTTAACTCAGTTGTGAAGGAGAATATGACCATATGGAATTAACAAGTGGTATTGAAATGATAAAAGAAGAATTTAAATTACCAGAAAGATTGATAGAATAATTTTTTAACACCTTGTTTCCCAAGTAAGCTCATAGATGGTATATAAAACTAAGACAAGCACATGGACACCAAAGTTGGACTTTGTGGAAAGCCCAAATGATTAAGTAGTGGGTCAATGATACTTTGAGATTTAAAGTGGAAACAGAATTTGAATATAGTAAATTCAATGATTACAAAGACAAAGATCTACCAAGGTTTTGACAACAGAAAGACAGATTAACAGCATTATATACTGAAATGTCAGAATTTATGATCCACAGAAAAGCTCTGAGAAAATTTGTAGGCGATTTGGGACATTTTATAAAGATAAGGACAGCTGAAAAATCTTCAGCAGAAGGTATTATAAGTATATTAGAAGAAGTAACCACTGTAACAAAAATTGGTTCTAGTAGGATGAATCTTAAAACAAGGTTTAATACACCTTGGAAAGATTCTGTAGACAAAATTCCCAAATAAAATTCTAATAATATGAAATATAAATCTTCAGATACAATAAGAAAGTGCCATATTTGCCAGAGCACCACACATTTAGCTAATAAATGTCCAAAAAGAGGAAGAAACAATGAACTTGAAATTGAGAAAGAGCCTGATGTTGAAAAAGATAATCCAAAGGAAGAAAATTCAGATGATAAATCATAAATATTTTCTGAATATTCAAAAGATATAGAAAAAATAAATTTCAAATTTGACATCATGAATACTTCTTACCACTTGCCACAATTAAGAAATAGTAAACTTGATTTTTCACAAATCCAACATTCACAACTTATTGAAATTAAACCAAACAGGGGCAAAGGCTATACAGCTGGTAATTCCTGTATAATAGAAGTGGTAATTGATAATAAACCCACTCAACTTTTACTTGAACAAGGAGCCTTCTTCTCTTGTGTTGTCAAGTCCTTTCTTAAGAGCTGTGTACCAAATTTTGAAGATAAATTATTACCAATTGATGGAATAAAATTCAAAAGTGCAAGTAATCCAATGACAGCATTGGGCATATTTCAGACAAATGTAATATTTCCACATATCAAGGGGAATTTGAGTATTAATGTTGAATTTGTTGTTAAGGAAAGCTACTTTAGTACCGATTTAATATTGGTAAGTGATTATTCAATCAGATATGGCATAGACTTACATAAAAATAAAGCCAGATACTTTACTATTGGGGAAAATAAGCCTCAAAAATTTTCCTTTTTACCTTTCAAAAGAAAAATTCAAGTAAATGAAGTAGCACTGGTAAGCTTAGAGTTTGAGAAATTTAAGTCAGAACAGCTGAATGAAGCTGAATTAAGTTTCCATCTTACTGATATGCAGGAAGATGAATGCTCTACCCTTCTATATCACCACAAAGAAGCCTTTTAAACAGAAAAAGAACCATTGGGGGAAATTATGGGTAATGAAGTTTACATTATTTCGAACATTGAGTGACCTTATCCACCACTATTGAGAAGGACTGCATACCCAGAAAGCCCAAAACAAAGGGAAGCCCTTGAGCTTCACATTAAAGAACTCTTTGTGAGCCTTAGAGGTATTTTCATATACCCAAAAGACCACAAATAACAAAATAAGATACAAATATAAATAAAAATGAATTGATTTATATTATCAAAATAAAATTTAAAATATAAATACAAATTTATATACAAAAATTAAAATTTAATCATAATTTAAAATAAAAATTACATTAAATTTTAAAATTATGAAAATACATTTTTACTTGAAAAAATTCAGTAAAAATGAATTTTTAATAAAATTAGTGAAATTAAAATATTTTTGGTAAAAAGTTACATGAAATATATTATAACTTTTTATCCAATAAATAAACATAAGAAAATCACTTAACCATTGGATTCGTCATAAAAAATAAGGTGGGGTCACCTCTGGGTAAGATTTCTGTAACTCAACTCTAAATAAGCTTAAATTAAGCTTTTAGTATTTTATGTAAAAAAGTTGGAAATACTCAAAAAATTGATTTAATTCACACCAAATGAGGTGTTAACCATCAATTTTTTGTGTTAAAATTGAGGTGTTGTGTGTAGTTTAGAAGTTATGAGGAATTGAAGTATTTTCAACTGAAATTTCAAAATGTGCGCGTGTATTACATAAGTGAACTGTAATTTACATATGAGGTATCAATTGTTTGTAGTTGTGTACTAAGCCTGCCGCCCATGGGATCCCCGTGTGGAAGGAATGACCCCTCCCCTTCCCTGGGTACAAGCCCGGGGAGCATTCTCGAATAATCTCCACTCCGGAGTGGCCTCCACGGAGACTGTCTATACCAGAGGGGTTCCCAGGGTCAACCAAAATTCCACGGTTTGCCTCTGACACACCCCTCTTTTTTTATCCAATTTCCATCTTCTCTCTCCTTTTTTTCCCAATTTTCATTTGTCATTTTCTGTTTTTTTAATTTACCTTTTTTTTATTTGTTACATATTTCTTAACAATGTCCTCACTAGCCTCACATCCATCAACCCCTGGTGATACAACAGCGCAAGCATCCCTCAGTGAAGCAACAACCCACACCAAATGATCATGGGTATGGTTGTATTTTGGCGATGCGGATGAAGGATATTTTGAATGCAATGCCATTGATCCAACAGGAAAAAGCTGCAAGAAGCAATTAAAGCGTGATCGGACAGGAAGTACAAAATCAATGAGCGATCATCTCTTTGCTCTGCACCGCCTGTCAAATCCCAATACCAAAAATATTCAAAAATCCAACATGTCATTAGACGGTTTTGTGATGTGCTCAAAGTCAAATAAAGTAAGTGCCTGGCCACTTTAGCTGTCTTATTTTCATAAATCTAATACAAAATTCAATTGTAGATCCTCACATGCAAATTGTTGAAGACTGCATTGATCTATTTCATATCAGAGTGTGATCTACCTTTATCACTAGCTGATTCACACTCTTTTCGCGCCTTACTTGAGCTGTGCAACCCAAGAATATCAAGATTATTAGTTCTCTGGACTGCTCTCACTACACATTTAAATAAAGTGTATTTTTTTTATCACAAAAACATTTGGCAATTGCTCACCAAGAAGGCAACCTTTGTTTCATATACAACTGATGCCTGGACAAGCCCAAATGTGACTGCCTATATGGCAGTCACCAGGAATTTCTTAGATCAAGATTTCAACCTGACCTCCATATTATTAGGACTTTCAGAGATTGAAGGTAAGCTTATTCATTATAATTGCCTTTCTTCCGCTTTTTTCAAATCATTATTTTTCTAGGACCACACTCTGGAGTGGCCCTTGCAACACATTTTCTCAGCATACTACATCAATTTGACCTAGAGGATTGTATCACAAGCATCACAACCAATAATTCCTCAAGAAACAGCTCTATGGTCAATGAGATAGCAAGTACGGCTGTAACATTCAATGCCAGTACACATTCCATTGGATGCATGGCCCATGTGCTCCATCTAGTGGCCCAAGATGGACTCAAAGCTCTTTCCAAAGGAGTAGCGCCAACCACCTGTGAGCAAGAAGAATCTCCTGTACCAATGGCTATTGTCAAAATCATCAACCCACCTGATGGATCAAGCCTCAAGTATGATTCCATTATATCCCATGTGGCACAATTAACTTCCTATCTATGGCAAAGCCCACAACACAGAGAGAAGTTTGCAGCAACTGTCAAGCTTAATTATGATGGACCCAAACCAACCAATGCCAACACTCTATTATGCCATGTACATACTCGCTGGAGCTCTACTTATGACATGCTGGAGCAAGCACTATGCCTTAGAGAGGCATACAATCAGTACTGCAGTCCAGAAAGCATGGAATCGTTTTGCCTCAGCCCAATTGCATGGGAGAAAGGTGAAGTAATGGTAAACTTCCTTCAACCTTTGTATGAGGCCACAAACATCATTTGCAGCTCAAAATACCCAACAATTAATCAGGCCCTCCAATTATATATTCTTTTGATAAAACGTCTTAACCAGGTAAGTAAATTTTCTCTTGAATCATTTTTTTCATGTATTCTTATAATGCCTTTTCCATAGGTCTGTCAGCAATATGATGTGGCACCTATTGAAGCTGCTTTTCTTGCAATGACCTCAAAGCTTAAAAAATATCTCACGCTACTCTTACATAAGACACCAGTTATCTGCGCCTCCATTCTTGATCCCTGCTGCAGGATGAAATTCTTTACAGCCCATGACACCACATTGGCTCAGTTTGGGACATCAGCAAATGAACTGGCCAAAATATTTGAAGACAAAGCCCAAAAACAATGCACCAGCGTCAATAATCCACGACCAGAGCCTGAATGCAATGGACAAAGTGGTTTGTTTGACGAGATGTACTCTGCAAAATGGCTTGAAGGAGGTACTGTGGAAAGTGAAATCCAGCAGTTTTTTGCAGAACCCCCTGAACCCAAATCTACTGATATACGTTTATTTTGGAAGTCCTGTGGTGGCATTTTCCCAAATCTGTCTCTCATGGCTTGCAAATATCTTGCTATTCCAGCGACCAGTTCCCCCTCTGAGCGGGTTTTCTCTTGTGGGAGAAAAATACTAACCTATCAATGAGCCTCTCTATCTTCTACCCATGTTGAACAACTATTGTGTCTCAAAGATTGGGCACGTACATGTGGTCGCATCTACACAAATGATTAATTTGTTTTTTTATTCATTTTTTATTTTTAGCTTATTAATTGTAATTATGTGTGCATTTGAATTAAAATTACATCTCAATTCTTGCCTATTGCCCCTTTGGGGGTTTGCACTCTACCCCGGCTACCATGAGAGTTTGAGCCCCAAATAAAACAAGAAAAATAATCATCTCCAACCCCTTCCCCAAAAGGGGTCTCCGCGGGGATTCCTCAAAAACATGGGGCCGGGCAGCAGGCTTATTGTGTACTGTAAAAACTCACTTGAGTTATATGTGTAAATTACAAGTGTATTACATGATGAGGAATTAAAGAAAAAATAAATTGGAAATATTAATTATGGGGGGGGGGAAAGGTACTCTAGCTCCAAGGGGGAGCCAGACACCCAAAATCCTTGCTTACAGACATGGGATGTCAAAATACATGCAAAGGTTCATCACTTTTGGCCTGGAATTGAGTCACAGGGTCTGTGTCTCAATTGATGATGAGGTTTTGATACCAACCAGGGCAGTTTTAACTGTTTCCAAGAGGGTAAAACTACCCTTAAGTTAAAAAAATCTTAGTAAAATCAGCTTTAACTGGTTTCTACGTCTCTTAAACACATTCTGATGTGTTTTGAAGGCTCTAGACCAGGTATTACTATAGTAATGGCTAATTTAAGGGTCTAAAATGGCTAAAATCAGCCCTTTTTTGGTCTAAACCAGGGTTCAATGATTCCATTATTGGCTTTTCTGTTGTCAGAGTGTTTTCCACAAATGAAAAGAGTAAATTTTACTTTTGGAGTAAGAAAACTGATGGCTATAAAAGAATGTCTTCTATGCCCCACTTTTCTCTTCATGTTAGAATCTTTTCCTTTTATAACTAGTTTAAACACTGTTAAACCAATCAATAAAAGATTCCAACCACACTTTTTATATAATTTTAAACCTTTTAAACACATGAAAAAATCATTATAATCATTTTTACCCCTTGAACCACCCCATAAGTGAATCAAAGCATCTTTCATCACTGTCAACTTTGTCACTTTGTTTCCAAATTCACTCTGGTCACTTTTGGGTGTGTTTTTCTCTTTAAATACCTCTTTAAAGACTTTTTTCTTTAATTAATTGAATACAGTTCTTTTCTCAATCAATTCCAATTGAAATTTCTCTTGAAGAACTTTCTTTTGTAGCCTTAAATATCTCTTGTACAGTATTTTTGGATAAATTTTTATTGTTGGTAAAACAATAAATCATTATAATATTATTGTTTTATACTTATAAAGTTAAAAAGGATTAAATTGGTGTGTTTTCTCCCAAAAATACTATTTCATACTATTTTTTGATCAAATTTCACCTTATACAAATTTTGAGGACAGGAAAAGTACTTTATTTTTAATCAAAGTTTCATATACACACCTTACACTCTTAGACCTTGGTGTAATAAAAAGTTCTGGCCACAATTAGGAGGTAAAAATAAGTAAACAGGTCATATTGGAATGACATAATGGAAAATACAGAATGGTTAGGGACTTTAGAGCTCTAAACACTTACACTGTCCCAGAAAGGTATCCCATACCAAAGATCCAAATTGCCCTAACTCAAATATCTCAAGCAGTGTACATAAGCACTATGGATTCCCTAAAAGGATTCCATAAGAATTTAGTGACACTAAGAGCAAGAAAGTATTTGAGAATTATTTTTCATTGTGGAGTGTATGAATATTTAACAACACCTTTTGGTATCAAAAATGCACCTTCACACTTTCAAAGGATGATGAATGAAATCTTCCTCAAAGAAATTTAATAATGATGGTTATTAATTTAAATTTATGACATTATTTTCTTTTACAAGACTTGAGAGGAACATATGTAAAGATTATCCAGAGTTTTGGGAAAAATCCAATCTGTAAACATGTAAATTTCCTTAAATAAATTTCATTTTGGATTTAAAGAAAAAAAAGCCCTAGGACATTTAGTATCTTGTATATCCCTTGGAATTAACAAAAGAAAGTTGAAGTAGTACTACTGAAGCCTATGCCTCAAAACAAAAAAGGCAATCCAGTCATTTTTGGGATTGGAAGGATACTATATGCAGAAAATTAAAGACTTTGAATCCATAAAAAGCTCCATTTATAAATTATGTGACAAAGACACAGTATTTGAAATGACTGTTGACAGAGTAAATAACTTTTAATCCCTGAGACAAGCCCTAACAACTGCTCCACTCTTACTTATGCCAGACTTTAAATTGCCTTTCAAACTGTATATTGATGCATCAGGGGATGGACTAGGTGCTCCACTTCACCAAGTTCAGATCATAAATGACAAACCTGTGGAAGGACCCCTATGTTTCATATATAGGAAAATCAAACCTACTGAAGCCAGATATAGAGCAAGTCAAATGGAATTTTTATGCCGTGTCTGGGCCTTGAAGAAACTTAATTACTTTATTGAAGGATGTGTTTTTGAAGTTATAACAGATTTTACTTCTGTTAAATCACTTCTAAACATGAAAACACACAATAGAAATATGATGTGATTGCAAATAGCCACACAGAAGTATAGGGGTAATATTACCATTTTATAAAAAGCTGGGAATATTCACAAATATGAAGATGGACTAAGAATATGGAAATTACCAAATGACATTGAAAATCCTCCTTATGTGTCAGAAGAAGCTTCCCCACAAATCCCAATAGAAGGAATAAGTGTTACAGACCTGAACACTACCTTCTTTTAGGAAGTAAGGAACAGCTATACTCAGGATAAGAATTGTAGTATCCTATTACAATTACTTACTAAGGAATCTAAAGATAGCTCCTTGATAAATGCCTTGGATTAAATATGGAATAAATCATATAATGAATGAAGATTCAATGTAATTAATGGAATAATCTACCATAAGACCAAACACATGTGCAGTTAAAGTGGTAGACAGACCTCTAATAAATCTTGTATTGAAAGAATGCCATGAAATCCCCTTCCCAGGAAACCTATCTGACGACAAAACAAGGGATAAAATCAACACCTGCAAATGGTGGCCAATGTGGCAAAAAGATGTTTCAGGATATTTTAAAACCTGTGACAGATGTCAAAAGGTAAACAAATCCACTTGTCAAAGACTTGGAAATATGATAAAAATCCAAGAAACCAGTATAAATTGGGAAATTGTTCATATGGATTGGGTAACTGGCCTACAACCAGGGGGTGATAGAAGCTATAATTTCTGCTTAGTAATTGCTTACAGGTTCAGTAAGACTCCAATATTTTTCCCATTTCACAAAGATGATACAGCCATGGATAAAGCTCTTCTAATATGGAGTAGAGTAGTATCATGGACTAGAATATTCACAAACATCATTAGCAACAAGCATACCAAATTAAACTGAGCACTATGGACAAATCTTCACCAATTATTTGGAACAAAGTTATCCTTCTCTATAGCTTACCACCCAAAAACTCATGGTCTAGCTGAAAGAATGATTCAAAATTTTGAAGGCATGGTCAGAATCTTTTGTGAATATGGCCTAGAGCTCAAAGGTTGTGATGGATTAAACCATTATTGGTGTTTTCTCATACCTGAACTGAAATTAGAATATAAAACATTGATTCATGCTAGTACCAATCAAGCTCCTGCTATTCTAGAGAAAGGATGGAATCCCAGACTACCCCAAGATTTTCCAGAGAGGGATTTGTTTTAAATAAATCCCACAGATGCTAGCTTCAAATTAATGCTAGAAGAAGCTATAAATGATGCATTAAGATTCATAGAGGACTCATTTGCATATGCCAAAGACAAGTGGGATAAGTCACATACTACTTCATAATTAAAGGTAGGAGACTTGGTACTTGTATATACCACTAAATTCAATAACATCAAAGGATGCAAAAAGCTAACAGACTCATTTCAAAGAAATTTTTTCTAAATTCCCTCAATGGTGAAAATTATTTTGAAGTAGAATTATCTGAGGAACTTTGTAATAAGAATCCTACATTTCTAGCAAGCCTAAAAGAGCCTTAAAGATATGGTTATGCTGGAAAATTTCCTTTAAGGAATGGAATTCCCAAGAATATACCTCCTTTTGAATCATCTGGTGTTAGGAAGATTACCAAGATTCTCAAAAAAATTAAGGGAATACCTTGTCAGGTACAGTGACCCAACTTGTGAAAATGAATGGTTAGCAGAAAAAAAAATACCTGAAGCCACCAAACTTCTCAAAAGGGTCAGAAAAACTAGGAATAACAAAATTAAAACGTAATATTCTTTTTAGGGGGAGGGAATGTGAGCCATAGAAGTTTTTTTATATATCCAAAAGGCCACAAATAACAAATTATGTTATAATTATAAATAAATTAATTCATTTATATTATACAAAAAAGAAATTAAAATATAAATATAAAATTTATGTAAAAATTTAAAAATGCTATTATAATATAAAATTAAAATTAATTTGAAATTTAAAAATGTGAAAACACACTTTTACTTGAAAAAATTAAGTAAAAATAAATTTTCAACAAAAATATTAAAATTAAAATATTTTTGGAAAAATTCAAACAAAAGTTATTATTAATTTTTACCCAATAAATGAACTTATTAAAATTATATCACCATTGGATTCCTCATATGAAATAAGGTGGGGTCACCTCTGAGTGAGAATTCTTTAACTCAACTCTAAATAAGCTTAAATTGAGTTTTTAGTATTTTATGTATGCAAATCTGAAAATAATAAAAATATTAATTTAAATAACACAACATGTGGTGTTAAACAAAAACTTATGTGTTAAAACTGAGGTTTAGTGTGTTGCTCAGAAGCTATAAGGAATTGAATTATTTTGAATTTTAATGTCAAAATGTGCCTGTGTATTACATAAGTGAGCTTTGATTTGCATATGAGGTATCAATTATTACATTTTTCTGCTGCAAAAAATCAATTGAATTAAATATGCCAATCACAAGTATAATAAATTATGAGGAATTAAAGAAAAAAAAAATGGAAAGATTGATTTTGGGGGGCAAAAGGAATCTTGGCCCCCAGAATTCCAGACTCCCCCAAATTACTTTCTTACAGGCATGAGATGTCAAAATTAATGCAAAGGTACCACACTTTTGGCCTGGAATTGAGTAACAGGGTCTATGACTCAATTGATGATGAGGTTTTGATACCAACCAGGATAGGTTTTACTGTTGCCAAGAGGGTAAAACTAACCTTAAATTAAAACAATATTAGTAAGAGCAGTTTTAACTGGTTTTGAAATCTCTTAAACAAATTATGACCTGTTTTGAAGCTTTGAAACCAGTTATTACTATTGCAATGGCTGATTTAAGGATATAAAATGGCTAAAACCAGCCCTTTTTTGGTTCAAAATAGGGTCCAATGATGATGAAATAATTGGCCTTTCTATTGTCAGAGTGTTTTTGATGACTGAAAAGAGTAAATTTTACTTTTGGAGTAAGAAAATTGGGGGCTATAAACAAATGTCTTCTCTGACCCACCTTTCTCTTCATGTGAAAGTCTTTTCATTCTAAAATTAGAATAAACACTGTTAAACAAATAAATAAAAGATTCCAACCACCACTTTTATAGCCTTTTGAAACTTTTAGCCACGTGAAAAAAGCATTATAATTTTTTTTTAGCTCTTATAATCAGTTTTACACTTGAACCATCCCATAAGCAAATTAAAGAATCTTTCATCACTCTTAGCTTTGTCACTTTGTTTCCAAGTTCACTGTGGTAAATTTTGGGTGTGTTTTCCCTTGAATAATCTTTTTACAAACCTTGTTCTTATATCAATTTACTCCAGTTTTTTTTGCACAATTAACTCCAATTTAAATTTCTATTGAAGAAATTTCTTTTGTAGCCTTAAACATCTCTTGTAGAGTATTTTTGGATAAATTTTTATTGTTGGTAAAACAATAAATCTCTATAATATTATTTTTCTATCCCAACACAGACAAAAACAATAAATTTGATATTTTTTCTCCTAAAAATCTTAAATTTTACTATTTTTAATCAAATTGTACCTTTGACAAGCTTTGAGGACAGGAAAAGTACTTAATTCTTAATCAAAGTTTCATATTAACACCTTACAAGATGTCTTTAGTAAGGTACAAGTAACAGTTCACTCAGATGCTATGGGGTGGTGTATGCAGGAATTATATTATCTTCTTTAAATCAAATCTTTAATTATAACTTCTGTTGAAACATTCACTAAAAACTACCACTAATGATAAACTTTAATCCTTCAACCAATACAAAATAAAAAATTTGGGTCTTTTTGAAAAGTTAATATTTCAAAAGGAATCAAATGACAGCTGATGTCCTCCATGAGCTTATCCCATTTTCTCTTTTGATAAAACTCCCTCCAAAGATGATTAGAATTATTGCATATTTATTTTAAAACAATTGAGATAAATAAGCTTATCCCCATTTTCCTGCAGTAATGGATCATTAAAGAATTATCTTACAATTTTAAAAAGGTTGGTGTTTGGTTTATATCAGCTGGTGCAGACAGACCCAAAAAGCCATCTCTAAAATCCAGAGTTCATTCATATTTGGTAGTGTAAAAAACCCCCTAGAAACAGATTTGAAAGGCTGGGGGTAGCTTTCTCTCACTGTTGTGAAAAGCCTTATAAAACCATCCCTAAGACTGTGCCGCTGGTTTCACAAAGCTGTTGTGAGAAAACCTATAGAACCTAATAAAAAAGGGAGGGGTGCTATTTTAAAAAGGGTATTGGTAAAAACACATAATTCCTGACATGTTTTTACTAAAAACTTATGTGTTATTTCCAGAAATTGGCAAAAACACATAAAGGGTGTTTTTCAAATGAAATATAGCTATTTATGGAATTTCTGATGCCATTAATTGCATTCATGGCATTTTTGAGGCAATTTATGAAATTTTTAAGGCCATTTATGGCATTAGCAATCCCATTTATGGAATTAAAAATGCCATATATAGCCTTAAAAATGACTTAAATGGAAATAAAAAATTCCATAAATGGCATTGTTAAGGCCATATATGGAATTTTTAATGCCATAAGTGGCCTTGAAATTGGCACTAATGGCCTTAAAAATGGCATTGTTAATTCCATTCATGGATTTTTAATGCCATAAATGTCATTTTTAAGGCCATTTATGGCATTGTTAAGGCCATTCATTCCATTATTGAGGCCATTTATGGAATTTTAAATGTCATTTAAGCCATTTTTGTAATTCCATTTATGCCAATGTTATGGCCATATATGGCATCTATTTGTCATTCTTGATGCCATTTGTGGCATTATTATGTCATTTGTGATGTCATTTATGGCACTTTTGATTGCAAAAATGGAATTTTTAACTTCCAATCATGTCATAAATTAAATTTTTAATTAAATTTATGTCAGAAATGGTATTTTCAATTAACTTACAAACATGAACAAAAAAACATAAAAAAAGTAATTTTTGGGCCTACAATTGTCCTGGCAAAAAAATCCCATAATTTTGGGCTTCTGGTTTCTTATTCTCAAGGTTTTTCCCTTCATTTCAATTTTTCTTTTGGAGTTTCATTAGTGGGAACATTCTTAATGTGTTTTCAAAAAATAGGCCATTTTGCCAAATTGGGCAAAAAAAAGATTTTCAAAAACATTTGGGGACATTCACATCCCATTTCAGAAAAAGTTTGGCAAAAAATAATTATAAAAATGCTCAAAACTGAGACTGAGGAATTTTTTCTAAAAAACTAAGTCACTTACGTGTTTTTACTAAAAGCTTATGTGTGTTTACCAACACCCTTTCAAAAATGCCCCCAAACCAAATTTAAAAGCCAGGGGTTTTTTTCACTAGCTGGTGCAAAAAAAAACCAAAGCCAGATGTAAAAGCACAGGGGGTTTTTCACATCAGCTAGTGAAAACAATTCCCCCCAAAAAGTGGTAAAAGGCCAGGGGGTTGTTTGCATCAGCTAGTGCAAACAACCCCTCAAAACTTGCTGTAAAAGGCTGGGGGTTGTGCACACCAGTTTTTGTACTGTTTTTTCCAAAAACCCACTTTGGTACTAGTTTTTTTCTGAAAAACAATGTTTTGAATGGGGTTTTGAAAAAATTATTTTTACCAGTTTCTTTCAAAATAACCATTTTTTTACTATTTGTTTTTAAAAACTGATTTTTTGCCTAGTTTTTTTGAAAAATTGCTTTTTTACCAGTTCTTTTAAATAA
This sequence comes from Austropuccinia psidii, assembly GCA_023105745.1. Lineage (NCBI taxonomy): Eukaryota > Fungi > Basidiomycota > Pucciniomycetes > Pucciniales > Sphaerophragmiaceae > Austropuccinia > Austropuccinia psidii. The sequence continues at coordinate 17,842,772 of JALGQZ010000007.1, read as the reverse complement.
CTATCTTTTCACCATCTTCTCATGAGTCTTTTCACAAAGAACCATTTTTAAGTAGTTTTAAAAAAAAAATTAACTAGTTTTTTCAAAAATCACATTTTTGAAAGAAGGTAGTTTTTAGAAAAAAAACAAGTTTTCAAGGGAACTTTTTTTTTTGCATAAAAGATATTTTTTGTCAATGAAACTAGCTAGGCTCTTAACATAAAAACACCTTTTTATCATATGAAAAGAAAATTCCATTTTTCCAGGAAAGCTTTCCTAAGTAACTTTTTCTTTTCAAAATGATGTATTTTATCCAACATATAGATTTATGTTCAAAGAAACCTTTTTTTGAACAAAAAAAAGTTATCAGAATTTTTTTAAAAAGAATTTTTTTTGTTCAAAGATGTTATTTCTTTTTGAGTAAAACCACATTTCTCAGAAAATGTATCATTTTTTTCCAAAATACTGAGACCTCCCAAAAGATCTTTTGAAAGTCATTTTCTTTTCAAAAGACCTAGTTTCTCTCAAAACCTTGAATTTTATCCACACTGAATAATTTTATTTAAAAATATAACTTTCAAAAAAGGAGCCATTTTTTCAGAAAAAAAACCAATGACTTTCAACTTGATAAAACAAGATTGTTCTACTAAGTAAAGTGTTTTTTCAAAAGAATCTGATTTTCATAGAGAAAGATATAATTATTTTTATATTGAAAATAATTTTGAAAACTGATTTTCAACATTAACCAGGTGGAAAGACTTCTCCTGTCCGAAAATGAAATTTAGAAAAAAAACTTCTTTTAGTCCAAAAAAATATAAAAAATATAAGGAATCCTAGACTATCACTGACTAGAAGAAATTCAAAAAATTAAAATGGTATTTTCAAAAAGAAAATTTGTAGTTATTATAGAAAAACTAACATTTAATTTCTTTGGATCAAAATTAAATTCATAAATAATATTCATTAATGTGACGTATAGATATTAATTCACATGTGTGAATAACATTACATTTTGGATCAGGAAAGTATAAATTTAGAGCTTCCTTTATTTGTACAATTCACCAAAAATCAGTACATAAGTATCAAATTTATAGTATTTATTGTGTAAAATTATTTGTGACATTGAAAAGTAATTTATTTTCCTCCATTCCTTGATTTTATCACTGAATTTCATTTCAGTGGTATTAATAATTACTCCTCTATTTGATGGTATTCACTTTGGTTCTCTTAAAGATTTGGAGAATTTCCTTTTTTTTTAATTTCCTAAAAGGAATCAAAATCTTAACTTCAGTATATTTTTAGAACACAAAATGAATTAAAATTTATTATCTACTGGATAATCTCTTCATTTATCTCAAATAATTTTGTAAATTATTCTCAAGTAAAATTCCTGACCATTCTGTAAATTAAAAGAAGTGAAAAACTACTGGCTATAAGCTCAAAACTCTAGAATAAGATTTAGTGAAATTTGGATTTTATGTGAAGCTTACTGTGGGATGAATACATAATTATAATTAAGTCCTTCTCTTGAGAGAAATGAAAACACTGGGTTTCCACATAATAAGAATAAAACAGGAATATTCAAGTGATATCATGGGAAAAAGAAAGTAAAAAATTAGGAAAAAAAGAGGATACCAAAGAGTTCTCCTGGTCATAATTTTTGACTGGACAGAAAGTTACACCAAAAATTTCCTGGTGGAGAAGATTAAAACAAGCTGCATGGATAAACTATTATCCATTTAATTTTCAAGTTAAATTTACAAAATCATTATCTGGAGGAATATGGAATATAATAATACTCACCTGAGGCTATTCAATATCTTATAAATCCCCAAAATGGTTCAATTTTTCATAGAAGAGTACAGAACCCATAATCTCCAAGAAAAAACCTTGTTTCCCAAAGGCTTAAGACACTATAAAATGGAAATATTTTGAGGAAAAATATAGATAGGAGCTGTGCAAAGATTTGAATCTTATATATTGATAGAAATGGACCACTGAAAGATACCAATGAGAGATAACTCAATACTTCTTTAGTTACTCAAAGAACCACTGAGAAATCTAAAATTTCTGAGAGAAGCTCTAAATTAAAAATACCACTAACTCCTATTAAAATTTATAACATAAATATTTGATTTCTCAAGAGAACTATTATGAAAAAAAATACAGAGTTATAAGTATATTTGGAATCAAATGAAATTCTCTACTAGTGCTTTAATAATTATGGTTATATAAATGGGCTGTTTCTCAAACCTGGATATTTTAGAATTTCTCATAGGAATCCCTGTCCGTTTTGGGTAATGGGAGACAATTTAAAAGTATTTTTCTTTCAATTTTCAAAAGGGAATAAGGTACAGTATCAAAAACTATTCCAAAAGGTTTCCCATGGCTTATGGAATGTGTGTAGTTGAATTTCAAAATAGAAAAGATATCAAACCCACTAGAAAATAAATAGACAACAAGAAATCTTATTCTTCATAGTAAAGAATACCAAAATTCCTGGCTCATTCCTTGAAAAATTTAAAACCAAAGATGTTTTGGAAACAGAAATGAGTTTTGATAACTAAGAATTTTTATACTGCCTCAGAAAATCCACTTAGGTGGTGCATTTGTTCCTTGTATGGAAAATTATTCCCATGCCATCAAAGTGAGAGTTAGAAATAATGAAGTTAATACATCCACAATAGAGATATTCCAATCTATTTGGTTTCAGTTTGTTTGGGAAAAAAATTAGGGATTTAAATTTTGAGTGTATGTCCCTCTGTGTAAGGTGTGGATATGAAACTTTGATTAAAAATCAAGTACTTTTCCTGTCCTCAAAATTTGTATAAGGTAAAAATCAATTAAAAATAGTAAGAAATATTATTTTTAAGAGAAAACACGCCAATTTTATTGCTTATAACTTTATTAGTATAAAACAATAATATTATAAAAATTTATTGTTTTACCAACAATAAAAATTTATCCAAAAATACTCTACAAGAGATATTTAAGGCTACAAAAGAAATTTCTTCAAGAGAAATTTCAATCAGAAATTAATTGAGCAAAGGACTGCAAGCAATTAATTGAAGAACAGAGTCTTGAAAAGAATATTAAAGAAAAAAACACGCCCAAAAGTGACCAGAGTGAATTTGGAAACAAAGTGACAAAGCTAACAGTGATGAAAGATGCTTTAATTCACTTTTGGGGTGGTTCAGGGGTAAAAATGATTATAAGAGGTACAAACAATGATTATAATTATTTTTTAACGTGGTTAAAAGGTTTAAAATAATTTAAAAAAGGTGGTTGGAATCTTTTATTGATTGGTTTAACAGTGTTTAAACTAATTATAAATGGAAAAGATTCTAACATGAAGAGAAAAGTGGGGCAAAGAAGACATTCTTTTATAGCCATCAATTTTCTTACTCCAAAAGTAAAATTTACTCTTGTCAGTTGTGAAAAACAGTCTGACAACAGAAAAGCCAATTATGGCATCATTGAACCCTGGTTTAGACCAAAAAAGGGCTGGTTTAAGCCATTTTAGACCCTTAAATCAGCCATTGCTATAGCAACACCTGGTATAGAGCCTTAAAAACATGTCAGAATGTGTGTAAGAGATGTAGAGACCAGTTGTAACTGTTTTTACTATGATTTTTTTATCTTAAGGGTAGTTTTACCCTCTTGGAAAAAGCTAAAACTACCCCAGTTGGTATCAAAACCTCATCATCAATTGAGTCCACAGACCCTGTAACTCAATTCCAGGCCAAAAGTGATGAAATTTTGCATGAATTTTGACACCACATGCCTGTCAGCAAGGAATTTGGGGGTCTAGCTCTCCCTTAGAGCTGGAGTTCCTTTTCCCTCCCAAATTTAATCTTTCCAATTTATTTTTCCTTTAATTACTCATCATGTATTATACTTATGATTTACATATGTAATTAAATTGAGTTGTACAGTTCAATACAGTAATAATTGATACCTCATATGTAAATCAAAGTTCACTTATGTAATACACACTCACATTTTGACATTTCAATTGAATTTAATTGAAAATACTTTAATTCCTCATAACTTCTAAAATATACACAACACCTCAATTTTAACACAAATTTTGGTGATTAACACTCAATTTGATGTGAATTAAATTAAACTTTTGAGTATTTTCAATTTTCATACAGAAAATACTAAAAACTTAATTTAAGCTTATTTAGAGTTGAGCTACAAAATTTTCACTCAGAGGTGACCCCACCTGATTTTATGAGGAATCGAATGGTGAAATAATTTTTATATGTTTATTTATTGGATAAAAAGTTATAATAATTTTTATTTAACTTTTTTCCAAATTTATTTATTTTTTTACAATTTTGTTAAAATTTCATTTTTACTTAATTTTTTCAAGTATAAATGCAATTTTATAATTTCAAAATTTAATGTAATTTTATTTTTGAATTGTAATTAAATTCTTAATTGTGAACATAATTTTATATTTATATTTTGATTTTCATTTTAATAATATAAATAAATTTATTTTATTTATATTTATATGTTAATTTTGTATTTGTGGTCTTTTGGGTATATGAAATTACCTCTAAGGCTCACACTCTGCTTCTAATTCTGTAAAAACTTTATCATATAAAACTACTATATTTTTGTGTGAAATCAAGGTACCTTGTTTGTTCTTAGAGTCAAAATTCTTGAGAGCCTCCTTCTAATAGTATTGGAAATGTCTCTTCATTTATTAAATTAATCTAAGATTTCCTAATTCTTTAAGAAAGAATTTGCTTTGAATTGTAGATGAAGTATTTCTAGCATGTTACAAATTGCTTGTACTTTAAGTATTAAGACCTTGAGATTTTTCAAAAGAGTTAATATCATTTCTTATTCCTTATTCTCTATTAGAAACCAATTTTATCTGTTTAAAGAATGGTTTAATAAAAGAAATATGAGCTTTCCAAGCTATAATAATTATTTAAAAGAAATGAGTTTTTGATTCACTTAATTAAAAGAGTTCATAGAGGTAAGGAATATGATTATAGGAGAGCTTGAAGATTATATGATTAATTTTGCCTCATACAGAGGGGTTAGAAATCTAAAAATAATAGCTATCTTTGTAAAGATCAAGTGGTTTTGTTTGTTAAGGCTCTATAGATAGAAAAAATCAGGGTTGGTTGTAAGTGTCCTTCAGTGTTTGGACTTTCTTGAGGGTACCATAAGTGGAGATAAATGATGTAATTAACTGTAAGGTTTGTCTAGGAAACTCTTGATAATAGTAACAAATATCAAGAGTACTATGAATTTCCTCAATAAAAAAAATATAATATAATTAAATATTATAACCACAAACTTATATAATTATTAAAATAATTATCTATAATAAGATAAATTTAAGTATTATTAAAGAATTAAATAATCAAAAAATTATTGATAATTATAATAAATTATAGTTATTCTATTATTGTTATAGTCAATGACAGTTATAACAATAAGAAGTGTAAAGCTCTTAATGAGACAGTTACATGTGGAAAATATTAACATTTCTAAACTTATAAATGATATAGGAATAATATTTAGAAAATAAATTATAACACACACTGTGTAGAGATAATTCTTATAGAAAAATTTTATAAAAAAAAGCTAATAATAAATAAAAAATATTATTAAAGAGTTTTTCAGAGGAACTTGTGGATTTTAGAAGATATCTAATAGAATAATTTTATATAATAAAATATATTATTGGTGATTACAACATAAAACTTTACCTGTTTAAATGGCTAATATGAGTGGAATGATGATGAGTGATAGACAAAAACAGTGATAAATAGACTCTTTTTATTTCTACAGAGAAGCTACCATGATTCATAATGGATTTAGAGGGCATGTTCAGGTCAAAAATGCAAAACCATACTTAAAAATAAGGTTCTTAACTTGAGGTAACTTATTTTTAATTTCAATTTAGAGTTACCAGTGTTATTCTTCACTATAAGTAACTTTAATTCTATTTTGGATTAATTATTTTAGGTTTAAATAGAAATTAAGTTTATTTATATTAAAGTTCATCACATGAAAAGCTCAAAAATGGAGTTTCAAGCAAAAATCTCTTAAGCTCAATTTTTAATTAATTTTTAAAGAAATCTTAATTTTCTTTAAGTATAATCAAAAGAGTGGATTTCCAGGTTAATTCCAAATAAAAACTTTTTATAAACAATACTTAGAATTTGATTTTTAAACAGATAATATTAAACTGTAAGCTGTGTGAAAATTTCAAGCAAATCTATTAAGAATTGGATTTTCAATGAATTTATGAAGTTCATGCTATTTTTCCATGTAAAATAGCAATAGAAACAAAAACTTGAATTTTGATAAGGTTTTAATGCTTTTAACTTTAGAATCTTACTCTTTTTTAAGCCTTTTGAGCTTAATTAAGCTTTTACAGTTCTTAAAACCTTGATTTCAAGCTTTCATATTGGGATTTACCCTTTGGCCACTTGAAATTCCTGTCCAAATTGGGATAATACAAGTTTAAGCTTTACTGTTGGATAAAAGTATAATCTTAAAGTTTAAATAAGGTTGAAAATACTTCAAGAAAAGTGGAAAAACTTAATTGAATCCTTGCAAATCCAAAAATTTGGGTACCCCACCTCTGTTTGGTCTTTTTCCTTTGTCCCACATTTTCGCATGGATTTTGCCCTTTTATTTATTTAAAGCCATACTATGGCCTCAAACACCTTTAAATTTAGCTCACACAGGATATATAAATTCTGTATGGCAAATCCTTAGCCAATTCAGTAAATATACACAACACCTTAAGTTTAACTAAAATTTTGGTATGTTTGCATAAACCTTATTCAACTTTAAATTTAAGCTATTTTTTTTTTAAAAAAAATGTTAAAAAAATTTCAATTTTACTGTGAGATTCTTGAATCTTCTAATAACTTAAGAAACATTAATTTTTGGGCATGAGGCCCTATGGGTCTACCCTAGGTTATTTTTGGAGTAGAATCCAAAAATATTATCCAAAGACAATTTATACTTCTTTTTTGTCATTTTTTATTTTAAATTAAGTTGATAAGTCTGTTTAAGACTAAATAAACTTTGTATAATGTTATTTGTGGCCTTATGGGTATGTCACACATACCTCACAGGCTCACATTAACCGTGAAATAGGGGTGGTGTAATTGGTATTATTTTTACCATAATATAATAGAATTATTTTTTCAAAGAGTCCCTCTAACCTTTGGGGACTTTGATTCAGGTATTATACAAGGAAGGAAATGAATGAGGTTATCAAATAATAAATCAAGTGTCATCAGGAGAATCTGAAAGAATTTCAATTGCCTAATTTTACGAATTCTATAGAGGAGTACTACTAATTATAGATACATGTGATATAGAATTAATCCTGTTAAGATCTTCTTAGTGTAATTTATGATACATGAAATATGCAGTCTTTAGGGCTTCATTGAAGGACTTTGAGGTTTATTGAAGCTCTTGGTCCGTTTGACTATTTACCAATACATTGTTGGTGGTGATGTGAACAATCTGATTTTCCTGTATTAAATTTCTTGAGCCTTTTAAAAAAATTCTTTGAAAGGGAAAACCTATCATGTTCACCGGAATAAAAAACACAAAAAAATATGTAGATGAAAAATTAAGCAACATCAAGATAAGGGAACAGAGATTTGATGTAATTCAAATCTAATAGTAATGAGGTGAGGTTCCAGTCCTTATACAAAATTTATCCAGTAACGTCCAATAATCAGCATTAGAAAAGCTTCTACACCCAACAGAAAGTGTTGAATCTGGAAAAGGTCCCAATTTGAATTGAATGATATCAGCTTTTGGTCAGAGCTATAAAAGTCGAAGAATTCAACCAAAAATGATAATAATAGTTCTTTTCAATACCCCTTTGTTTTAGTCTTTATTCTTAATTTTTATTGCTCAATGAACCAAAATTTGCATCCCTTAAGGTATTTCATTTAGATGCTTACATATATATTACAGTTTCAATATTAATTCTCTCTCAAGCTCAATTGAAGGAATACATATATTAATAGCATAAAATTGGAACCCTTTCTTTTTGAAATGCATTTTTTATCAATTAGAAAATGGCTTGGGAACTTTATGATTTTCTGAACAGATAGATAGTATAACAAGATAACGTACCATGGAGTTTTTATTCCTTATTGAACGCTTTATTATGTGAGGAATTATATCTTTATCCCTTCTTATATTAAGTTCTTATTTGAAGTTGAAAAAAGCTGTCAAGATTGATTAGAAAAAGTAATTATAACAAGCTTCTCACCAAAATGTGGAGTATATTAAATTCATGACACGATGATTTCAGCCCATAAGCTTTATTAGAGGCATCTTTTAGACTTATTACTAGAAAACATGAATATTAAAAGTAGAATATTTGGTCTAAAGTATTTAATTGTGAAGTTTCTTATTATACAATCCCATTATTTAAAATAGAAATAGTTTAGATAATAATAAAAAAGATGTCTTGATAATAGCATATTAAATCTTCAGATCCAGGGAAAATTTCAGGTTCTTCAATTTTTTTAAAAATTCAATGTTTTTCTTTGTATCAATTTAGCTTTACTTGGGATATTACTGTTATAGAATCATGAATTTTGAATTAAAAATCCTAGTATGGTAGATTACCTTCATACATAAAAAGCTAATATAATGCAATTTCTTATTTCAAGAAAGTCGGGGTAGGAGCTGTATCAAGAAGCAAAAGGAATTTCAAGTAAATAGTGCTTCTAGAGGTCCTGTTAATGTATTTGTGTAAAATATGAGGAACGGTAATTTCCATCAATCAATATTGTCAGCCCTCATTTTAATCAATTATTTTATTATCTAATTTTTTCTTTCATGAGGATAACCTTCTATGTCATTAATTTTCAAATCATGTTGGTTGTACTTTATAGGTATTTTCCAAATTCACATTAGCATACTTAAGCTTCAATACATTTTGCAATGAATACAGTATATGAAGGGATCTCCATGCACTCAAAAACCAGAAATTTCAGCTTAAATTAATGGGTTAGTAACTATAAAGATTTGAAGATATATCCTTTACCTTATTAAGTGATAAAAATCAGAAACATCAGAATATTACAACTAATGAAGAAAATAATTTTTGAATTTTTCTGAATGCAATTTTTCTCAAAGTTAAAGGAGAAAACCATATGGATTATTATTAATATTTTAATTAGAACAAATAAACATATTGAATATCCATTGAAAATAATTAAATTTCAAGTTTTTAGGAGGAAAGAGAAAAGTCAATACATCTTATTTTAAATAATGGCAATCACATGTAATATAAAGGCAAAATAACTGAAATAAATAAGATCTTTCTTAAAGTTTCTTCCTCAAAACTAATTTATAAATCTTCTGGGAGATTTATTAAGTTAAAATTACTTTAATAAACTTACTAAAAATAGAAAAATAAAGAATTTAAATTAATCATATTTTCATAAATCTTAATTGATTGGACTATAAATGTAGCTCTTCTAAGTGTTTTTAAAATATAATATCAGAGGATATCTCTTTTTATCTATATATTTGTGCTTAATGAAGGCGTAACTCACTTATTAAGGCAATATTCAAAAAAAGATTCCACATAAATAACCTTTAAAACTTTGGCAAATAAGCTTTCAGTGATAAAAATACAAATTCAGAGCCATGTCTAATCAGATTCAAGATGTGATACAAACCAATTTTCCAGGATTCACCTTTAATTATTGAAAAAATACAAAGATATTTACTCATATTATATCTCTTTTCGGATGTTAATTCATGAAAAGTTTCTTTTGACAGAATATTAAAGCTTAAAATAAAATTTGTTTTAAAAAACTTAATTAAACATGTACTTAAATCACAATTAATATGATTTGATCTGTAAAAATTGATGTAGGTTTTCCAATATAATTATCTCAAAGTTATCAAGATTTCATTTAAGCCTTTTAAAAATTAAAAAATAGGGTTTATCTGAATATTTAAGATTCTTGAACAGAATTGTAAGGGAATCAAGTTTTCCGTAATATTAATGTCAGAACCCTATGCATAATATGGAATGATAGCCCCCAGAGATTGAGGACCTTTTTCTTTAATTATTTAAATAAAACAAAAGACATATCCTTTGAATCATTTCTACTAATAAAATACTTAATCCATATATTTCCTGTTTTTATCTCCCACATGGTTTTTTTCTGACCCAATCTTTTCTTGATTTTTGAAAGAGAAAAAAAAGAAGCAAAAACACATATTAAGCACCTATTCTCAAGTTTTTTACAAACAAAGATTTAAAATAGAAAGATACAATGGAATCAAAGAAATCAATCATTAAGAAATTTGTGAGGCGTGAGTTAAATTTCATTCATTATGACATTTGAGTTTTTTTGCAGATCTTATCATTTTTATTAATACAATACTGAATCCATATATTTCCTGTTTTTACCTCCCACATGGTTTTTTTCTGACTCAATCTTTTCTTGATTTTTGAAAGAGAAAAAAAAAGCAAAAACACATATCAAGCACCTATTCTCAAGTTTTTTACAAACAAAGATTTAAAATAGAAAGATAGAATGGACTCAAAGAAATCAATCATTAAGAAATTTGTGAGGTGTGAGTTAAATTCCATTCATTATGACATTGGATATTTTTTTTGCAGATCTTTTCAAGAAAAGAAAAAGAAGAAACTGTCTCAATGCTACTCCAAAAATCTCGTTTTCTTTATTCTATTTGTATTTTTTGAGTTTTATTATACTTTATTTTCTAGTGATATGTTATTTGTTTAGTATTATCACTTTTTGCTTGTAAATATTTTTCTCAGATTTATCTGAGTTTTTCTCTTTAGTTTTGTAATAGTTTTAATTTCATTTTATGTTTTTTCCTCTATTTAAAAAATATAGCAGAAGGCCCTGTAAGGCCTGATACTGTAAAGAAAGTGACAATTTCTGATATTGTTACAGAATGGGTCCTGTAATGAATGATACTTCAAAATTTTCAATTATTGTCAGAAATGATACAGTAGTAACTTCTTTAAATCCACATACTGGTTTTTAATTCACAGTCTCTTAGCCTTTCTCAGTAGAAGGTGCTTTACTGTAAAGATTCTTCTAGTTCTATTATTTATAATTGAGGAATAAATCATTGGAAAAGATTTTTTGGAATATATTTCTCTTCAAAAAATAGAAATGATAGTCTTACTAGTAAGGAAAGCTGATGAGATTGCGTGAGGATACAAAGAAATAAAAAAACAACTTTAATTTTAAAAATAATAATGAATACAGAATAAGAAATATAAAAAATATTTATTATGTATTTTTGGTAATAGTTTTATTCAAAACAAATTGAAATATTGTGTTTTTTCCTTCTGAGATCAACAAAATTTAGCAATGTAATAAAAAAGAACTATTCAAAAATTCAGCTTCTCCAGAAACATATTTGGTGTAAGATGATATACTGTGATATTTGTGGAAAATTTTGTAAAGAAAAGATAAGCTTTAATATCATTCTAAATAAATAATTAGTAATAGATCAATAAAGATAAAGGATTTACTCATTTTGAAAACTGCCTTTGAATTATTTTTTCTCTCTAAAGAAAAATAGAAGTTTTTTAAATTAAGAGATAGATTTAGAGAAAATGTTTTATCATAGATAATCTTCTTCGGAATATGAAAATGATATTGGAAGGAATTTTAATGAAATGAATTACATATTCATTTTAACAAATTGAAAATAGAATTAAAATCTTGAAAATTCTGTGGTATTCCAGTGGATTGGAATAATTTTGAATAATAACAAATATCAAAATCCTTGGTCCAACCTAATTCACAGGAAGGGCCGAAGCTAATTCTAGGGTGGCTCAAAGCTAATTTATGTAAAGTTTAAGAAATTTCACTAAGAGAAAAAAGTAATATCAAAAATAGATAAGAAGAAAGAGTACAAGATAAGTTGTTGAGGTATTTATACCCAGTAAATACAAGAGAAGGATTGTGACAGTATTACAAAAAATCTTTCTTAAATTCACGGTAATAAATACAAAGGGATGGATCAGCTATTTAAAACAGGATCAGAGATTAAATTTTCAGTGGAAATCATCTCAGAGAATTCTTTTAGCTATTGTGACACCATGGTGATTTTTCAAATCTTGAAAATTTCCAAATGCAAGACCTGCTGTAAGGTGTAGCCACTTTACCCATGGTGAATAAGGAGACATTAAGGTTAGACCATGCATCCATGGTGAAGGAAATGTAGTTTTATTTTTGAAAACTGTGTTGTGGAGGTTTTCTTCATGAAAAAGGAAGTAATTGGCCAACTGGGGTGCCATTGCAGTGTACCAAAAAAGATATTTCAGGAATCCAGGATTGAAAAGTTAAAGGAGGAAGAAGTATTCAGGTAGCTCAGTAATTGGAAGTGGAAGTCCTGAGTTACAAATGAGATACACAGGAGAAAAAGTAAGGAAATCTAAGGATAGGTTATAAAAGAATAATTGAAAAATATTAAGTAAAAACTTTTCAATATAGGAGAGAAAAAACTCACATTCTTTTAATACCCATTTTTTTTGGAAAAGTTGGCAATATTTGAATTTATTATTTCTGTGTATGGCTTATTTTGATTATTTAGTTTCCAATTAAATGAATTTGTAATTTTAACCTGTCTTTCTTGAGTCTCTTATTACAAGTTTGGCCACCAAAATTGGTCAAATTTCACTAAAAGCATGTTTATTACACATTGAATGAATACTTTTATAACCAAGATTGTTTTGAAGGATTTCCAGGATCCATTTTAAATTTCTGCCTTGTTATTTGGGTTTCAATTAGTGTTGATGATGATTTATTCTCTCGGATACTTCTAGGAGTAGATAAGGAAGAAATAAATAAAATAATGGAAGAAATATACAAAAAAATTTGAAATATCGTAGAAAGAAAAGAATTGGGAAAAGAATATGGTAGGACTTTTATCTGGAGAGATTTTATTTTTCAATTTTTTGCCTACCTTTTTACTAAACTATACAGTGTGTGAGGTATAGGAAAAGATCTATTGTACTTCATGATATAGATCGAGACGCGGGTCCTGAATGTAAATCATGGTTGAAATTACCAAAGGAGAAATACCTAGTATATAATCATGACTTAAAGCGACCAAATCACCAATACTGGATAATAATTAAATATTCACCATGAACCAACTTGAGATAATATGAAAAAATTATTATGCATTTATATAAAAAATGCATAAATTGAAAGAATATAAAAACACAAATACAAACTCCTAAAAGAATCTGCATGAAATATACAAATTACAAATTACTTATCAAAATAACTAAGAAAATTCAAATTAATATAAGAACCAAGAAATAAAATATTAACAAATATTCACCATGAGCAAATTGGCGGCACATGACAGCAGGTGTTGCATTTGAAAACTAGCTTGGAAACAGAATGGAATGAGCTTTGATTCGTCCTCTGAATTGGGTTGTAACTAGGAGTCCAATGTTCATTGATATTCCGGTTTATTCCAAGACACTAGAATATCAAGTAATTTTTATTATTATTTCTTTTGATTCTATACAGTAAAAATATATCTCATTATATGAGATATCTCCAGAGATTTTGATCTATGGAAAAGGCTTTTCCTTCTATTTTTATCTTCATGTAGAGATTGTATTCTATAATAATTCCACCCTACATATATATTCTTAATTTAAACAATTTTATTTATCTTTTGGGGGCCTTCATAGGTAAAATTTAGTTTCAAAAATCGATTGAAACCTCATTTTCCTTACATGCCTGACTATTTTTGACATATAGTGATATGAATTTATATGTTTTCTTCCAAATGTGTCTTGGAAAAAATCCTCCCCCCAATGAAATTCTCATCTTAAGGAGAAAAATAATTTTCCTTTATTTATATGATCAGTTTTCTAGAAATTAAAATTAAATAAAAGGAAGAATTCAAAATTTTTTCATGAATGGAATTATTCAGAAAGAAAAAAAGTACAAATAATACATAATATATTATTCATTTTCCAGGATCTTCTCAATATCATCATCATTATGATTTTAATCTCAGTTTCTATATCATGTTATCATTACTGAATTTCATAAATCTTTCCTATGAGGAAATCTTAAATCTTTCTTTTTTAAATAAAATAAAAGTCATATTTTGGCTCTTTTGAATTTTTTTTCATTAAAATTATAAGTAGTGGGGTCTTGAAGGTGAATCCTGAAACTGAAAAAGGATTTTAAATTCTGATTAATATTAAAAATTCAGGATCAAAGGGAGAAAAATTGTGAGAATGCTAATCATTTTCAATTCAGGAGGCATTACAGGACTGCTACTGTAATCCTCAGTATTAAAGTATAAAACAAAAACATATAAAAATGTAAAAATTTGCAAATCTGTAAAGACTACGCAGAACTTAGACAACAACAAAAACGAATACCAAAAAACAAACAACAATTATATCATAAAATAAAATAAGATTCATGAAAAATTGATAATACAATTAAAAAAGTGAACTAACCTAAATCAAAAAAAATTACATTAAAAAAAGAAGAGTTTTTTTAGTTATCTAATTAGAAAAAAATTGAAAAATAATTTCAATTAAAGCTATAGAGAAATACAGCTAATTTGCTATGGTCGGTTTTTACCGATCATTTTTTGAGGTCAACTTATCCTCTGATTTTAACTTTTCAAGAAAAAAGTGTTTTGATTCTTTTTTTGTGCTTTTTTGCTTTCAACTTTTACTTTGAACAAGAAAGAGAGCATATTTTCAATTTATAGTAAAAATGGGGTAAGGAATGATAGGAAATTTATAAATTGAATACCCTAATTACCATCTTACTTTGAAGTTTCAATACAATGTTGGATCTTAAGAGATGAGGCCCAAATAATTGAATATCTCAGAGATATCTGAATATACCTGTCTCAGTATTAAAAAAAATATTCTTCCATAAAATTCATCTCAATGTGATTCCGTTTAAATCCAGTAAAGCCTCAAATTGAGAGCTTTATGATAACTCTTTAAAGCTTCAAACTAATTTTATTATTTTGAAAGATAAGCTTTGCAAATTTTTATTATATTTACCTTTACAAAAGCTGATTATTAATAAATTACATGGATGATGAAGTAAGTGTATGAAAGTTATATTAATTGTGAGTTTTAATATTTCTTACAGGGCAATTTTAACAAAGTACCGTAAAAAACTATTCAAAATATGAGTAAATACCCTGTGAAATGGTCAAAAATCAAATAGATGAATTTGAAATATAATTTTGACTATGTTGTGAAGCTTTCTGGATATGGCTCTGAAGTAATATTTGCATCACTTTAATATTACTTCTGGGAAATCTCAAGTTTATTTCTGTGATGCCCCACTTTAAAAATATAAATCGAATGAATCTTATAGGATGTTAATCAACATAGATAACAGAAAACAAAAAAATGAACACTTTTTGTAGTTTATTTTGAAAATATTCAAAAGAGATTAATACATAATTCTACTTAGTTGACTTTGGAAATTACTCTTGAGTACAGCTTTACTATTCTTTTCAGGTTTAATAGTCTTGTCACCATAAATTCATTTTAATAGAGCTTTAATATTTTTTGATGAATAACACTAAAGAGATAGATTTGGTATGATAAAATACTACTCCCAATCATTCCATTTTAAATTATCATGAATATCAGTTATTTTGAAAATTAGATCATTTTTTTACTTATCAAAAGATAAGTATTTTTAAGCCATTCCCAATTTCTATTCAATATTCATATATTGTTTAGAATTATTTTTCTAAAGAATTTACAGAGTTTCCCTTCATAAATTCAAGAAAAACCCAGCTTAGAAAACTTAGAAATTTTATTTATCAATTTTTTTTATTGATTTCAGTTTTTTAGCTGTTGTCAATTGGAGAAATTGAAGAATTACTCCAAAATAATTAGGTCTAGAAAACCATTGAATAAAACCAAAAAATCTTTATTTATTAAAAAATGTAGAGCTCTCCATACATTCCAATTATTACAGAATCTATTAAGCCTGCATAAGAAAAAGAAAGGAAAAGGAATGCATATGAATTATAAAAAATATAATTCAAAGAGAAGAAAAATAGAAAATGAGCTTGATGGCATATTTTAAAATAAAAAATGATTAAAACTAGGATTAAACATATCAATAAATTAGTTTAAAACTCACTTTAATATAGCACATTTAATTGTGTTGGATTCATATGAAGTATAGAAGTATTTGGGGTTGTGGTTATATAATATCACTTGATATAGCTGATTTGAATTGACTTTTGATATTGACTGAATTGATTGATTGATTGATGTTGATTTCACCTCAAGACTTTTGATTGATTCCTCAAGATTCATCAAGAATTTCATTGATATTGATTTGGCCAAGCTTTTGATTCTTTATTTTCAAGTAACATCAAGATATTTCATTATTCTTTCATGATGCCAATTCAGCATAGACCCAAAGCCAAGAATACAAGATCTCAAAGACATCAATCCGTTCTTACTCCTACAAAAAGGGCTCCTCTTGAACGCACACCATCAGTTCATCAACTGAGTAAAATCTTTGACAGAGGACCACCAATACAAGGTGCAGAACCCTTCAGAAGAGGAGGTGTGAAGTCACGAAGATCAAGACCATTCTCTGGATTGTTGCATGGTCCAAGAATTTCTCAAGGGCCTAGAAGCAGATTGGGGGAAGCTGAAGATGAAGAGGGGGAGGAGTCTGAGGAAAATGAAGTGGCAGCTGCCTTGGCAGGTGCCCCTGAGAATTGTGTAGCAATTTTCTAATTTCTATTATTATTTGTAAACTGTCATGAAAAGATCTCTTTTTGTGAAAAACATTTTATTTCAAAATGAGATTTTTTGTAAAAAAAACCTGTTATTTTGAAGGAAATAGAAAAAAATATTGGAAAAGACTCTCCTGAAACTGTGCACCAACTGCCATGATGCATCTCAAAAAACCTTTCCAAGAACAACCCCTTAAGATCACAAACATCATTGATTACATCATTATTCTACATCATAGATCCTAAAACCTGTTGTACTTACTATTTAATGAGCAGTCTTTGTATCTCTAGCACTCCCCATGTTATACTGCTCTCCATCCACTTTGCCTAGCAGGTTTGCTGCCACTCCCCTCTTTGACATATACTTACTGGAATATTTAATCCTGTCAATATCCTGCCTAAATGGTTATCTCCTGTATCTCTACCTAGAAATCCTTATAAAATTATCTCACATGTTGTACTTCTCTCCATCCACTTTTCCTAACAGGTTCGCTGCCACCCCCCTCTTCAATGTATACTTACTGGAATATTGACTCCTGTCAATATCCTGCCTAAAAGTTCCCTTTTATTAAAAATTGTAAAGAAAACTCCTATCTTTCTATCAAAAGATTATTTTGAAACAAAAAAATTTTTGTTTAGAAGAACTTGTTTACTGTCAAAAAAGCATAATTTTAAGAAGAAATTGTTTTTTTCACAGGGGCTCTTCTAAGTGAAGAGGGCCTGGCACTTAGTGAACAGACTTATTTATGGAGGGCTCAGAGAGGACTACTCAAAAGATAAGAGACATCAAAAAAATATTATAATTCCTGATGAATAAAGAAAGTGTAATTAAGGAGAATGAAATAAAACAAAAGCAATAATAAAGAGCCAACCACAAATAATCCTGTACCACTGTTTCAGCCTGTTCAGAAAGGAGAGAATGATTAATTAGGATATGACCACCAAGACTCTACTAAACAGTTGTGGAAAGGCTAAGACTGACTTAAGCAATTAATAATATAATTCTTCTTGATTAGAAATAAAACAATACCAATGAAGAATCCAATATTTTGATTAACTGGGGAAAAACCCCCAGGTGGGTGAAGGGAGGCTGGTATATGTGAAAAATACCAACCTGGAGTTTGAGTGCTGAGAAGCCATGGGTTGTATTGTGGAAGACCTTGTATTTGAGATGGAAACCTGTATTGGATACCAATACAGGTATTTGCACCATTATTGAGGACAGGCCTGTATTTAATTTTTGACCGTATTGAGCTGTATTGAGTTTTGAAAGTTTATTTAGTGGATATTCCATGAAACCCCCTTGCTGATTGTGTTTTGAAAGATCTTCAATTAATAATGCTTTGTAATGCCCCTGCCTGTCTCCATGGCTGTGACAGTTTTTTTGTGAGAGAGAAAATTCTTTTCTAAAAAAATAGTTTGTTCTGAGGAAGAGAATTTTTTCAAAGGAATTTTTTGTCAATGTTTTTTTTATGTGGAAACAAGAAATGCTTTTTGTAAAGAAAAATTAATAAATAATTGTCCTTATAATAAGGTTTTTTTTGTAAAGAAAAAATTCAGAAAAGAATTTCTAAAGAAATTGTTTTGTGTGAAGAAAAAAATACAAAAAAAACTTTTTTTGTTGAAACACATCTTTTTTTATGAAAAGCAATTTTTTTGTAAAGAAACATTATTTTGTGAAAAAACGCTTTATTATTCAAAAATCAAAATTTTTGTAAAAAGCCACTTGGATAAAACTTTTCTTCTGTGGAAATTTTCTTTTGTGAAAATTTTCTTGTGTGAAGAATTATGTTTTTCTGAAATATGAAATTTTTTGTGATACATTTTTTCTGCTAAGAAAAATTTGTTTTTTTACAGAAATTTTTCTTCTAAAACTAAAAACCATTGATAATAGGGGGTGTCACAGTTACAAAAACCTTTGTTTCAAATATTGAGTTTCTTTTGGTGCAAAACCCACATTAATCCATTAAACCACTTACTAAATCCCAGACGTCATTGCATAAAAAACATTCCACTTGTAATTGAAGTGATTTGAAATCGTCTTCGACCTCTAGAAATTTATTAATTTGTTTTCCCCCAAATAAATTTTTCACAACTTAGTGACTATAAAAAAGCCTCTGCTTGCAAAACTTTGATCCATCCATTGAACTTACTTCAATTGGTTGATGCACATAAATACAAAAGTTATTCCTATATAGAAAATGATACATACCTACTACCTCTTCAATTTATTCAAAGATATCTCCAACCTTGAAAGAGTCCGCCATAACCATAAATCCATACCAAAAAATGATCTTCAAAACATACCAAGTCAAATTCTTTGTCAGCTATATGACTCACACCTCGCAATTCATTTTGAAAATTAATCAAAAAGGCTTGAAGGTAATTAAATTTTTCAAAATTTGTCTACAAATGAAAAAATAAAAAATGTAAATGAAGCTAATTTATCTAAATATTTCTTTTTAAAATTAAAAATATTCAAACTGAATATCTACATCAAAATATATGAAATTATTCAATTTATTATAGCATGTCTAAGGGAAAAAAGAGGAAAAGCATAAGTTTTTATATTGAATATCCTCATCCTAGTTACCATATGGGTATTAATAGATTTCTAGATGTTTAGAAGTTTGGAATCTTAATATAATTCAATGATAATTGAATCATTTTTTGAAATTATAGAACCAATTTATTCAAGCTGTGATTCTAACAAAAAAGATTAATTACCTTGAAAGCCACTTGCTTTTGATCTTTCTTGAAATTTTGAACCCTAATATTTCAAGAGGAAGAGTGTTTATTGATTGAAATAGCATTATATTAATTATGAGATAGGGAACTGTATTGATGATAGGTTATATAATGAATTATTTCATTATTTTTTATGAACTATTATCATATTGTAATCATATAACAAGAAATATTTTCAACAGATTTTACTCCTTTGTGTATTTTCTATAATAAAATACTATTTTCCAATTTTTCAAATTGAATATTCAACAGTTTTATTTTTGGAAACTTTTAAAATAAATTAAATAAGAAAAAATACTTTAAGCTTATTTTAGTTTTTTGATTAATCTCAATTAATAATTTTCAATAGAGTACTTTTAGAAATTGTTTTGAGTTGCATATAAACAAAAATTGTTATGATTATATCTAGAATTAACCGATAATATTTTTGTAAAACATTGAAATAGTTTAATATATTTGAGTTTCTAAAATTATTAGATTTAAATTCATAAGATAAATCTCATAAGGTATACATTTGTGTAAAAAACTTCCAAATATACAGGTATCCAAGTAATTTTAAATATTAAAAAAAAGCAATAAGAATTACAAAATCAATAATATATTGGATTTTAGAAACTATTTTATAATTTTAATAATTATTATCATTTTTCTATCTAAAAATATAAAGAGGTATAGATAAATCAGTATTAAAATAGAACCGTAGATTAAGATATCTAATAGAATAAGTATTTTTAAAAATGAATCATAATTAATTATCATATTTATATATTCTATAATACAACGTAATTTTGTTTTGGATCATAATTTTGAGAAATAATTTCTATAATTTGATATTGAATTTTTGTTTAATCTTTGAATTTACCTTTTGTCTTCTTTGAGTATGTGATCATACCAAAAAAAGATCCACAGATATATTCATTATATTGATTTGATAGAATTGAGTCAATCATTTTATAATATTAATTTTATTGTCTTTTTTAATATATTTCAAAGAATTCAAAAATATATAAGTCAATAATACAATATATCATTTGATGCTCTAATAATATAAGGTTAATATTCAAAATTTATAAAGTATTACTAAATATATATATATATGATAATTTAAAGTTATTGAAAATTTTTCTAAAAATATATTTATAATGAGTTGTGAAACACTTTAGTTAAGCTCACAGACCAAATAAACATCATCAAGCTCTCTAAAAAAAGGGTAACATACAGCTTATCATATGGAAGATACAAAAATATTATCTAAAATATTATTCAATGAAATAAATAAATGATGAGCTTATAAGATTATTAATGATTATTTAAATAATGAAAAAATGGTTATTTGGCGAAAAAGTATCTTTCTTGGAATCCCTGACTTTGTTATAGGTATATTATTAAAAGCTTTAGGGAGGATAATAAAAGTGAGAATTATATTGAAATTGATAACTAATAATCCTGTGTAATTTTTTGAGTAAAAAAAGTGAATTTTAAAAACTAAAAAGATATAACATTACTAATGTATATTGAAGGAGTACTTGATTTTTCAATACCATTTTCATCAATCATAGGGTATGATACTTACACAAACTATAATGAAGTATCTGGTCATTTCATTGAAATTGAAATAATATCTGATGATATATAAATGATATTATTTTTGAGAAATTTTTGAATCTAGTGCCAATTTATTCTCAGGAGTATTGTGAATTGATGATTTGGATTTTGTAAGTGGAATGAAAATGAGAAAAAATATATATTGAAAATTCTCTCAGTGTGTAAATGCTTATTAATTTATTTCCACAAGATATTTTCAATAAATTTAGTATAGAAAACTACATTTCACATATATATAGTCAATTCAATACAATTAGAGAAACAATATAAAAATGCCTTTAAGTAACAAAAAACTCTAATCAGGAAAAATGAAAAAAAATCTTTTCCCAGGTCAGTAACCTGAGATTATAGAAAGTTGATTATAAGGATGGTTTTAAGATGGAAATAAGCTCTAAAATTAACTTAAAAGAGACTTTCCAAAATGGATAAAAATAAGCTTTATAAAAATAAAATATAAATCAGATCCAGCTAATTGAAATTTTTCCAAAATGAC
This sequence comes from Austropuccinia psidii, assembly GCA_023105745.1. Classification (NCBI taxonomy): domain Eukaryota; kingdom Fungi; phylum Basidiomycota; class Pucciniomycetes; order Pucciniales; family Sphaerophragmiaceae; genus Austropuccinia; species Austropuccinia psidii. The sequence goes on along the minus strand of JALGQZ010000007.1, from coordinate 17,821,147 downwards.
AAGGAATAAAAACAAAAGGAATTATTACAAACACTTATAAATTACGGTTATTAATATGAATTTTTTTCAAAATTTTATAGCTGTTCTAATTTATCATAGATGAAAGAAAGTTTCATATAAGAAGATTCAAAAATAAAATAAATACTAACTGAATGAAGAGAAAAATGGAGATATTTAAGTTAAAAAGGCTTTACATTTCTGATAAAATGAAATATGGAAGATTAAGGTTTGATTTCAGGTATTACAAAACCTTTGAAGTGGTGTACTAGAGAGCTCCATAAGTATTCCTGCAAAACATGCATCCATTTAATCATTGATTATTGTTCTATTCTTATTGAGCTTGATTATTTTTTTTTTCTATATGGAGTTTTATTTTTGATTTTTATTATTAGTTTTTTGATTTTTATAACTATGTATCAGTCTTTCACCTATTCACTTGATTTTTGCTTATTAAATTTTCCTCAATTCTTAATTTTTATTGTATTATTTATATTTACCAATAATTTTTATCCCTTTTCTTGATGAAATCATTCGTTACTGATATCATATTGAGTTTCAAAATTAATATTCAATTTATTTCTTCAAATTTTCTAGTGAGTTAATATTGGGAAAATTCCTATTATGACCCTTTCTCATATAAATTCTTTGAGAAAGAAGTAGATGAAAATGTTTGATTCCGCTTAATACGAAAGATTAAATATTTCAAATTCCCAATTTTTGTGTCATTTATTTTGTGTCAGCTCCCACATTTAATTTCCTATGCTTGTGTAAACTTCATACATATTTTTCCCTTGTATTTAATGTACAAAAAATATACTTCATTGGTACTAGATAATACACTTTTTTTTTGCAAAATATTGAATTTATCTTCAAAAATGAAGCTCACCTGAGAAAAAATTTCTCCCATAATATTAAGGATTAATACCCCATAAATCAAAGACTGATCTCTTAAATACTTCAAAAAACGTTTTTTTTGAAAAAAAGGAGAGCCCAGGCTCCATATACATGAAAAATATTGCCATTTATCAATAAAATAAAAACTCTTCTTAATTCAAAGTTTAAACTCTCAAGCAGTTACTATTTTTTGTGATTATTGATAATATAGTGCAAAAAGGATCAGGAGCTATCAGTTCAAAATACCAAGAGGCAATCAATTTTCCATTTAGATATATATCACATATTAATAATTAATAAAGTTATCTCTCAAAATATATAATTTGAAAGGCTAATTAAGGGACTATGGATTCTAATATGAATATATCAAGTAAATATAAATGAATTCATAATACTTTTCCAAAAATTAACCTTTAAAATTGAATAATTGAAATGATTTTTCTGTAAAAACTTGAGAAAAGAATTTTTTCAAATTTCATATATATATTTATTCAATTTTTGAGGAATTTGATTCTATTAAAAATAAATAGAATGATTATATTTCAACTTATCTCAAATATTATTTTCAAAATGAACTTAATATGATTTGGTAATAGCAATGCTAACAGGAAAAATATATAAACAATTTCAGGAATGATAGAATCCCTTAATTTCTTCTAGGAAGTGAAAAAAGTAGTTGGGAACAAATTAATTTAGCTATTTTAATTTCTTTAAAATTTTAAATTGAATAAAATAGCTATAATATAATCAAGTTATTTAAATTGAAATTGGTTGAGAAATATTTAATAATCTTACAAATTGTTTGAAATTGAAAATATTTCATTCAGATTTGAGAAGATCAATTAATCCCTCAATTTGGAAATTGTCAGCCTGTGACTCAAAAACAAGAGCACAAGCATGACAGCCAAATACCATAGAGCAATGGTAAAGCTAAGATACCACCAAAACATGGAACTGAGCCAAACCAGCTTAGTAGAAATCAAAACAAAGAGGAAACTCACCTGTTTCCAAATACACAAGTCCCATCATCACAGGACAAAGAATAAAAAAGTTATTCCTGCTCAATGTTGTTGCTGAGCATAAACCTAAATTTTCACCTCACATTTGAAATACAGAGGAAGAGGCTTAACCCCAACAAATTGGTATTCAAATTGAAGCTTTAGGTCAGGGCTATCCAATGGTACTAGTCAAACTGAGCTAGCACCAAAACTACATAGGCTATGACCAAAATAAGGTCAAATAAGGGTCAATAAAATATTCACCTCCCATCTAACTTCTACAGTTTTAGTGTGGGATACTTAAAGTGGAGTCTTTTGAGGAAAAGAACAATCAGGGATATCTGATTGTGCAAGTCATTTCCCCATATCTTATCTAGAATGAAAGCTATGGGGCAAACAAGTTCCATACAGATATTGAGAAGATCATATATCTGGATAACAAAAATTGCACATGACATAACTTTTCCATATTTAATTGTACCTATACCAAATGATGTACGATTGTGCAGATCTCATCCAGGGCTACAAAATGAACCAAGCTTGAGCCCAGTATCTCAAAAACTGACAGAGCTATAGCAGATTTAAGGTTAAACTCCCACAATTGGACCAATACACCTTTTCTGTGGGATACTATCCCACAACTATGATTATGAGGTGTCAAACAGACAAAGAATAATGTTCATACTTTGATAACTCATAGTGCATTCAATACTGGGGTCCCATACAGGTTCTGTACAGCATTCTACACATCATACATGTCAGAAGAGGGCTGTGTGGTCCCCAGATGAAACGTTTCACCCTGTATTGGTGAAAACTGCCCAGATGTTGTTTCAAAACCACATCTGAGCCCTGTAAAGAGAATAAAGGCCTTGTGAAAACTACAACCCAGTACTCTGAGGTGAAAAACTCTTCACTTCCTCTACATGGATGGTCTAGAGGTCCATTCCACCCCAGTTCAGGATAAAAGGAGACCTTTTCTCTGCCAGAAAAGGAATCCCCATCCTGCTCTTAAATTCCTATATAGTACAGCTGTCAAAAACACTTATACTCTTGGAAAACAAGTCAGGTCTAATTATAATTTCAATTATTTTAGTCTTTATTATAATAACCCAATTAGTAAAGCTGTACCCAGGGCTTTCAACAGTGCTCACCACCACTATTCCGCTAATAGTAAATCCCTTATACCTTACTTAAAACCCTTTTTTATCATCATTATCCATGTCACAGTTCTTGCTTAGGCTTTAAATAATATTATTATCACCTCTTCATAGACTCAGCCTGACAGAAATAATGTTGAGGTTTGACAAAACTAAAGGTCAATGAGTAGAAAATATCTAATTATTGAAATCGGAAAGCCAGGGTTTGATTATTTGTGATTTTGTTCATATCTTTTAATTCAATCAATGTGCTATTTTTCAAGTTTGAGAAAACCCAAAATAGTAACTTGAAAATATTAATACACAAAAGGAGGGTAAAATTCTATAAAAAATGGTGGTCAATATGACTGTGGAAAACAGGGAATCATTTTCAATGAGTATCTGCTGCAGTATATATGAGGAGTAAAAGGAAAATTCCTGAGTATTTCTGAGGAATATTCATTATACAGAAAAGGTAAATAGATCTACGGATCCAGTAAGCCCAAGAAAAGATTCAGTAAATTTGTATTTGCCCTTATTGGAATCTGAAGTATTGTACTTTTCTATTTGAATTCATGACTGACATTTCAGGAAGAATGTAGGATTATTAATAAGTATATATATACATAGGCAGAAATTCTTTGAATAATGAAAGCAATAATTTTAAGGAATATTTGGAGAGTTTGTTGAAAGACTAATGGAATTCTTAGATTAATTCAACAAAAAACGCAATTAATACTTCAATATTAATCCAATATACTTATCTGAAGCTATATTCATCAACTTTAGGCTTTGAATTAGATTTAAATTGTTTTCACTAATTTAAGGAATGCATTGTTTACTAAATAGATAGCCTTAAAGAATAGACTCAAGGGTTTTAAATAATAAAGAAAACATGTAATATGGTTTATATATTAAAAGAAATATAAAAAAGATAAACCTTACTTAATTTAAATCTCAAAATTAAGACTTGAGGTTTAAATCTAAGCCTCACTAACCTACCAAGGCTTATTGGAGGTCTTTATAGAAGAATATGAGCTAGAAACGTTTCAAAAAAGGGAATAAATTATTGAAATAATTAACAAAAAAATCTCAATTATTGCAAATCATTTTCCTAATTAAACAGAGTCTTCTTAGAAGAATATCCTCAACTTTTCATAATTTTGAAATAATTTTTTAAGGCAAAATTTTCAAGGATAAATTCTTTTATTCTTGAGAAAAACAGAAGTTTTAAAGGAGACTTTTTTAATTTTTTCTTTGTAAAAACCTTAAAATTAATCTCATAGGGGTCAATTTTTTATCAAAAAGGGTCTAACAATACTGATTTTTGATTAGGAATTTTTTGGGCCAAGTTTTTTTTCAAACAGAAATGTCAGCTCAAAATCTAAAATTCCTGTCTTAATAGTGTTCCAGATGTATTTTTCCACTAATAAGTGTAAAAAGGGGCTTATAAAAGTGTTTTTTTGAGTGTTTTGATAAGGATTTAGGACCAAAAAAGGTAAAAAAACAGAGAGAAAGTAGTTTGAAGAATTCCAAAAATATATTTTTTTTTTTATAAGGTGAAAAATTTATTTCTCCATAATTTTTGCCTAAAAAGAACAATTATATAAATTACCATCAAATTTCCAATTGAAATGCCGAGATGAGATAGAAGGTACTATAGAATGAATAACATTCAAGTGAAGAAATAACAGTTTTTTCACAAAATAGCGATATTTGAAACCTCATTTAAATTAAAAGAAAGAGGAAAGAAATTGATGCATTGGGATTCAAAAATATACAGAATTAAAATAAAAGCCTTTTAGAATTGAAATAACCTATTTCAGGATTAAGAATTCACTTGCGTATGTGATGATGGCTAAAATATCAATACAACTCATTTATTTTCAATTATCAATGACTAAATGACACCAATATTTGCATAGCTTCATGAAAATATTCATTTTATAAACTTTATCCAGTAATAAACCATTTTAATTTTCTCATTTGAATTGAATAGAATATTCAAAATATAAGGAATTTCTGCAAAAATAATTCCTGTAAAATTGGAAATTTCAAGCCTTGAAACTTCTGTTCTAAAGAATATTTTTGAATTTTTGTAATCAATATGAATATTTTTTCATGATAAAAAATGCTGTAAAAATGAAGTTAATTCTTTACAAAAATACAAAAAAATGACAAATATTTTGAAGCTTTTATCAATTTAATGATAGTTTATTAATAGATAAAAGATATGAAATATATTTTGGTTTCAAATTATAAAATCTTCAAATCCCCACGTCTTGTTACTCAATAAATCTTATCTTTTTTAATATTTTTTACCTTCTTAGGGTATCATATATGTGGTAATAATAATTTAAGCACATTCATGAGGGTTAATATAGTTATTTTAAGACATAAGAATGCTAAGATTGGGAAAAATACATAGATTGAGACGGCTACTGAAGTTATGGTTAGTTATTTTGAAAGGTATACCCTCTTCCTTTCAGCTTTGTCAATTAATTGAAACTTCCCTTGTTATATATAATTTTGTATTCTAACTCCACAGGGTATTAAATGAGTATTTTAAAACTAAGGAAGGTATTAATAAGACTTTAAGTCAAATTTCAATGCTCCAATTTCAAGATCTTGGAAGATTAAAGATCTTTATTGGTATTATCTGATTAAATTTGAAATAAGCACTTGAAAACTCTATATTATTATGTATTAACATTACTAAAAATATGAAAGGAATAATGCAATATTAAGAATTATTTTCAAATAACCCAAAATAAATTTGATGAATTTGAGTTCTATACTTCAAATTACATATGACATTCCAGCCTTTAGAAGAGCTCAAGTTCACCTTTTTTATAATACTTCTGAGGGATTTCCAAAGAGTACTTCTACCTATAGGTGAATTTCTTTCTAAATACAAATTGGTCATATGAGTTTCAAAGGCTATTTTGGTTTGAAATTGGGATTGGATCTTATTAAAGCTTCATATTTGAGAAGATTTTTACATGGAAGGAAGTTTTTTGGATTACTTTCTTGATGGTATAAAATAATGTTTCTTTTGAGTTTATTAGGAGATCCTTTACCACCCTAAGAAGAACTCCAAGGGATTTGTGGAACCAAATACTTACCATATCATAGGAAAAATTACCTATTGAGGTCAAATAAGCCACCAAATGAAAGTCATAGCTAGTAAAAATCAGAATAGAATATCCAATTCAAGAGATTGAATCATTGGAAAGAGGATAAATCATTCAATTTATTGTTAATTTGAAAATTTATTTTCTACTTGAGCTCAATAATAGGGGTGTCAAAGTTACCAACTCCCACACTCAAAATGCCAAGTTTTTTGCCCCAAGCTCTGTATTAACTTTTCGGGACTTCGGAAATCCCACACCTCAAGACGTGTGGTATTTTGAGGTACCAAATCCCATTTTGAGATACTAAAATACTGCCTTTAGTTTCACTTAAAGGCACATTTTTACAACACACACCTCAGTAAGGGCATGTTAAATTGCATAAACTTCCCTCCTCTTGTACAAACCCAGAATACACTGGTCATTTATGGAAGTATTTGATTTCAAATTTCATTTTCTATAGATATTTTCTCCATTTAAAATTCCAAAAGCATCACAAAAGCTGCCTTTACTTCAGACATTAAAGTCTCTGCAGTTCATCAATGCTGTCAAATATGATAGTGATTCTGATATCCAGGAATATATATACTTATTAGATATAATGACATCACCGAGATAAATCAATTCTCATAGAAGATATCCATCACATTATATTTATAAAATGAATGATTTACAAAAATGATCATCTCAAATGTGTTTCCAGCTTTGTAGGACAACACATGACTCATTTGAAAAATTGGTTTCACAAATTAAAGATGATAAGCCCTTGAAAACTAATCACAAAACAAACAACACAGTCCTGCCATACAACTGGCTGTGGTACTATCAAGGTTAGGATTAAATGGAACCGGGGAAACTTTGGGAAAGATTGGAAGGTTGTTTGGAATTAGCCATGGGGCTATTGTTTTGTACACTGAAAGAGTGATCCACATATTAATGAAGCTGAAGAGAAAGATGATTGTGTGGCCAAAAATAAAACAACACAGAGAGATTTCTCAAGTGATTCAGGTGGAAGGCTTTGCTGGGTGCATTGGAGTTATTGATGTGTCAGGCTGAGTCTATGATGAAGTAGTAATTAGGCTATTTACAGCTTTAACTATGACTGTGACACGGTGATAAAGGTTTTAAAATAAGAGTATTTTTGATAATAAGGGTTTATAATAAAAATAAAAGGGATTTACTATTTGTGGAATAGTGGTGGTGAGCACTGTTGAAAGCCCTGGGTACAGCTTTACCTGTTGGATTACAATAATAAAGACTATAATACTTAAGTTTAAAGTATACCTGATTATTTTCCAAGAGTATAACGGTTTTTGACAGCTGTACTACGTAGGAATTTAAGAGCAGGATGAGGAAACCTTTTCTGGCTGTGAAAAGGCCCCTTTTTATCCTGAAATGGGGTGGAAAGGCTGCTAGACCTTTCCACATAGAGGGAGTAAAGATTTTACACTCTCTAAGACATTCTTGTGGTTTAAAAAAGACCTGTATAGCCTGTATTGGGCTCATGTGTGGTTTTGAAACCACATCTGGGCAGTTTTCACCAATACAGGGTGAAACGTTTCATCTGGGGACCACACAGCTTGATTCTGACATGTATGACATGTAGAATGCTGTACAGAACCTATATGGGACCCCAGTATTGAAGGAACTATGAGTTATTGAAGTATAAACACACTTCTTCATCAGGTTTACACCTCATAATCATAGTTATGGGATATTATCCCACAGAAAGGCTGTATTGGCCAAACTGTGGGATTTTGACCTTATAACTGCCATAACTTTGTAAGTTTTTGAGATATCCACTTCAAAATTGGTTCAGTGTGTATCCCTGTATGTTCTCTACACAATGGTATCTCATTTGATATGTCGATAATTAAATATGCCCAAGTTATGCCATGTACAAGTTTTTTGCACGTATGCATGGTTTAAGTAAAAAGCTGTATTGGGCTTGTTTGTCCTATACCTTTTGTTCTAGTTGAGATATGGGAAAATGAATGACACCATCAAATATCCCTGATTGTGCTATTTTCAAAAAGACCCCACTTTAGGTGTCTCACACTAAAACTGTAAAAGTTAGATGGGAGGTGAATATTTTGTTCACCCTTATCTGGCCTGAATTTGGCCATAACTTCAGTAATACTGGTCCTAGCTCAGCTTGACTGGTACAATTGGATAGACCTGACTTAGAGATTCATTTTGAATACCCATTTTATGGGGTTAAGCCTTTTACTCTGTATTTCAGATGAGAGGTGAAAACTGAGGTTTATGCTCAGCAACAACTTTGAGCAGGAATAACTTTGTTATTCTTTGTCCTATGGTGATGGGACTTGTATATTTTGAAAGTGGTAAGCTTTCTATTTAGTTTGATACCCTTTGAGCTGATTTAGCTCAATTCCATGTTTTGGTGGTATCTTGGCTATAACATTGATTTATGGTATCTGGCTGTCATGCTTGTGCTCTGGTTTTGAGTCACAGGCTGACATACCCTCCCTCTAAAAAAGGCTCATCATTGATGAGACTGTTCAGTCCTCCTAGAGGCTCCTAATCTCCTTAAATGAAGGCTCCTATCTGGTATGGCATCTTCTTCCAAACATTTGTCTTTATCAGCCGTTTTCTTTTTGAATCTGACTAAGTATTGTTTCTGATCCCTACCATTAAGTCTGATCTTCCTGGCCTTGATAATTTTCTTCACAGGTCCAGGGGAGTCCTCTTCCTCCACTATATCTGGTGGTGTGGTGTTTCTCTTCCTGGAGGGTAATTTATTCTCCTCTGTCTGGAAGTATGGCTGGACTAAGCTCACAGGAAAGACCGGGTGTTTCCTGGAAAATTCTTCTGTGAGTTTGACTTCCACTGCATTTCTCCCTATCAACTTAATGATAGTGAAGGGCCCTACAAATGCCTCTCTCATCTTGTTGGGTCCTTTAAGATTATTAAAGTTTAGTGTAGACACTAACACCTGGTCCCCTTCCTTAAAGTCAGGTTCCATGTGTGTCTTGTCCCACCTCTGCTTGTTATATTCTTTGGCCTCAACTATGCATCTGGAAGCTGTGTCACAGGACTTCTTCCACATGTCATGAAAATCTCTGGCTGTGGGGTGGATGGTTAGAAGATTCGTCTTCAAGTGATCCACTGGCAACAAAGGGTTCCACCCTTTTTCTACCAGTGAAGGTGTTTTTCCTGTGGTAGAGTGCTGACTTGTATTATAAGCCAGTTGGACTGCTGGTAGAAGGGTAACCCAGTCATGGGTGTATCCTTCATGGTCCTTGTATTCCATGCCATAGGCACAGAATCTTCTAAGGATGTCTTCCATTGTCTGGATCATCCTTTCAGCTAGTCCATCTGTTTGTGGATGGTAAGATGTGGAAAATGCAGGCTTGGTTCCAAGAAAGTCATACAAGTTGGTCCAAAGTTCAGATGTGAACTTTGGGTCCCTATCACTAATCATGATCTTAGGGACTCCACAGGTAGATATGATGTTATTCCAGAATAACAGAGCAGTATCCATGGATGTGTCCTCTTTATGGCATGGCAGAAGCCTCATACTCTTGCTGAACCTATCAACTATGATTAAACAGGCATTTTAGTTTTCTTTTCCTCCTGGGATAAGTCCTGTAACCCAGTCCATATTGATGGTTTCCCATGGGTGTTTGGGCTCTTCTATATGTTGAAGTAATCCATACTTCTTCCCATTTTTACTATTTGCCTTCTGGCATCTTTCAAAAGTGTTGATGTATTCACTCAACTCTTGTTCCCACTTGGGCTACCAAGCTGTGCTTGATACCCTATCCTTGGTCCTGTCTTCACTAATGTGTCCCATTTAAGGGCAGTCATGGCATCCCTGCAGGATCAGAGAGATGTGGTCTCTGTCTACCACTGTGAGTGCACTTGTGTGCTTCTCTCTATGGTAGAGCAGGCCATCTATAAGGAAAGATTTATTGTCCTTATAGTACCTCAACCAGGGCTCCTCCAACTGGGATTTCAGTTCTGGGCTCCTGTATTTTTGTTGAAGGAGTTGCAACAATATGCCACACTGTTTGTGTTTGGCATATGTCTTCATTACTGCATTAATAAATTCAGTGTGCAGTTCTGAGGAGCTTATTCCCAGTATGGGAGTTTCTGTGCCTTCTGAGTCAGTGTTTCCACTCTCTGGGGTACCACTTTCTGGTGCCCACTCAGAGAATCTGATGTTTTTCTTCCTATCTATTTCCATGAAATGGATAGGAATTTTAGCTGCTACTTCAGGGTCATAAGCTGGGTTGCTTTTGACATTATCCAGTGGCCATCTGCATTGGTATGGCTTTTACCTTCTTTGTATATGATGGTCATATTCCCTATATACTCCTGGATGGCTATTTGCCACCTCATCATGTGTCTATTGGTAGTCTTCATGTTTAGTAAAGACTTAAAGGCTGTGCAGTCTGTGTAGACTTCAAAGACTGCACCCTCCAAATAATAATGGAGTTTCTCTAGAGGCCAGACTAGACATAGAAATTCAGTCTGGGTGGCCCAATACCTGGCTTCTGAATTTTTCAGCTGCCTAGAGATGTAACATATTACTACCTCTCTTGGTTCACCATCCACGATTTGTCTCTGGTGAAGGGCTTCTCCTAAGCCTTGGCTAAATGATGCATCTATGTATAACTTGAATGGTAGTTAAAAGTAAGGCAAGATGAACACAGGTGCATTTGTGAGTTCATATTTGATCCTCTCATATGCATCCCTTCTTTCCTTGGTAATTTCAAAAACTACATCTTTTGAACATAACCTGTATAAACTACTAGTTATGTGGGCAAACCTTTTGATGTGGTTTCTATAGTAGCTAGAAAACCCAAGGAAAGATTGCATCTCTTTGATTTCTCTTGGTGCTGGCTTTTGCAGTACTGCTGCTACTTTATTCTGGTAAATTGCCAGACTAAGACCTGAGACTTTATGTCCTAGAGCTAATAGCTCTTGTTAGCCAAAATTGCACTTTTTAAGTGAAATTTTCAGATTTATGGGTGTGCATTTACTTAGTACTCTGTCTATGTATTGAGCATGGTCTTCCCATGTCTCTGAGTATATAATGATGTCATCGATATATACTACCATCCAGCCTTCCAATATTTCTTCATGAAATATGGTGCCATCATTGTTTGGAAGTGGGCTGGTGCATTCTTGATGCCAAATGGCATCCTAGTGTACTCATATATGCCCATATGACATATGATTCTGAGTAATTTCATGGAGTTTGGTTTAACTCCATTCTGGTGGAAGCCTTTCATACAATCCATTTTGGTTATGTATTTGGCTTTTGCCAGTTTGTCTAGGGCATGGGGTCTCCTGAGTGTAGGGTACCTGTCAGCTTTGGTGTAGTTATTCAGAGCTCTGAAATATCCACACAGGCTAGACTTGCCATCATGCCAGGTGATCAGGACAGGAGTGGTAATTTCCACTATTTCATTGTGTCCAATCTTCCATATGACATCCATGTCCAGCAGTTCATTGATATGTTTTTCAATTTCTTTCCTAGTTTCCAGACTTGCTGGGTAAGGAGGTCTCCTGAGCATGGGTGGATAAGGTCTTTCCACATCCAGATATAACTCTATATCATGGCCTCTAATCTTGCCTAATGGTTCTTCACCAATGTCAAATGCTTGTCTATTCTTTCTCAGAATCTTCAGTAAGCTTAGTTTTTGTTTACTGGTGAGGGTAGTGCTAAATTGTCCCTCTCTGAATTAATTCAGTAATTCTTCAATAGGGTCTTGGGCAGATATTTGGTGTATATAAAGTGAAAATTTCTTTCCTTTGTTAGTACCAATGGTTATGTGCCTGTTTTTACTATTGTAAATATCTATTCCATACATCCTCTTGTAATCTGTTCCCAGTAAAAACCCTTGGATGTGGGCATCATCAAGCACAACAAACTCTGGGTTGAGTCTGATGTCACCTTTCCTATGGGGTATAATTATCTCTTTGATAATTGTCCCAATGGAAGTCATCTTCCCTGATGAACTCTTGAAGTTCTTTGCCTTAGTGGGCAAGGGTTGGTTTTCCCAGTTTGGGAAGTGGTTGTCCAGATAATTTCTGGCCACTATGGATCAGTGTGCTCCACTGTCACTGATAAATGGATGTTGAGCATTGTCAATACAAACAGTAATTTTTGTGGCTGTTCCATGTATGTATGCCATTCCTTTGGTTGGTGTAACCAGGAATGTTTTTGCATCTTGTGTTTGTTTGCACAAGTTTTTTTTGGCAGTTTCTTGTGGCATGCCAGCTTCCAACTGTATGTCCTGGATTTCTAGTGGGGTTTCTTCTTGGTATTCCACTAGAAATTCTTCTCTTGGGTCCTTATCTTCATCAGATTGTTCTCTGATGGCATCTCCCATAGAGTCTAAGTCAGAGTCCTCTGTTGGAAATTCCTCCTCTGGGACTTTCTCAATGGCATAGACTTTTTTCTTTGCCTTTGGACAGTTGTTGGCATAGTGGTCTGGTGAACGACAATTGTGACAAGAATTTTTCTTCTTAGCCACTTCTTCCACTCTTTCCTTGGGTTTGTCTTTAAACTCTACCCTGAAAGGTTGTTTCTCTTTGAAACTGCTGCTTCTATATGGGGTAAATTTCCCTATGTTAGTTATTTTCCTTACATCTTGTAAGGTATCAGCAATTTCATCTAGAGTGCAATTTTGGTTGCATCTGCATTCTACTTCATATTCTAGTTCTCCTGGCATTTGTGTCAGAAGTTTGTAATTCCTCATTTGAGTGTTCATTTGAGGATGAATGGCTTTGAGTCTCTTAGACTGTCTAAGAAACCACTCATATGGATCTTTGTCCACTGAGTATTTTTCATTTTCAAATGACATGGTCTTTTGCCATATCCAAGTACCATTGCTGTACTTTTGGATAATTTGACTCTTCCACCATGGCCATTTTCTCCTGCCATGGATTTATTTCATTTCTTTGTACCATATACTAGCATGACCTTCAAATTCTGTATTGATTCTAGCAGTAATCCAGTAGTCTGGTATGCTTGGTGCATCAATGAAGAGTCCATCAATATAATCTATGAGTTCCATATGATCATATTCTCCAGTTCCAGAGAATTTGGGCCAGCTTGAGGCCTCAGGAAGCTGTTTCAAGGCTTCCTTTTCAGAATAAGACCTATTATCTCCATCCTGGTATTGGGATGGAGATCTTGTCTAATTCATCAACATGGCATCTGGTTTGATGTCATCTTGATGATATGGATTATCCATAACATGGCCTTGTGGTTGGGGCTTCATATTATGATAGACACTAAACAATTTTTTATGTCTTGATCCAGACAATCCCTGTACCTTCTGCTATTGTGTTGTTCTTAAAAGACTATATTCAGTCTTTTGTTGGTTTCTTCAGAGGCTTTGCTAAATTGAGAATGTCCTTCTTGAAGAGGTTCAACAATTTTATCCATGGAGGCTGTTAATTTTTTCATCCTCTCATGGCTTGCTTTGAGTTCTGCAAACTGCTTTTGAGTTTTCTCAGCATATTGGGACATTTGTAACCACAGTACATCACTGTTTAAGTTACTCTCAGGTGAGACAGCATTATATTCAATCTGAGTGGGGGTAATTTTTCTATCAAGGGGACTACTGATTCTAGAGTTACTTACAACTACTTCTGGTTCTTGTGTACTTCTTTCACCAAGTCTAACAGTTTTTGGATAATTGGGTCTGACTCTCTCTGCCTTTGGTGAAAAGAGGTCTTGTTTTTGCCCTTGTATACTTGTCTTCTCCTGGAAACTTCCTGGGATTGTGAAGAATGGTGACTCTTGGCCACTGATCTGTTGGTTTCTGAATGGTGTGAAGCCACTGGAGAGCTGATTTGGCTCGCTCCTTGTGAGCCTGAAGGAATCTGAGTGTGCCCTGTCTGGGTTAGCTGTTCTTCTATAGCTTGGATAGTGGCTTGATTCTCCCTTATCCTGTTTGCCCTCACCTCCAGGAGTCTGAACTTCCTGGTGGGATTCCAACCTTTGGTAATTATTATAAGGTCTTTGAAGTCTACCCCTCTGAGACAGATCTTCTGGCAGCTTGCTCCAAGTTCTTCCAAGTGAGATGCCAGGTTAAACCTCTTGTTGTCCATGCTCTATTAAAATAAATCTTTGAGGGGTTGGTGGAGCTGAAGAACTTGATCCATATCTTTCCAGTCCTCTGGTTTGAGGTTCCTGTTGAATTGGAAAGTGAATGGCAGAGTGGGTATAATTTCCCTCAGTGTCTTTCCATCCACCACTGTGTCCAAGGTGTCCTCTTCCAGGTCTTCTGATTCTGGACATGCCTTCTCTGTCCTCTTGTTGGTTCCTTTGGAAGCCAAGGCTTCTGAGGTGTACAGGTGACATATCAGTGTTTGCAAGCAGTCAAAAACTTTATGTTCTTAGGGTATTTAACTTTGACTGTGCCTTGTACAAATTTGTTGTCTTCTGATTTGGGAAATTTACCTTTAGAGGTTACAACTGGGTTAATTATGGTAATTTTCCCTGTACAAGCTGTTAAGGTTGGTTTACCCTCTATTGAAGCAGCGTTTTGTGGTTTTCTACTCCTCTGGGTGGCAATGGGTGTCCACTTCTTTGCTGTGATAAGGCCTTCACTGTGCCTCTTTCCTTTTCCCTTGCTGCCCTATGGTTCTGAGGGTGTCACTGGTCTGTTGGCCTTTGACTGGGTTTCTAGTGGTATGTAGTTTTCCTCCACTGAATCAAACAGGAAAATAGGGCTTTAATGTCAGTTAAGAATTCTTAAGATTCTGTTTGCACATCTAAGAATGGCCTCTGGGCTTGTATTTTACTACAATATTCCCTGTATAATGACAGTGTAATTGAATCAACAATTCCATGTCAGAATTATAGCTTACAGATGTCTGATATACTGTTTGTATACCAGTATCTCACAGATTTACTTGTAATTAGCAAGTATAATCTGTACAAAGTGGTTTGTATAAGAGGATAATTGAATTGACAATATACCTCACCACGCCTCAGCTGTTGGTTTTACAGTAAGAGGTGTCCTTATTCAATTAAAAATTTGGACTATATTGGTGGCTTACTGTGTTTTTATATGTAAAACACGCCAAAAATAAGAGTTTTATGGTTATTTAACCACATAGTAATATTGATAATAAAACTTGGTATAAGACATATACCACTCAGAAAAAATATAATAAGATATGTATTATATATTTTTTAAGAGTCTTTATGCCTAAAAGATGAAAAAATGTCAGAATAAAGAGTAATAAGTGAAAAAAACTCACTTTTAAGGTCCAAAAAGATCAAAAAAAGCACGTCCAGGCCCCCAAAATGTCAGGCTGAGTCTATGATGAAGTAGTAATTAGGCTATTTACAACTTTAACTATTACTGTGACACAGTGATAAAGGCTTTAAAATAAGAGTATATTTGATAATAAGGGTTTATAATAAAAATAAAAGGGCTTTACTATTTGTGGAATAGTGGTGGTGAGCACTGTTGAAATCCCTGGGTGCAGCTTTACCTGTTGGATTACAATACTTAAGTCTAAAGTATACCTGATTATTTTCCAAGAATATAACTGTTTTGACCGTTGTACTATGTAGGAGTTCAAGAGCAGGATGAGGAAACCTTTTCTGGCTGTGAAAAGGCCCCTTTTTATCCTAAAATGGGGTGGAAAGGCTGCTAGACCTTTCCACATAGAGTAAGTGAAGATTTTTCACTCTCTAAGACAGGCTTGTGGTTTGCAAAATACCTGTATAGCCTGTATTGGGCTCAGATGTGGTTTTGAAATCACATCTGGGCAGTTTTCACCAATACAGGGTGAAACTTTTCATCTGGGGACCACACAGCTTGATTCTGACATGTATGATGCGTAGAATGCTGTACAGAACCTGTATGGGACCCCAGTATTGAAGTATAAACACGCTTCTTTGTCAGTTTGACACCTCATAATTATAGTTACGGGATATTATCCCACAGAAAGGTTGTATTGGCCAAACTGTGGGATTTTGACCTTAAAAAAACTGCTATAACTTTGTCAGTTTTTGAAATATCCACTTCAAAATTGTCTCGGTGTGTAGTCCTGTATGTGCTCTACCCAATGGTACCTCATTTGGTATGGCTATCATGAAGTATGGTAAAGTCATGCCATGTACAAGTCTTTTGTACATATGCATGGTTTAGGCAAAAAGCTGTATTGGGCTTGTTTGTCCTATAGCTTCTGTTCTAGTTGAGATATGGGGAAATGAATGACACAATAAGATATCTCTGATTGTTCTATTTTTAAAAACACCTCACTTTAGGTATCTCACACTAAAACTGTAAAAGCTAGATGAGAGGTGAATATTTTGTTCACCCTTATTTGGCCTGAATTGGGCCATAACTTCAGTAATACTGGTGCTAGCTCAGTTTGGCTGGTACCATTGGATAGCCCTGACTTAGAGCTTCATTTTGAATACCCATTTGATGGGGTTAAGCCTCTTACTCTGTATTTCACATGAGAGGTGAAAATTAAGGTTTATGCTCAGCAACAACTTTGAGCAGGAATACCTTTGTTATTCTTTGTCCTATGGTGATGGGACTTGTATATTTGGAAAGGGGTAAGCTTCCTCTTTTGTTTGATACCTTTTGGGCTGATTTGTCTCAGCTCCATGTTTTGGTGGTATCTGGCTGTCATGCTTGTGCTCTGGCTTTGAGTCACAGGCTGACATGATGGGAGTCTCATACCATTATCAAAAAATCCCCCCAATGATGGTGAAGCCTATTTCAATGGTAAAAAGCGGTAAGATTTTGAATTCTCATACTTTGATTTATTTCTAATGATTGTTCAAAATTATGGTATTCTATGTCAATACAACTGGTTTGCAATATAATCAAACAGTTCACTGCTCTATGTGTGGGTTTTACTGGGTCACTTCACGATTAAAATGTATATCAACATATTAAAATTTCACAAACACCTCAGAAACGTTTATTAAAAAGATCAGTACTTGCTTGCAAATTCAGCATATGCAAAATTCTCCTTGGGTTTTCCCAGTGTATAATGGAGTTGTGGAACAGAATTAAGACAAGTGTACATTAATTACTGTATAGCAAAATCAAGGGTAAAAATTGAGAATGAAATTGGAATTTTGAAAGGGAAGTGGTTTTATCTAAGGGAAATGCAAAAGCAAATGAGGTATAATTATGAAATCAAATACTTTTTTAGTTGCATTGTTTTTTGTACTATTTTACATAATATTTTAGCACAAATTGGAGATGAATGGTTTAATTTATATGAAGATGATGATCCACCACAAGCAGAAAATCTGTCCAATCATGACAATCAGGAATATTTTGTGAATATCAATGAAAGAATTAAACCAATTACTTTGGAATGGAAAGAGAATCAATTGTGAATTTCATTGGAAAAATTTACTTATGTACCTAATTTAATGGCATACAATGGAGTGGAGATGTTATTGAGAAAATGGAACTATTTAAAATTAATAATTTTTGGATCTTTTTTGTTCCTGAATATTTCTTTCAAATTACCCATTGACTTTTGAATTAATTTTGGTAGGTGTCATTTTTAAGAATTTCTCACCTACATTAAATAATTTATGGTTGATTTGAAAATAACATCCGAAATGAGTTCTTTAGTAATTATTTACAATATCTTGAGGAGGCTTTTTTTATTATTATGAACCATTGATGATGTCTTCCAAAGAATTTCCATGACTCCAGGTTTTTTTGAAAAATCAATCTCCATTTTTTAATTGGGGAAGTGCAAGCCATGTCCAGATAGGGTGAAGAAAGTTGGAAGGGGATGGAAGTCTTTTCTGGAGACAAAAGAAAATATACCATAGCTCCAGTAATTGAAATCATTTAAGGATTAATGTGGCTTATATAAAAATCCATCTTGAGTGACAATGACATTGGTAAAATATCTCAATTCTTGCATTTGATTGGCAGAAGTCCATTTGAGTTGACTGAAGTTTGGTAATTTGGCTGCTTCCATTAATTATTCATTTCAATTTGAAGCTCATTTAGAAAAATGAAAAATTCTTAAGTAAATTAATTGGTCATATTGTTCAAGTTTGGACTATTGCTTATTATCTGTTCCAATTTAATGAGGAGTCAAGGAAGGTTTTGTGGAGTAAAAACCTATAATTTTTAAATGAATTAGTAAATAATAAGATAAAAAGAAGAAATGATGACAGACCTGCATATTTGCCATAATCAGAACCAGGACAAAAGCCAATACCTTTCATAATTCCACCTACAACTTGTTTATTGGTTTTAACTTCTTGGAAATTTTGGGATAAGGTCATTGAGGTCATAATAAGGTCTTTTAAGATTTGAGATTGGCCAGAAGACTTGTCAAAAGGGGTGATTTAATAAATGATAAGAGGTAAGAATGGCCTTTTTGGTTTTATCAATGATTACATAAGGATGGGGTAAAGTGTTTAGTGATTGAAGCTTTAACAATGAGGCATTGGCTGCTTTCTTGTCAATTGAGATGGTTGAGATTCTTTTATATTCTCTGTTTGAATAGCCAAGGTGAGAAATGATCTGTTTTAAATCATGAATATTTTGTCTTTGTATTTGGGTAAGTTTTCTTTTATGATTTGTTTTGGTATTATTGTCCTCATGATATTCTATATTTGGTTTAGTACTAACAATGGAATCAAGAGGAGGAATTATAGTCTCATCATATTTAAAATCATTCTTATGATCTTCTGAATGTGGTTTAGTCCTAACCATGACATAATCAGAATAATTTTCAGAGTGAGAGGGAGGAGGAGGGTTTTCTTTGAAGCTCAATGATAAAGGACAGGGGGTGAACTTTAATGAAATTGCAAAAGGAGCCTTTATTAATTATCCACCCCTATATTACCAAATGATTAAAAAGTTTAAAAAAATAAAAAAAATTAAACAAAATCATAAGCATGATCCAATATCATAATAAAAAAATACTCATAAAAAAATATAAAAATAAAAATAAATAAAAATTAGCATGATCCAATATCATAATTAAACCAAAAAGAATAAATAAAAATGGAAAAAATCAGCATTATTCCATATAATAATTAAACAAAAAAATCATAAAAATAAAATTAAAATAAAAATAAAAAACATCAGAATGATCCAATATCATCATTAAAAAAACATTAAAATAAAAATAAAAATAATAATCATCAGTTATTATCATGATGAGTCAAAAGAAATCAAAGAATAAATAAACATCAGTAATGATCCTCAGAAAAAAAAAGGAAAAAAAGTAATTGTTAATTATAATTAATAAATCAAAAAGAAAATCAAAAAATAAAACAGTGAATAATTAAAAATAAAATAATATTAGTAATAAATTGGAGTTGTCAAAAAAGAATAATAAAGATGATGAGGTGATGGGTTATGATAATCACAAAAATACAAAAAATAATCAGTTTTTTCAAATAAATAATAAAAGGCAAAAAAAATAGAGAGTTAATTTCAGTAACCATCATCAATAAAGGATAAAAAAATGACTTAATCATCAAAGATGATGAAGTGTATTTAAAATAAATAAAAAAATAAATTTTTAATGGCCTCTTGGTGGCCCTTAATCATTTAAAAATCTAAAAGAAGCCTCAAATCTATTTGAATAAAAGATAAAAAAACACTTCATCATCAAAAATGATGAAGTGCATTTAAAAAAAATAAAGAAATATTAATAGTCTCTTGGAGGCCAGGAATCAGTTAAAAATAAAAAAAGTATCAAATTGATTTGAATAGAAAAGGATCTAGAACCTGCCAGAGGCCTGTTTGGGAGGTTCTAGGATGACTGAGGGGTGGATGGTGGGAGGTTGAGGTGACTTGGATATGTATAGCAGGATGCTGGATGGGTGATGGGGGGTGTAGCTGGCAGAGATTGATATGATTAGGATGATGATGAACCTGTTCAAAAAAAATTGAATAAAAAATAAACTGACTTAGTTAGATTTTCACTTAAAATTATAAAAAAAAATATTAAAAATCTAAAAATAAAAAATAACAAAAAAACAGTTTCAATGAAATATTTGGGATTGAAGGAGTGAAAATTTTATCAGTGTTTTTTTTTGAAACACATGAATTTTTGTTGAAATGGATTATTTTTTTTTATTTAACAAAAAAAAATCAAAAAGGGGGGGAAATCTAATTAAATTTAAAAAAAAATTGAAAAAAAAATAAAAAATAAAAAATAAAAAATTAGAGGGAGGCTTCAAATTTAATTTGAAAAAACTGTGTTATTAGTCTTTGGAACATAAAATCTCAATGAAAAAGTTTCCCAAATTTTTTAATTTTTGAATAAATTGAAGTACAATTTCAAAACATAATATCAATTTAAACTTTTTTCCCCAATTTCAAATAAACATTATTTATTTTTGACAAATATCTCATTTTAAAATGATCACATGTCATATAACTAATAAATTATTTTTTGGTGATTAATTTCAGAATTAATTCAAGCTCTTAAATTGGACTGCTTGATTACAATTCTGCTATAGTGAGATCCATCTGGTATCACTTTTACTTCAGCTCCAATTCCTGATTCCACTTTTCTTTTTCAAATTCATGTTTCATGCTGTGTTGTTTCTTTTAAAAATGACTTTTTTTTCTAATGTCACTTCTTCAAACTGTTTATTTTCTATATTAATCACTTTCTCTTCATTCTACCTCTTCTTGTCCCACTCAAAACAGGAATCATCACTGGCTTCACAGGCTAAGAACAATATTATCTGTCTTTAGGATTGATCAGAGTAACAATAATTTCAAGACATATCCTTTTTCCATGATTAAAGAAAATTGGCACAAGTAAGTGCAAAAATATCCATTGACCTTTTCCTAGATCCACTCTTTTCATTAAAGTTGGGCATCAATGATTGATTATGCTTTCTTTGTCAAATTAATTATGGATTTGCTTAGCGGGTCAAAAAAGGAGTAATAAACATTGGATTTCATAAATATATAGCTTAAAATTAATTACTGATTCATCTTTCAGGTTTTCTGCTTGAGCTAAGTCATCATCATTATTAAGCAAAGGATGAAGATTGATAAATGATTCCAAATGATTATTCTCCTTTGAAAGACAAATGAGCTTTAATTATCTCAATTAAAAATAAAAAGAGATGATAAATTACCTTATTAAGCAAAATATCATAATCATCATCCCCATTTGAGATGTCTTTTTCTTGCAAATCATAGCTTGCAATGGGAGTGACATTGGGCTGTGGCCAAATAGTGAATTTAAGGTTTGTCTATGAAACTCTTGATAATAGTAGCAAAATAAAGATTACTATGACTGTCCTCAGTAGAAATATTTAATATAATGAAATATTAAAACCACAAATTTAAATATAATTATTAAAAATAATTATATATATAAAAAAATTAAATTATTACTATAAAGATATAATAATGAAAAATAATAATAATAATAAATTATAATTATTCTATTATTGTTATAGTCACTGACAGTTATAACAATAAGAAGTGTAAAGCTCTTAATGAGACAATTACACATGGAAAATAAGAATATTAACCACTTATAAATAATATAAATATTATTTATAAAAGAATTAAAACACACACTGTGAAGAAATAATTATTGTAGAATAAAATTCCATATAAAAAAACTAATACTAGGTAAAAAAGATATAGAACTTTAGAGAAAACTCACTTAGAATATTTATTTAATACAACACGTCAAACAACAACAGTTATTATATTAGATAATAATTATAAGTTAAAAACAGGCCAAAAATCAATAATTTCAAAGATAAAACAAATTTTTATAATAATAATTAAGATTAAAGAGTTTTTAAGAGGAATTTGTGTTTTTTTGAAAGATATTGAAGATGATAATTTTATATAATAAAATATATTATTGGTGATTACAACAATAATCTAAATTCTATTATTTCAATTCTTTAATTTTAATGAATAAAGAATAAAATAACTTAACAATAACTTTAATAATAACATTTTATATTTAATAAAACTTTACCTGTTTGAATTTCTAATATGATTGAATTGATAATGAATGATGGACAAGAACAGTGATGAAAAGACTCTTTTTATGTCTTCAGAGCAGCTCTCATGATTCATAATGAATATAGAGGGCGTTCTCAGGTCAAAACTGAAAACCCATGCTTAAAAATAAGGTTCTTAACTTAAGGTTACTTATTTTTAATTTCAATTTAAAGTTATCAGTGTTATTCTTAACTCCATGCAGCTTTAATCCTCATTTAAACTAATTATTTTAAGTTTTTAATATAAATAAACTTATTTATATTAAAGTTCATCACATGAACAACTTAAAAATAGAGTTTCAAGCAGAAATCTCTTAAACTCAATTTTTAATTAATTTTTAAAGAAATTATAATTTTCTTTGAGTTTTAATTAAAAGAGTAAATTTCCAGGCTAATTAACCAGGAAATTTATTTATAAAAGATACATAAAATTTGATTTATATGTAGATAATATTAAATTTTAAGCTGTGTGAAATTTCCAAGCAAATCCATTAAGAATTGGATTTTTAATGAGTTTTTGAAGTTATTGCTTTTTTTCCACATAAAATAGCAATACACACCAAAACTTAAGTTTTGATAAGGTTTTAATGCTTGAAAACTTAAAGTTTTAAGCTTAATTAAGCTTTTACAGTTCTTAAAACCTTGACTTCAAGCCTGCATATTGGGATTTACCCTTTGGCAGCTTGAAATTCCTGTCTAAATTGGGATAAAACCAGTTTAAGCTTTAATGTTGGATCAAAGTCTAATCTTAAAGTTTAAATAAGGTTGCAAATCCTCCAATACAGGTGGACAACCTTAATTGAATCCTTGCAGATCCAAAAAGCTGGGTACCCCAGCTCTATTTGGTCTTTTTCCTTTGTCCCACCTTTTTGCGTGGATTTTGCCCTTTTATTTATTTAAAGCCATACTATGGCCTTAAACCCTTTTAAATTGAGCTCACGCAGAATTTACCTTCTGTATGGCAAATCCTTAGCCAATTCATTAAATATACACCACAACTCAATTTTAACTAAAATTTTGGTAAGTTTTCATAAACCTTATGCAACTTTAAATTTAAGCTTCTTTAAGCTTAAATTTAACAATTTTAAAAAAATGTTAAAAAAGTTACATTAGTACTTTGAGATTCTTAAATCTTCTAATAACATAAGAAATAAGTGTATTTGGGTATAACACCTTATGGATGTACCTCAGGTTATTTTTGGTGTAGAATCCAAAAATGACATAATATTTATAGCTTTGTTTATCCAAAAAAAAGTTATACTTATTTTTTGTTATTTTTTATTTTAAATTCAATTAAAAAGTCTATTGAAGACAAATTTAAATGTGTATAAAGTTATTTGTGGCCTTATGGGTATGTTATATATACCTCACAGGCTCACATTCTCTACCATCAAAAAAAAATTGTACCACAATTTTTCTCTTGTAGTATACCCCCAAGTTATTTGGGGGGGGTATAATCCACTATCCAACCTCTCTACTTATAATTTTTTAAGTATGTAAAGCAAACAATTCAAACTTTTCATTGAGCAATTGGTCTTCTCTCATGTCTGAATCTTCTGAGAAACTTTTGGGAATCAGGTATTTTGCTTTCTACAATCCATTCATATTCATGTTGTGGATTTTTATACCTGACTAAGTATTCTCTTTCATTTTTTCGCCTCAGTCTTCTTTCTTTCAAGACTTTTAGTACCTTTTTCTCCTCACTTTTATCTAGTGCGGGTACTTCTAAGGGTGTTTCATTTTTTAAAGGAAATAATTCCTTATCACTTGAAGTTTAATGCTTTACTAGACTGACAGGGAAAGTTGGATGTTTGTTTTCCAGTTCTCCTGACAGTTCTACTTGTACTGCATTTGTCCCATGAAGGGCTTTAATAATTAATTTTCCTGCAAAGGAATCTTTTAATTTCTTTGAGCCTTTAATTCTATTAAAGCTCAAGGTTGAAACTAGTATTAAGTCCCCTAATTTGAATTCTGGGGTCTTATGACTCTTATCCCATTTCTGTTTAGCATATTCAAAGGCATCATTTATGCTTTGATTTGCATGATGTCTTACTTTATCAAGCAAAAATTAAAGCTTGAAGAAGTTGGATGAATATCAACCAGATCTTTTTTCAAAGTATCAATTGGAAGTTTGGGGTTCCATCCTTTTTACAACATTGCAGCAGTTTTGCCTGTTGAAGCATGGATGGAGGTCTTGTAGGCTAATTCCAATGCTGGTATAAGAGTACACCAATCATGGATAAAGCCATCAGAATCTTTAAACTCCAGGCCATAAGCACAAAGTCTTCTGATCATGTCCTCAAGGGTTTGAATCATTCTTTCTGCCAGCCCATCTGTTTTTTGATGTTAGGCTGTTGATGATGATAGTCTTGTACCCAAAAGCTTATGTAAATTAGTCCATAAGGCTGATATAAATTTTGTGTCTCTGTCACTAATGATGTTTTTAAAGAGACCAGTATGGGATATTACTCTGTTCCAGATCAAAAGAGCTGTATCCATAGCTGTGTCATCTTTGTGACATGGTAAAAAGATTGGTGTTTTGCTATATCTGTCCACAATAACAAGACATGCATTGTAACTTTTATCACCTCCAGGTGGTAAGGCAGCTACCCAATCCATGTGAACCACTTCCCATGGGGTACTTGGTTCTTGAATATGGATCATTCAACCAAATCTTTTACCAGTAGCTTTATTGGCTTTTTGGAATCTATCACAACTGTGACAGTACTCAATGACATCTTTTCTCCAAGATGGCCACCAGGCACATGTCTTAATTCTTTCCATTGTTCTGTCTTCAGACAGATTTCCAGAATATATGTTATCATGGCATTCTAGTAGTATGGTGTTAATTAACATTCTACTACATAGGACCATGACACATGTGTGTTTAGATCTATGATATAGTATACCATCAAACAAATGGAATCTTCCATTATCATAAGATGTTTTCCAAATATCATCCAGAGCTTTAGCCAAGGCTACCTCTTTGCAATCTTTGTCAAGTAGAGCAGTAAGAACTTGACAATTCTTATCTTGCTTATAGCTTTCCCTAACTTCTTCAAATAATTCTGTTCCAACATCTGTGATATTAATTCCTTCAATTGGAATTTGAGGTTCTGCACTTGTAGGAACATAGGCAGGGTTATAAGGTGTATTTGGTAATTCCCATCTACTTAAGCCATCAGCATTCTTATGAATATTTCCAGCTTCATGTACTATGGTCATATTGCCTCTATACTCCTGTATAGCAATCTGCCATCTTAACATGTGTCTGTTTGGAGTTTTCATGTTAAGAAGTGATCTTACTGCATTACAATCAGTAATTACTTCAAACACACTACCATCAAGATAGTAATGAAGTTTTTCCAAAGCCCAAACAAGGCAAAGGCACTCCATTTGGCTAGCCCCATATCTGGCCTCAGTAGGTTTAATTTGTCTTGAAATAAAACAAATCGGACCTTCATAAGGTTTGTCATTGACAATTTGAACTTGATTAAGAGCAGCTCCTAAACCTTCACCACATGCATCAATATACAGCTTGAAAGGAAGCTTCTAGTCTGGCATCAATAATAATGGTGCATTGGTCAAGGCATACTTGATTTTATCATATGCTTGAATCCTCTCCTGTGTCATTTCAAAATCAGTTTGTTGATCACAAATTCTGTATAATGATCTGGCATGGATTGCAAAATCTTTAAGGTGTTGCCTGTAATAACTGTCAAACCCTAAAAAAGACATCATTTCTTTTTTGTTCTGGGGCATTTGCTTCAGTAAAACTGCAGCCACTTTGTTTTTGTCAACACCAAGGCTCAGTCCTGAGACTACATGTCCTAGAGCTTTTAACTCATGAAACCTAAAATTACATTTCTTCAGAGATATTTTCATGTTCACTTGAATAACTTTCTTAAGTACTAATGAAAGTCTCTCTAGGTGTAATTGCCAGGTTTCTGAACAAATGATAATGTCATCAATATAAATGATTAACCATCCTTCTGAAAGTTTATGTGGGAAGATGGTATTCATCATTCTCTGATAATGAGAGGGTGCATTTTTAATACCAAAAGGCATTCTCAAATACTCATAAATCCCACAATGAGCAATTATTCTCAATAATTTCCTAGCATGAGGTGTCAAAACACTCTGATGAAAGCCTTTCAGAGCATCCATGGAAGTAATGAATCTTGCTTTGGATAATTGAGTCAAAGTCTCATGGATTCTAGGGATTGGATACCTCTCTGGAATAGTATAGGTATTCAGTGCTCTAAAATCACCAACCATCCTTGACTTATCATTATGCCAAGTAATTATTACTGGAGTTGTGACTTCTACCTCCTCATTGTGTCCAGCTTTTCTAAGAACTCCCAGTTTCATTAGTTCATTAATTTGAGTTTCTAATGCTTCTCTAGCCCTAGGGCTAGCTGGGTAAGCTGGTCTTCTTAATAGTGGCGGATAAGGTCTTTCCACATTAAGCATAATGTCCACTTCATGGCCTTTTATAGCCCCAAGTGGTTCATTATCTGAAGCAAAGGCTTCTCTGTATTGAAATAAAATTTCAATCAGTTCTTCCTTCATTTCTAGTGTTAATTCAGGACTAATTTGTGCTTCAATCAATTGACTTGACACAAATTTTTCTTTATTAACATTTTTCACTTGTTTAATGACATTGATTTCTCTTTTTTCTAGAGGAAAAGCAAATTTTTGTCTTTTATTTTCCCCTACAGTGAAATAACTGTCTTTATGATTATTAATATCAATACCATAAATATTGAGATAATAATTCCCAAGTATAAAGTGTTGTGAAGTACAATTATTCATGACAACAATTTCAACTTTCAATATTATACTTACTGCAGGATGAGGAAATATGATTGCTGCCTCAAATATACCCAAGGGGTGCATATTTTGGCTAGTACTGCTGAATTTTATACCTTCAATTGAAATTAATTTGTCTTTCCAATTGGTATAAATCTTGTTAAGATAATCTTTTCAAACACAAGTGCGAAAAGCACCTGAGTCAAGGTGTATCTTGGCCTCTTTGTTGTTTATCACAATATTAGTGATACAAGATGAACCAGCTGTATAACCTTTACCTCTGGCAGGTTTGGTTTTCTGCATTTTAGCATCTTGCACATGTATGAGATCCATACACTCATCACTATAATGTGGTAAATGAGTGTGTACCTCAGTGACTTCAAACGAAACCTTAATGTTTTCTATACTAAGCTCCTCTGGTACTTCTTCTTCTTCTGAAGGCTCAGAATCACTTTCATGTAAAGATACATCAGTTGGTTCTTTTGTGTCTTCCACTTTTTCAACATTTATCTCATTGATTCTTGTCTTTTTTGGGCAAGTGTTTGCTAAATGAGATGTACTTCCACATTTGTGACATTTCAAAGGAAGTCTGTCTTGTGGCTTATTTGGCTTTGAAATTGGTTTCCCATTAGTCTTATTGTCTATTGGGCATTTGGACCAATTTCTTCCAATTTTTGTTCTAGTAGTGATGTCCTCCATAGCGTTGATATAATCTTCTGTAGAGCAAGGCTCAATACATCTGCTTCTTATAGCATGCTCAAGGTCACCACCACACTTTCTTAATATCCTTTTATGTACAATTGTTTCAGACATATCAGGATGAAGGGCAGTTAACCTGTCCTTCTGTTTAAGAAACCAAGACATGGGCCTGTCCCTCTCAATATTAAAAATGGCTTCTTCAAAAGAATTTTCCATTCTAAATCTCATGGAATAATTTTCCCATTTGTAAATAATTTGTTCTTTCCACCAAGGCCAAGAATGTTTACCATGGTCTTGTCTCATTTTGTAATACCATTTCTTTGCTGATCTGGTAAATAATGAGTGTAATCTAGCACTTATGTATTCATCTGGTATGTTAAATTATTCTTTAAGCATATCAATTGTTTTCATAAATTCCATACAATTATATTCTCCTTCACCATTGAAGGTTGGCCATTCCTCTAATTTTGGAATGTCTTTGAAATTGCAAGCAGTTTCCACCTCATGACTTGAAATGGTATGATGTAAATAATTAAGCACATTTCTGTCAACAATTGGTGTGGATTGCCTTGGCAATTCATTTTTCAGTGATATATTATTAATACTTGATTGAATGTACTCTTTCAACTCAATTATTTCTTTATCACTTTTTTCCAATTGTTCTTGGAAAAGAGCTGCATTGTGACCAGCTGAATTTTCCAAGTTTTGAACTTGTAATTTCAATTCTCTTAACTGTCCAGTAAAAAAAAGAAATTGAATTGTCATCTGGTTGATTGAGCAAAGTAAGTTTAGACTCAATTCTTGCACAAATTTGCGTCAAAGACACAATATTGTCCTTATTAACATTTTCAAGTCCAATAATGGTCTTTTGTTGGTCTTTTACTTGTAATATCCCATTACCCAACCTTTGTTGGATATACTCAAATGTTTTAAACTTTGTCATAATTTCTTTATTACAAGATTCAAATTGAGCTACAAGCTTAAAAAGATCTATTTCTTTGGGAAAGATTGGCTCAATCTTTCCTCCTCCTTGTTTTTGAATTCCATCAGAGTTCTTGCCATATTGAACACATTGTTCATGACTGTCTTTTCTTTCTTTGGGATTCTGTAATTCTGCGGGTAAGGCTTGTTCCATTTGGGCTTTGCCTTTTGCTTGCCCTTCTGATTGGTCTTTGGGGCTTGCTTGGGCTTGTTTGGCACTTGTTGAGGCGTATTTTTGCTGGTGGATGCTTGGGGAGCTTCCACTGGGCTTTTTTCCTTGCCTTGGGCCAACTTCTTCTTCTGATCCTCTGATAACATGCTTTTGTTTTTCAACCAAGCTTTTATCTGTTGGACTTGTCCTTTGAAAGACATTGGTTTCCAAGCCTTCAGAAGATCTTCTGTCTTTTCTGGCCCCATGAACTTCTTCACTTGAAGATAAGAGTTCATGGTGCCTATCCAAAGACTTGGGAGAAGTCCCCACTCTTGCTGTTTGGCAGCCATAAACCAGTTCTTTTACTGGAACTGGTAAATCTCCACTTCTGCCTGTTTGAAATGATTCAGGTCTAACAGCAATAGCAGTTATGTCAGCTTCTGGACTCTCAATAAGAGGTTCAAAGGTGCTGGGTAACCTTTGGGAACTGGTGGAAGTTCTGGAATCCTCCATTTGTGCCTCTCCTCTGGGCTGACAACCCTGTCTTTTTGATTTGTGACTGGAATGTCCTGGTCCAGATCTATTTGATTGGATGGAGTAATTACTTCAACTTCTAGTAGGAGTCATTGCATGTCAATTTTAAGAAAAAAAATAGACTAAGAGTGGATTGAATTCACCTGCTGGACCTTAAAAGGGTTCTTTGGTTATCAAACACCTTGGTGCTGGGCTAGTCTGAACTTCAATACTAGACTCTGAGGCTTCAGAGTCTGAAGAGCTGTCTCTAATTGATGACACTAGAAAAAAACAAAAATATAAGTTATTTTATCAAACAATAAAAATAACTTATAAACTCAACTTATTGAATACAGTTGTTTTAATGTAATTTATGGCAAATTACATCAAAAATAAAGAAAAATGTCTAAGATGAAAGAAAAAATATTTTTAGTAAATATTTTTAATTTTTTATTTGATTTTTTATTTTCTTTAAAGAAATAATAATTATGCAATAAACAGCTTTATTAATCAAAATTGTATTATTATTCACTTTATACCAGAATAACTCAAAGAATAAATTTCAAGTCTGTGATGTGAAAAAGCCACTAGTTAGACAAAAGGAATTTATTCCAATTCATTCAATAGTATATTGTTTCAAACAATATTCTTAAGAAAAAATAACTTTATTAATATTATAAAGATTATTTATAAGGGATAAGTCCCAAAAAAGCCAATATTAAAATAAATATGGCAATTTTACGTCAAAAAACAGTAAAATAAGGTCTAGAATATGATTTATGTCCCAAAAATTGGTTAAAATAACGGCCAGGCCCCCAAATGTAAGGTTTTTCTATGAAACTCTTGATAATAGTAGCAAAATCAAGAGTACTATGACTGACCTGAGTAGAAATATATAATATAATGAAATATTAAAACCACAAATTTAAATATAATTATATATTAAAAAAAATTAATTATTATTATAAAAATATAATAATTATAATAAATTATAATTATTCTATTATTGTTATAGTCACTGACAGTTATAACAATAAGAAGTGTAAAGCTCTTAATGAGACAATTAAATGTGGAAAATAATAATATTAACCACTTATAAATAATATAAATATTATTTATAAAAGAATTAAAACACACACTGTGCAGAAATAATTCTTGTAGAATAAAATTCTATATAAAAAAACTAATACTAGGTAAAAAAGATATAGAACTTTAGAGAAAACTTACTTATAATATTTATTTAATACAACAAGTCAAACAGCCACAGTTATTACATTAAATAATAATTATAAGTTAAAAACATGCCAAAAATCAATAAGCTTAAAGATAAAACAACTTTTTATAATAAAAATTAAGATTAAAGAGTTTTTAAGAGGAATTTGTGGATTTTTAAAAGATATTTAAGATGATAATTTTATATAATAAAATATATTATTGGTGATTACAACAATAATCTGAATTCTATGATTTCAATTCTTTAATTTTAATTAATAAAGAATTAAATAACTTAAGAATTACTTTAATGATAAGATTTTATATTTAATAAAACTTTTCCTGTTTAAATTTCTAATATGATTGAATTGATAATGAATGATGGACAAAAACAGTGATGAAAAGACTCTTTATGTCTTCAGAGCAGCTCTCATGATTCATAATGAATGTAGAGGGCGTTCTCAGGTAAAAACTGAAAAACCATGCTTAAAAATAGGGTTCTTAACTTAAGGTAACTTATTTTTAATTTCAATTTAAAGTGATCAGTGTTATTATTAACTCCATGTAACTTTAATCCTCATTTAAACTAATTATTTTAAGTTTTTAATATAAATA
The DNA here is from genome assembly GCA_023105745.1 of Austropuccinia psidii. Taxonomy (NCBI): domain Eukaryota; kingdom Fungi; phylum Basidiomycota; class Pucciniomycetes; order Pucciniales; family Sphaerophragmiaceae; genus Austropuccinia; species Austropuccinia psidii. The sequence continues at coordinate 17,790,005 of JALGQZ010000007.1, read as the reverse complement.
AACTAATTTATATTAAAGTTCATCACATGAACAACACAAGAATAGAGTTTCAAGCAGAAATCTCTTAAACTCAATTTTTAATCAATTTTTAAAGAAACTATAATTTTCTTTGAGTTTTAATTAAAAGAGTAAATTTCCAGGTTAATGACACAGGAAAGGTATTTATAAGAGATACCTAAAATTTAATTTATATGTAGATAATATTAAATTGTAAGCTGTGTGAAATTTTCAAGCAAATCCATTAAAAATTGGATATTTTATAAATTTTTGAAGTTATTGCTATTTTGTCACGTAAAGTAGCAATACACACCAAGCCTTAAGTTTTGATAAGGTTTTAATGCTTGAAACCTTAAAGTTTTAAGCTTATTTAAGCTTTGAAAGTTCTTAAAACCTTGAATTCAAGCCTGCATATTGAGATTTACCCTTTGGCAGCTTGAAATTCCTGTCTAAATTGGGATAAACCAGTTTAAACTTTAATGTTGGATCAAAATCTAATCTTAAAGTTTAAATAAGGTTGAAAATCCTCCAATACAGGTGAACAACCTCAACTGAATCCTGGCAGATCCAAAAAGTTGGTTACCCCACCTCTATTTGGTCTTTTTCCTTTGTCCCACCTTTTTGCGTGGATTTTGCCCTTTTATTTATTTAAAGCCATACTATGGCCTTAAACCCTTTTAAATTGAGCTCACGCAGGATTTACATTCTGTATGGAAAATCCTTAGCCAATTCAGTAAATATACACCACACCTCAATTCTAACTAAAATTTTGGTAAGTTTGCATAAACCTTATGCAACTTTAAATTTAAGCTTATTTAAGCTTAAATTTAACAATTTCAAAAAATGTTAAAAAAAGTTACATTAGTACTGTGAGATTATTAAATATTTTAATAACATAAGAAATAAGTTTTTTTGGGTATAAAACCTTATGGATGTACCCTGGGTTCTTTTTGGTGTAGAATCCAAAAATGACATAATATTTATAGGGTGTTGGTAAACCCACGTAAGCCCTTACGTGTTTTTACCATCAATTGGTAAAAAAAAATATTTGTATGGTAAAAAGACATAAGGGGTGGGTTTAAATGAAATATGGCTATTTATGGCATTTTTAAGGCCATTAATGGCAATATAAATGCATAAAAGGGCATTATTAATTCCATTTATGGCATTTTGAAGGTTATTGATGGCATTATTAATGCCATAAATGGAATTATCAATGCAATAGAGGGACATATTAATGCCATAAATGGCATTATAAATTCAATAAGGGAATTATTAATGCTATAAATGGCATTGTTAATCAAATAAATGGCATTTTTAATGCCACAAATAGAATTTTTAATGCCACAAATAGAATTTATAATGCCACAAATGGCATTGTTAATTCCATCAATGGAATTATTAAGGCTATGAATGACATCTTTAAGGCCATTAAAAATGGAATTCATGGCCCTAACAATGCCATTTATGGCATTATTAATGTCATTTATAGTCTTAACAATTCCATAAATGGCATTGTTAATGTCATTTATAGCCTTAAAAATTCCATAAATGGCATTGTTATTTTCATTTTTGGCCTTAACATTTTTAGTAAAAACACATAAAGCCTTACGTGTTTTCCTAAAAGCTTATGTGGTTTTACCAACACCCTATTTATAACTTTGTTTATACAGAATAAGTTATAATTATTTTTTGTTATTTTTTATTGTAAATTCAAGTAAAAAGTCTATTGAAGACAAATTTAAATGTGTATAAGGTTATTTGTGGCCTTACGGGTATGTTATACATACCTCACAGGCTCACAGTGAATGCATTTCTACATAGTAAGGACATATACTTTCAAGATTTTCACTCATCTTCTTCAGTTAGTCCAGCACAAGTTAAATTTTTGATTTTTTTGCTGCCATATACTTCTTTATATATGTTTTCCATAGCTATTGGATGCTTCTTGAGCTAAGGTTTAGGCTATTTCATGATTTTTTGTTTACCTCAATGGCCATAATCTGAAACCCATTCTGATTTGATAAAGGTGGCCTACCAATTGAAGTTGAACCACTAGTACTAAAACATGACTCAAAATTAGATTTTATTGAAAGCCAATTAATTATGGTTAAATAAACAGTATGGATTAAGTGAGCTGATGGATGAAGAAGGCATTAGGTTATATTCATATCTGTCTTGATGTGTTTTGCTTTTGCCTGAGGTGTTGATATATTTATGAAGAAATATAAATGGATTATAAGCTTTTTGTTCATATTGTCAACAATGGAGGGTGGAGGAATATGTTTTACAGTTGTGAATTGTGAATACTCATTTGGGTTAGGTTTCAAACTGAAATCCCAGATTCATTGGATTTGGTGAAAATACCATGGCTCTCAGTTAAAATGCCATGTTATTTACACATTTAAAACCTGGGATTTGGAAGCCAAATCCTGTGTTAATTCAATGCCGGATTTTGTTACTTTGAAAACCCTCAATGAAAATTATTCATTTGGAAATTAAAAAGAATCTTATATTAAAAATTTGGCTGAAATATTCAAAATAATAAGATCATTAATTATTAAATGACTTAAATAGATAGGTTTTTGATGGTTTGAAAGATTAAGGGCAATGAAGAGAAGAAGCCATTATTAAAACACCAAAAACTTTCCTAAGATATTCCCCCTAAACTTAAAGTGTGATTTGGCAAAAATTGTTGTGTTCTTGTGAATCAAGGGATTCATGATTACTAAATGTAGATATAATACACTCCCACTATTGGAAAAAAACCCTAATAATATTTGATATTTGAGATATCAAAGCCAATACAATGAGGAATAAAAGGATACTGATTTTCAATCTGAGATCCTTAATTCCCTCCACAAATAATTAAGATTCCTTAGCTCTTTATAAAAGCTATAATTTCTCCCAAGATATTGATCTACTGTGAAGAAAATGACCCTTTAAGAGATTAGCATAAGAATTGAAAAATACAATTAGAAATGGAAAACTATAAGGTATATCTTGATGACCTACATAATAGCTAAAAGGATAAAAGATCTGATATGTATAATATAGGATTATAAATGTTTTTATTCTTCAGGATATTGGGATTTTTTATCTTTTATTTGATGGAATTCACATTTTCTTGGAAGAAGAGGAGTGTGAGTCTTTTTATGACAAAAATAATCCTCTTTTTTATCAAATAGATTCTTCTTCATTTTAAAACATTAAGCTTAAATCCAAAAATGAATTCATCAAGTTTTGAATCCAAGTCATCTATTAGTAGATTTTTTCTTGGATTAAATTATAGTTATTTAATTGATATTCGTAAGATTCATATTCACAGTTGCTAAAAAAACTCAAATTATTTCTGGTAATTGATAATTAAATTTTGAATTTTTCTTAAGCCATTATCAGGAGGACTTTAAACTGATTTCATTCCAAAATTGATAATTTTGACTTCCAAAATGAAATATCTTTTATCTTAGCTTCCCATCCTCTACTTATATTAGTAACAAAGAGATAATGAAGCTTTCAAATTTAAAGTCTTATAATTTAACTTTTCCAATACAAAAAATATATAACGGTATTGATAATAATATACAAAATAGTCTATTTCAATCATTTTTTTCAAAAATACTCTCTTGAAAGCAAAAGTAATATTTAAAAACTAAAAGATTATTCCTTTATGAAAGTGAATTATTTGATTAATTATCTACGCATAACTTTATCAAAGTTTTGAAACTTATGAATCCAGTTGAGAATCCTTTTCTCAGAGTAGTCAAAAAATTTAGGGTAGCATGGTAAGTTTTCCTAATCCATGGCATAATTTAAGGCTTTCATATCACAAAGATTTCACAAAATATTTCACAGAATTCTTTTAAATTACTTATAAAATTTTTACCAAGATTATGAATCTTTACTCCCTATTAACATCGGCGGTAAATAAAATTTCATGTGATGAGAAGTATGACTCATCAAGTAAATGATAACAGATCACATATAAAAGTAGAACCATCAGTATTTGGCTGTAATTTGTTTAATATATAATAATTTCAAATAATGGCTTAAGAATAGTTTCTTTTATAGTAAAAAATCTTTACTAATAAGCTTTTAAATAAGTCAAAGTGAAATTAAGATCAGTTTAATAGGCATTCACGCCGAAAATTTCTTTCCAGTAAAAAATAGAAAGGAATGGTTCAAGACGTATACTTTATGTAAGGGATAGTTATACTATGATAGAGGAGGTAAAGCATTTCAAACTTAAATTTCTGCTTCAGATGTTTAATAATCCAAAAAATGAATAAACTGATTCATTAAGGTGAGAATGACTCATGGAAAGTCTTTTTAAAATGCATACAATATTGGAGCTGTTATATCTCAAGAAATTTAATTTCGATTAAAAGGTAATAGATTGACTAAATATGCTTTTTGGCTTCCATTTCATCAGTCACATACACAATTTCAAAAAGCTGAGTAATATATAGGAAATAAAAATGGGAAAAGAACCCCTACAGTTAGTTTATCAGTGTGCTATATGTATTAGAATTTCTTCTAAAAGGTCTACTTTTTTCTTCATCAAGATCAAGAGACATGATAAAAATACCTCTAAGTTGATTTATCCTTAAGAGAAGACTAATTTAATTGAATATAGCTTTTTTCTTTTTTATGCGGTCATGAAAATTCACTTGCAAAAAATTCTTAAAATGAATTAAAAATCTAACATTTAAAATAAAAATAGGAGGAGTTCAAATTTGAGTATTATACCAATTGCTCATAGGGAAATTTCCGACTGATCAAAGAGCTGAAGCCATATATTCAGAGTCTAATACTAGTCTTTCTTAAAAAATCTCAATGTAAAACTATCAATCAAGGGTAATCACATATTTGTATAGAAACCTTTTAAATACAATAGATTATTTTTTATTGTGCTTGTGAGCGGTCAGTTTTTATTTGAATGAGCTTTTGGACCAGCCATTTTGATTGAAGATCATAATTCGTTTCATAATTTAAATGAATTATTTAATATTAATAGCTTCATCACCAAACTTATCATGCATGAAATATCAATATGATCGATTTTATGACTATGTCAGCCATGAGCTGGTCAACAGCCTTTTGACCAAAGCTACTCAATCTGACGACGATCTTGATGACGTCAACCAAGAAAATGGTCATGAAGGTTTTAGTGCTATTTATTTTTTCACCATCAGCCTGCTTTTCACCAATAAAAGGAAAGTTGCTGCTCCACTTATAATTCAATTTCTCGTCGCCTCCTGCTTGGCTTTGTAATTTTGGAATCTTCTTTATTCGCCCCCTCAATTGATTTCAAAAGAATTCTAGTGATGATTGACTCAATGAACAATGCTCTTGATGTTTCAAGCAAGAGATTTTTTACAGACGTGGATGCCTTACAAGACTTGGTAAAGATAAAATAGAAATTTTATCGGAGAAAAAGTGTTTTTGGACTCATTCTTTCTGACTAAAATAATATGATTCTAATCGATTTAGGGAATTTCTGTTCAAGACATTAAGAAACTAAAAGACGGAGGCTTTTCTACGATCAAATCCGTTTTGAATGCTTCCAGAAAGCAATTGACAAATCTCAAAGTATTTTTTTTTCGAAATTTCTATTCATTTTTAATTTTATTCGTTTCCAAAATCGGGTTGCTTTTTTCGTAGGGTATTAGTGAAATAAAAGTTGAGAAGATCAAAGATTCTGCAGCTAAACTCTCAGGACCTCTTTTTAAAACAGGTGGGCCACTGTCTTTGCAAGAAATTACCGGATTTTTTGGATTTTTAGAAATACTCTGTTTTCTAGGCTCAGACGTACTTGTCGATCGGGAAAATCTTGTGGTCCTTTCAACTGGTAGTAAAGCGCTCGACGCATTACTTGGTGGCGGAATTCAAAGTCAGTCGATAACCGAGGGTAAGATATCAACTTTTTTCCCCGTTCTCTTTTAAGCTATAAGCCTTTTCGTTATTAATTATCAACTGGATTTTCTAGTCTATGGGGAATTCAGGTGAGAGTTTTATAGGGTCGTTCAATTTTTAAAACCACAAAATTCTCGCTCAAGCTTGAGAGTTTTGGCTTCAAGGTGTGGCAAAACTCAATTGTGTCACACTTTATGTGTAACAACTCAACTGCCTACTGATATGGGCGGTGGAGCTGGAAAGGTAAAGCAACTAATCAATTCCCTTTTGGTGTGGTTTTAGTAGCAAAATCCTTTATGTCTCTCATCCCTTCCGCAGAGCATGCTGTAAAGCTAAGAATTTTATAACCCTTTCTAATCGTTCCATAAGGTTGCCTACATTGACACCGAAGGAACTTTTCGACCCGAGAGAATTCGTGCTATTGCCGAAAGATTTGGAATGGAACCGGAAGCCGTCCTGGACAATATTATTGTAGGAAGAGCGGCCAACAGTGAGCATCGTGAGTTATCGTACCCTTGGACACACTTTTTTTGTTTCCTTTTGCTCATTCATCACCATAAATCTTTGCTTCGCTTCAACAAAAACATACCGTATCAGAAATGGAGCTCATTATTCATCTTGCGGCTAAATTCGCTGAAGATGGTGATTTTAAACTGCTGGTATGTTTCAGGATTTTGATAGCTCTTGAAGGGAGTTACAAAAAACTCATAACCAAAAAGATCGTAGATTCGATTTTAGCGCTTTTCAGAGTAGACTTCTCAGGTCGAGGAGAGCTTTCGGAGCGCCAACAAAAGTTAAACCAAATGCTTGCCAGACTTACCCGAATTTCAGAGGAATTCAACATATGTAAGTCCCGATTTATTGCGTTTGAGTAACTCTATATTTAACATGCAAAGTTTTCTTGGATTCAGGCGTTTTTCTCACAAATCAAGTCCAAGCCGATCCAGGTGCCGCAAGTATGTTTGCTGGTGCAGATAAGAAACCAGTTGGGGGACATGTTTTAGCGCATGCTTCCTCAACCAGGATTGCCTTGAGGAAAGGCCGTGGTGACGAAAGAGTTGCAAAGCTCTGCGATAGTCCTGATAGTAAGTATCCTGTTGGTTAAATTAAATCGACGCCGCGCTTTGCATCTCACCTAGATCTAATGATGTCTTTCCGTAGTGCCAGAAGGAGAGGCTAGTTATAAGATAACGCTTGGCGGTATTGACGATTGTTGAGATGAAGCTCCGTTCACTACACACAAGGTTTCACAACTAACGCCTACAAGAGGGCAGTTCTCTTAGTATAACCCTATTTGTGTATTATAGCAGAAGAGAAAAGATTGCAATGACCTGATGCCAGGGAAACCTAACACAACTGATAAATAACAAGTCAGCATTATTATGTATATAGTATATATATATCATTTCATTCGAAATAAATAAACAGAGCCTCAGCGGATTCTCCTCCAAGAAAAACTGTGGGCCCTTTCTTCCAGAAGCCGGTAGGATAAGTTCAGAAAAGGGAGGGAACATCAAGATTCGGTGACAATCAAGCTACCTGAGACACTCATACGTTTCTTAGAAAGGGTATTACCTTAAATCAAGTAGTTTCTGTTTTCTTTTGCTTATCAAAAAAGTTGAGGATGGAGTCTGATAGGAAACCACTCCAATTCCTGGTCCAACATAATTAAAAAAAGATCTCATTGAAGAATCCTGGAGGTCAGACTCATCAGGTGGGAGGCAACCTCATGAAACCATCACAAACAGCAAGTGCCAGCGGAAAAACCAATAAATTTAGTTGGGTATATCTTCTGATTCATAAAATTGAGTTCAGCTTGGGTCTTTGCTTTCCGGACCTCACTTTATTGATATTGTGGCAACTTTGGATGCATGAATCATATCTGTATGAGTTTTGCCTCTATTTCTATCACAATTCTTCTCAGCTTTTTTGGAAACCATCAGATCCCCTTTTGTCTTTACTCAACTAGTACTTCCTTTCCCATCATCAAATCAAAAGAAGTTGATTATGAAGAAAAACTCATGCTTTGTACATCCTTAAAGTTATTTGATAAATGCAAATTACTTAACAATAATCAATTTGTTTTTAATTAAATCAAAGTTTGATACCTATTTCAGCACCAGTGGCTTTACTTCTCTAGGAAGAAAACCATAAACAAAGCACAAAGACTTTTAGATAATGGAAATTGAGCTCCATAAAAAATCTCATCATAGATTGAACTGCAGTTCCAGCAGCATTCAAAATTGTTGGCCTACATAGAAAAAGAAATACACAAAAGACAACAAATTAAGGAATTTAAGTGAAGCAGATATAAAATAGGAAGATAAGGCTCAAGGTAGCCATTCTATTACAGAAAACTTGAAGAGTGTGTTCCCTTAATTTCCTAGAAAGGTATTGCATGTTCAAAGGTTTTGATTCTCAAGAAATTGAAGAAAGTGATAAACATGAAGATAAAGATGAAATAACCAATAAGGCACTTAATCAGTGCTAATTATCTGAGATAAAGCTAATTGATTGTATTTTCGGCTTGAAAGAGTAGCATTGGGCTTGAATCACAAATTTATCTTGATCTAGCCTCAATAAAGATATAATAAATCACAATGGCAACCTGGAAAAAGAAGCTTTTTGTATTATTTATATCATCCATTGTTAATTATTTTGTTTAAAATTTTCATTCCTTTAGTTGGTTGAATTAAACAATGATTCATGATAAAAGAAGAATGTAGAAGTTACTGATAGCTTTCATTAGAAAAGTGGTACAAAAGAAATTCCAGTTTATGTATCCTTGTCACTATATCCAAGTCGTCTGGAATATCATCAAAGATTGACTTTGAGCGCTATTTTATCATGGAGGGCAACTGAGAATTCTACTTTGGAGTGGCATAAGGAGAAAGATCTTTAACAGGGAGGGAAAAGGATTGAAAGGAGTAAGTATGAAGATGTAAAACCTAAAAACAAAATGGATTTTGATGAGAGAAGAAGCAGTTACAGAATTAATTAAAAAGGAAAATTAGAATAAGATATTGGAGTTAAAGAAGAGATAGCATCATGTGGATCTGACTGTAGTTGCTTTAAGTCCAATAGGGCCAATGTCTTAATTAGACAGGATTCTTGGCCTTATCAATACAGAAAGATGATAAGTACTATCTTTTTGGATGTAAAGCTAGTCTAAAAGTAATTTTAAGATTTTAGATTGAAGTCAGAAATTTAATAACTAAGTTCAGATAAAAATTTTATTTCTTAAGTGATGATCAGAAACTAACTGAAGCTTATATTTATGTAGTAGAATTTGTGAACACAATTTTTCTTTAAAAATCATTTTATTCTCATAAATTTTTATTTTTTTTGGAATTAATTATCCTGATAGCTTTTTAATTTTAAATTCTTTTTATCTTTAAAGTCTTTCATTCCATTATAACTGAGTGTTTTCAAAAAATCATTCATTTTCTTTAAATATTCTACAAATTTAAATTGGGACTTTCTATTTTGAAAAGTGATCCAATTTTCCAAAATAAATTGAGCATAAATTAATCAAGATTTTATTTTGATCACTCTACAACTTCAACTTTTTTTCATTTATAAAAATGAATTCAAGAATAAAAACCTTATTCAGATTATAATTCAATCGGGCTTTAAGAAAAACTGAGAGCTCAAAATAACTTCTCCATTTGATTAAATTTGTTGGTACTTATGGATTGTTAATTTTATAATTAATTGGTAAAGCTTTTTTGAGTTGATTTTTTTTGAAAAAATTGGCTCATATCAGTTCATTATCCTCTTATAATTATCATCATCAAAAAAATCATCAACAAAAACACCAAGCTTTATCAAAATTATAAGCCAAAACACCCATCATCATTAACATAAGAAGCCACAACACTAATAATAATAAACATCAAAAGCCAAAATACATTTCATAACTAAAAATAGAGGCCTTTCCACCCATAAGACTGTCCCTTACCAATTGATTATTAATTTCTTGGGAAAGGAATTCTAAACTAATAGGAAATAAATTTGAAAATAAATTTCAAATAGAGTACCAAGTTATTCTAGATTCATGAGAAAATAGATTGGTTCATCTATTCAAATTTTATCTGTATCAATTATGATTGATTAGGAGTTGAGTTTAAGTGAAAATTAGTCTTAATTTTGGGTTTTATGAATATATTCATTAATATTCTTCTATTTTATTGACTAATACTGGAATTTCTTGATTTTATTTCTTACTTTTACCTTTTCTAAAAGCGATAGAATATTATGAGGACTTTTTTGATTCTTTTATGATGTTTTTCTTTTACAATAAGATAAAATCAAAAACAAAATTAGAATAGAATCCCCATCTCAAAAAGGATAACTCATCTTTCAATTTCAAGATTTAATCGTATTATTTCATGGCTACAACTAAAGGAATTTCAGTAACTCATAAGAAGTTCATCAATTGAAAGTTGAATTAATAAATTAATTAATTTTTTTCAATCGATAGGATCAAACCAAATTCAGAGCATCGTGTGATTGATATCAACATATTGAATAGTGATTATATATCTCTTACTAAATTTCAAAGGAGTCATATTGATCACAGTAAACATGTCTCCTTACAACTGGAATTATAATTAAGATCATAAAGAAATATCTCTACAATTTACATTATTAAAAAAATGAATATTTTACTTGGTTTATGTAAGGTTTGGATATTAAGACTTTTATTAAAAAGAAAATACTCTTCCTTTAATCAAAATTTTGATAAGGTAAGATTAATTGAAAATATTTATTTTGAGAACTTTAATTTGAGAGATTCCATAATCTCTGTTTCTAATTATTTTATTTTGAAGAAAAAAATATTTTAAAGATCTTTTGTGTTACTAAAAATAAAAATTTATTGGAAAAATACTTCCTAAAAAGATATTCGAGGTTAAAAACCAATTTTTATGCAAAAAAATTCTTTTGAATTGATTGAGAAAAAGAATAAAGGTATTAGTTTGAGAAAAGAGTACTTAAAAATAATTTTTTAAGAGAAAAAACACACCAAAGATTGAATAGAGTGAATATATAAGAAGAGTGAAAAATTTTATATTTATGAAAGATTATTTAATTTAATATTGAAGTTATTCAAGTTTTGAAATTATTATAAGAGTTAAAAAAAATAACCTAATTTTTAAATTTTGTCAAAAATCTTCAAAAGGGTTTAAAAACTGTGTTTTCAAAGACTTATTAAATTTTTCAATAGTAAGAAACCCAATTATCAAAGTAAAAGTATTTTTACATGTAAAGAAAACATGGTGCAAAAAAGAAACTTTTTTATAGCCTGATTTTTCTTAAAAGGGGAAAAGATTCTTTCATAAGTAGTTGAAATATTCATTTAGGAAGGAAATTTGATTATTGTATAATTGAAAACAGGTTTAGAATAAAAATGGCTTGTTTTATTAATTGATTGCAATTTTATTTAATTTTAGACCTAGAAACCAGAATTTGAAATAAGAAGAGATAGATTTTGGTTTCCAAAAAGATTCATAATGTGTGTATAGACCATTTTAAAATATCAAAATCTCTTGGTGAGGATTTTTTTTAACTAAAGGTTAGATTTCACCACTTGGAAAAAGCTAGAGTTGACCAGGCTGGCCTCAAAGGCACATGCTAAATGGAGTTAAAGACCTTTTCAAGAATATAAACGCCAAAATTAATTAGTTTTTTCATATATACTTCCACCTAATTGAAAGAGAAAAGAAACTTTGGGGAATTTGGAACAATTTTTTCTAAGATTAATTTATACCCTCAAATTTAATTTTTATCAATTTCACAAAATTTTAAGCTACTAAAAGCTTAAATAATTAATTAAATTCAAAATTTTAAATAAAAAAAAATGTAATTCAAAAAAAATAAAAATTAAAGCTCATTTATGAGATAAATTTGAAAAGCTTAAAAACTATCATCAAAGTCCTTGAATTTCTAATAGCTTTTGAAATACACACCAAACCTCATTTTTAACCAAAACAAATAATGGTTAAAATCACATGTTGAAATAATTAAGTCAAAATTTGTAATTATTTTCATATTTTCATACATTTTAACTTCAAAAATTAATTTATTACTACTTAAAGTTTAATTAAAAAAATTTAGGAAATCAAATTTTGAAATTAAATTCAGATTTTGTTAACTAAATAAAAAATTTATAATAGTTTCTATAAGATTTATTTCCCAAAAATATAGGTTTTGCCAAAAAAAAGGATAAAGTCTGATTTTCAACCAATTTTTCTATTCTATTGATTTCATTAAATTTCTTTTTTTTTAAAAAAAAATATTATTATTTAGCTATTTTAATAATAGAATTTTTTAAAATAAATAAATAAATGAATATTATGAAAATTAATTCTATTTTTGTGTTATTTTGAGTAACTGAAAGTAACTTTAAGAAAAAAAAGTTACAACTTAAAAAAATGAATACTATTTATTGACTTTATTTTAAGATTGGTAAAAATGAAGAAAAGAAATTCTTTTTAAGTATATATAACCTTAATATTCTTGAATTTTTTTAGTTTTAATTTTCATTGGGCCAAAAAACCTGATAGTTATATTATAAAATTCTTTGAAAATAGACAAACAATTAAAATTAATAATAATATACTAGGTGGAATAATGAAATAAAGTTTCTTTTGCCAAGGATCTGATTCTACTTTGATGAAATTATTTATCCAAGAGTATTTAAATTTCAAAAATATTGAGAAGAATATAATCCAAAAAATAATTAAATATTATCAAGTCCAAAGAATTTTCTAATTGAAATGAATCAATTAGGAATCCTACCAGAAAAATAAAAATTTAAAAAGATATCAAAATGATATCAAATTTTTGAAATATTTCATTTTATCTTTGATTTCTGAAAATAATTCCATTCACTAATAAATATATTACCTACTTTTATTCATAGATTACACTCAAAGAGTCAAAAATTCAATGTAGATATTTTGAAAAACCTAATAAATAATTCAGCACAATTATGGTGAGCCTGTGAGGTATGTATGACATACTCATAAGGCCAAAAAGAGTATTTTATACTCAAAAATAAAGCTTTAAAACAGCTTCAAAATGAAAAATAAAAAAAAATTATAGATTTATTTTTGATAAACAAAGCTTCAATTATTTTTTAATTTCTGGATTATAAACCAAAAATAACCTAGTGTAAGCTCATAGGATGTTATACCCCCAAAATTCCTATTTTTAATACTATTGGAAGATTTAGTAATCTCACAGTGCACCTATAAAATTTAACAAATTTTGATTAAATTTTTAAATTGTTAATTTTAACCATGAATTTAAATTTTAATGAGCTTTATGCTAAATTAAAAAAATTATGTTAAAATTAAAGTGTTATTTAGATTTACTGGATTGTCTAAGGATTTTTCATACATGCAGTAAATCATGAATGATATAGATTTAAGTTGGTTTAAATCCATGGTATAGATTTAAATGAATAAATTGGAAAAATCTACACAAAAAAGGTGTGACAAAAAGAAAAATGTCAAAAGGTGTCAGGGTACCCAACATTTCCATGTAAAATAGCAATACACACTAAACTTTAGCTTTTGATAAGGTTTTAATTCTTTTAACTTTAAATTTTTAAGCTTATTTAAGCTTTGACAGTTCCTAAAACTTTACTTTCAAGCTTGCATATTGAGATTTACCCTTTGGAAGCTTGAAATTCCTGTCCAAATTGGGATAAAAGCAGTTTAAACTTCAAGGTTGGCTCAAAGTCTAATCTTAAAGTTGAAATATGGTTGAAAATCCTCCAATACAGGTGGACAATCTCAATTGAATCCTTTCAGATCCAAAAATCTGGGTAACACAGCTCTTTTTGGTCTTTTTCCTTTGTCCCACCTTTTTGTGTGGATTTTGCCCTTTTACTTATTTAAAGACATACTATGGCCTTAAACACTTTTGAATTGAGCCCATGCAGGATTTACATCCTGCATGGCAAATCCTTAGCCAATTCAGTAAATATACACAATGTTGAGAAGAACGTAGTAGAATACAGTGATAGTAACAAATGACACAAACCCTAATCAAATTGTAACTGCACTACAAATATCTAAAAATTGTACCCCGGGAAAATCTCTCTTTCCCCGGGGGTGTCTATTTATTTCTCACTTATATTATTTGTCTAACGTTGAACATTATTCGTAACAGGTATGCAATGAACAATAGTACTCCATGGGGGTGTCTATTTATTTCTCACTTATATTATTTGTCTAACGTTGAACATTATTCGTAACAGGTTATGGGCCGCTGCTAACCAGCTCGAACGAAGAAATCTCACTTATTAATACAACGTGGCGACCAGATCTGGAAGACCCTATCAATCTAAGATGTCTTCGACGAACAAATTTGACCTTGCCGACCTGAAAGAAGCGCTCAGTAGTGTTGACGATACTAATGCTCGTGTTAAGAAACGCATAGAGTTGGAAAACTTAGGTCGCGGTATCACCCCCCACCTCGCCCAGGATGGTGCTAATTTTAATCTATGGTACCATTCCCTGTCAAACCTCATCGACGACCTTTACGACGTGGACACATATTTTAGCGAGGCAAGCGATGATCATGATAAATCGAGAGACAGAGCAATTCAAATCTTTATTCGCAAATCAATTCACCAAGACCTACTTTCGTACACTGAAGGCCTTCACTCGGCCAGGTCAATCTTCCAATCTCTTCAAAAACGCTTTCAACATAAATCGTGGTCTCAGGCCATGGTCATCTTAAATCGGATATTAAACCTAAATGAAGCCACCATCTCCCTTGATCAGGGGTTCACCGAGATGCAAAACTTATTACGCGAGCTAAAATCGTCATTAGGCGGTATATGGACTGATGATTCCTTATTAGCGATGTTCTTTCATCAATTCAACAAAACCCAATTTCATCACATTGCCAATGCACTCGATGCAAAAAAATCCATTGACCCGTCCTGCGTTATCACCGCACGGGAAGTTATGCAAGTCGCACAAAGATTCTAACAGCGAGGCGAAACAAGAACAGATGCAAACATCATGGCTTTCGCGGCCGGTAGAGGCCCACAGAACAACTTGCCTCGTCAACATTACTCACCTCAAAATTCTCGACAACCTGATGCATCGAGCAAATCCCGAGCAGATAACAAACCATCTAGATATCCTCACCCAAGCATGCGATCAGCTGCATGGGCAACTAAATGGCTCAGCCCCGAACATCCTTGTAGCCATTGTTTTGAATGGGGTCACTGGGCTATGGATTGTCCGAGGAAATCGGCTGGCAAACCTCCAATTGAAGACCCTAAAAAGAAAGATGCAACTTTCAGATATCGCAAGTCCAAGTTTGTATCTCATCCGGCTTTAGTATGCGTCGAAGCCGAGAATGATGGTGACGCCGAATTAACATCTATACAAGCAACCACTGGGGATAGCAAGTTAGTATTAATTGATTCTGGGGCCACACATCATGTGGCCGGATCCCGTTCGTTATTTATCACTTACAAACACATTAATCTTGAACTGTCTGTTGCCACAAAAGCAAAGCATCCAGTAGTAGGAATAGGGACGATCAAATTGTGTACCCAGGATGGTGACTTATGGTTACATAATACCTTACACTGCGAGGACGTGCCCGGAGTTGTGATATCACTGGGTAGATTCCATACTAACGACGGTCAAATTGAGTTTAAAAATGGTATTTTTTGTTTTTGACAACACAACATAGTTTGTAATAGCATAAAGGTGAACAATAGGTGGTTCTTAAACACTATCCCCACTCCATGCTGCAATGACATCGCTTTGAAAGAAAAGAACCTTATGTCCACTTTGTTTCACGACAGACTCGCGCACGTTTCGATGAGGACAGTGAGGAGAATGAAAAAATTAGGATGTGTTGAGGGATTTCCAAGAGATGCTCATTTCCCAGACATACCGCACTGTCGATCTTGCACGTTGGCGAAGAGTAAACACATGCCTTTTATGCCTGCGTCGCGACAGGTAGCCTGCGCACCTGGAGATGTCATCGCGGTGGACCTCATGGGTCCATTCCCATTATCGCTAGATAAATTCTCCTATGCATTGATCATTCTGGATCATTTTTCCTCTCTTGTAGCTTTTATACCACTGAAAGTCAAATCCGATGCAGCCAAACACCTAAAAGACTGGTTAGTACAATTCGCGAACATCGCACACACAACAGTTAAGAGAGTACGTACCGACAATGGAGGTGAATTTACATCAGCATTCTTATCCTCTTTTTTCAAAGACAAAGGTATCGTACACGAAAGAACAATACCTTATGAACACCATCAGAACGGCAAAGTTGAACGAACGAACAGGACTCTAGCCGAAGCGGCAAGATCAATGATGATAAGGGCCAACCTACCACCTACTTTTTGGACGTACGCTTTAAGGCACGCAGCATGGGTGTTTAATAGGGTTTTACACGCCAGCGGGGACACTACACCATACGAAGCAGTAATCAAAAGAAAGCCGTCACTATCCCTCTTACGTGTATTTGGATGCAAAGCTTTTATACATCACATGACGCAACGAAAGGATTTAACAGCAAAGGCGACAGAAGTCATTCACCTAGGAGTAGCACAAGATTCGCAGGGATGGGTGTTTTTTGATCAAGTCACTGAAAAATTAATCAGGAGTGCATCGGTAACTTTCAGAGAAGATACATTCACGCAGACAAACGAACATGGAGCAATTCAATTGCAAACAATCGAACTGAAGAATCTATTTGATGGTCGTCTAATACGCGAGATGAAGGAACAAGACGAATGCTTACACTTACTGAATGTGTCAAGCATGTACTGCAATGGCACACCACTCAACTACCACGAAGCTAAATCAACACCACAGGCTGCTGAATGGATGAAAGCTTGCGAAGAGGAGTTAAGGAATTTGAAGAGTATGGGGGTGTGGGAAGAGGTGGAAATCGACAAAACGACTCAAACGTTGGGGACACGATGGGTTTTCGCTTTAAAATCAGACTCAAATGGTAAACCAATCAGACACAAGGCTCGCCTTGTAGTACAAGGACACCGACAAGTAAGGGGCGTGAATTTTGAAGAAACCTTTGCTCCAACACCGACATTTGCAACGTTACGAGCAATCCTGACGATCGCCAGAAAAAATTCTTGGAAAATCAACACTTTCGATGTTACATCAGCCTACCTACACAGTACAGTCGATGAAGTAATTTTCGTAAGGCCACCGCCTGGCGTTACCATAGGAGAAAACAAGGTTTTGAAACTGAAAAAGGCGCTATATGGATTGAAGCAAGCCGGGAGATGTTGGTGGCTACACCTCAAGGATTTTTTACAAGAAATCGGGTTCAAAGCAAACAACAATGATCAGAGTACGTATGTGTACAAAGTCGGAGAAGAATATGCCATGTTGTGGATCCATGTGGACGATGGAGTATTAGTGACAAGCAATGAAAATATAAGGGAGAAGCTGAAATTGAAATTGACAGAGAAGCTAACACTCAGGTGGGATGAAGACATCAACAGTATAGTAGGAATCAAAATAAGTCGGAAAGGAGACGGGTATCATCTAAAACAGCCAGGACTCATTACAAAATTGGTGGAAGCAGTCGGTAGTCACCTCACAGCCAATCAGCCACTACCGGACATCAAACTAGAGTCGTCACCAGCGTCACAGATTGACCGTCACTACTTGTCGGCAATAGGGATGATGCTCTACCTGGCACAGGCTACGCGACCCGACATCATGTACGCGGTAAACTACTTAGCAAGGTTTGCAATGAATGCTCAACACGAACATTGGAAGGCGCTAACACATCTGGTAGATTACATTAATACAACTAAACATCAAACATTAAAAATCGGCGTGGACAACACAAGGAGAGAAATGGAGGTTTATGTTGACGCAAATTGGGGAGGAGAAGGATCAAGATCTCAACACGGTTTCTGCATTATTCTATTCGGAACGATGGTAGCTTGGAACTCAAAGCGACAGTCTTGTATTGCCAGCTCGACTTGTCAGGCCGAATACATGGCGCTGTCGTTCGCTGCGAAGGAGGCTTTGTGGCTGGCATCCAATCTTGAAGACGTGATTGGGCAGCAATGCCCAGTTTTACTTTCGGACAACAAGGCGGCTATTCAAATTGCAAATAATTCCAGCAGCAAGAAGAAATCAAGGCACATTCAGAGAGAATTTCACATCATCAATGAGCTAGTGGTCAATAGGAAGGTAACAATAAACTGGATTGCAACAACCGAGCAAATGGCAGACATCTTCACCAAGGCACAAGGGAAGTTTAAGGCCAATCAATTCAGGCAATGTATGGAGGGTTTGTGGGGGGGTGTGTTGAGAAGAACGTAGTAGAATACAGTGATAGTAACAAATGACACAAACCCTAATCAAATTGTAACTACACTACAAATATCTAAAAATTGTACCCCGGGGGTGTCTATTTATTTCTCACTTATATTATTTGTCTAACGTTGAACATTATTCGTAACAGGTATGCAATGAACAATAGTACTCCATGGGGGTGTCTATTTATTTCTCACTTATATTATTTGTCTAACGTTGAACATTATTCGTAACACACAACACCTGAATTATAACTAAAATTTTGGTAAGCTTGCATAAGCCTTATGCAACTTTAATTTTAAGCTTATTTAAGCTTAAATTTAACAATATTAAAAAAAGGTTATAGAATTTACACTATTACTGCGATATTCTTAAATCTTCCAATAACTTAAGAAATAAGTATTTTTGGGTATAACACCCTATGGGTGTACCCTAGGTTATTCTTGGTGTAGAATCCAAAAATGACATAATAGTTATATCTTTGTTTATCCAAAAAAGGTCATAATTATCTTTTGTCATTTTTTATTTTAATTTCAACTGAAAATTCTCTGAAAGACTAAATCAGGTGTATATAAAGTTATTTGTGGCCTTATGGGTATGTCATGTATACCTCACAGGTTCACAGAAGGAATCAGTGTTACAGATCCAAACACTACCTTCTTTGAGGAAGTAAGGAACAGCTATACTAAAGATAGAAATTGTAGCATCCTATGCTAATTAATTACTAAAGATCTTGAATATAACTCCTTAATAAATTCCTTGGATGAAATATGGGAAAAATAATATGATTCAGGAAGATTTCATTTTCTTTATGGCATTATTTACTGTAGCAAAAAACACAAATGTGGAATGAAAGTTGTGGACAGGTTCTTAATTAATCTTTTCTTAGAAAAATCCCATGACAGCCCCTTCTCAGGACACCTATCTGAGGACAGAATAAGAGAGAAAATTAAGACCTACATATGGTAGCCAATGTGAAAAGAAATGTTGCAGAATATTGCAGAACCTGTGACATATGTCAAAAAAATAAATCCACTGGAAAAAGACTTGGAAATATGGTAGAAATCCAATAAACCAGTAGGCCCTGAGACATTTTCCATGTGGCTTAGGTAAATGGACTATCTCTAGGAGGTGCTATAACCTATAATTCCTTCCTAGTGATTATTTACAGGTTTAGTAAGACTCCAATATTTTTACCATATCACAAATATGATAAAGCCATGGATACAGCTTTTTGAATATGGTATAGAGTAGTATCATGGACTTTCATATTCACAAACATTATTAGTGACAAAGATACTGCATTTATCTCAGCCTTATGGACAAGTCTTCATCAATTATTTGGGATCAAATTATCTTTCTCTACAGCTTACCACCCAAAACTGATGGCCTAACTGACCAAATAATCCAGAACTTGGAAGATATGGTGAGAAGAACTTGTGCAGATGGCTTAGAGCTCAAACATTGTGATGGATTCAAACATGATTGGTGTACCCTTATACCTCTAAAGGTAATATCATATAAAACATCCATGAATTCCAGTACCAATACAACACCTGCTATTCTAGAGAAAGGATGGAATCCCAGACTATCCCAAGATTATTTAAGGAATAATTTATTATAAATACATCCCAAAGCTTCTAGCTTTAAAGGAATGCTAGAAAAAGCTAGAAATAATGCAGTAACATGAGTGGAGGGCTCATTTTCATATGCCAAAGACAGGTGGGCTAAGTCACATGCTACTTCAGACTTCAAGGTAGGAGACTTGCTACTTGTATTCACCACTCCCCATGAAAAATGCAATACCTGCTGGCAGGGGTAGCAGGTCCAACACAGGTACAACCTGCTTCCAACATTGGTTTCCACCTTTTTTCTAACCTTGAGATATTTTTTCAGATACTTTTAGCCACATGTCTGGCCATTGGGACTTTCACTCAATTGAAATAGAACATCATGGACTTCTCATGATTTTTATTTGTTGACTCTTGTTTTAGGAATAAAATACTCACCAATACACAAGCCTTTGTAATAAAATGTTTTACTAATGAGCCAAGAATCTTCTTTAAAAGTAATATTTGAAGTAGCTTCACCACTATTTGATTGTCTTTTTTACTTGAATTAATTTTCCTATCTCACATGTTCCCACTATTTCAAAATTGCTATATATACAGCTTTTTTTTGGAAAGAACCCCTGGAATACTTAAAAAGTCTCTTATCAAAAAATAAAGCATGATCCATATGGATAATACACACACAGTTGATTTTCTATCTGATAAATTAGCTTACATACCTTTGAAGAGGGATTTATACAATCTTCAATGTTTCCATGTTATAGACATGAAACTTCAGTTTTTTTCTTATATCACATATTTATTGAGAATATATTATTTAACCAAGAATTCTGAGCTAAATCTTTAGAAAAAAACGACATGAACTATAAATACAGTCTCTTTCAAGTATATATCCAGCTTTATCAATTATGAAATATATTAATCTGAATTGAAACATTTTTTACATATTAATGAGATTCCTTTGACATAATGAAAAGTTTTAATCAACAAAGTTATTTTTCAATTCAAACTTCTGGCTTTATAGAATTCTGTAGCTCTTGAAATAACAAATTACGGTCCTTATAAAGATTGCTTCTTGGTTTCTTATCCAATTATTTAATGGTGTTATGGACATCCAATAAATTCTTATTCTTAGTATTTTGGAAGTTTATTTACATTTAAATTGAAAAATTTAATAATTTGATGTTTAAACCTCTCATATGTTGGTTTTACAGCCTTCATTTTTTGGCTCATTTATCTATCTCCCAAACTGCTTCTTTTTATATTTTGATTTTATTGGTGTTTGAAATTTAACTTATTGCAAAAGAGAAATTCTAGAAAATAATTTGCATTGAAAAAGGAAATAAAATCTGTTATCAAATTTATACAAAATGCTTTGAATTCCAATTGTTTTTAATTTTTTGGGTCTTTGCTTTTTCATTTGAAGTTTCCTTCTTTTTCATTTGAGTTTTATCTTTTTTTCATTTGACTATATCTTGCATTTTTCGTTGTTTGTCAATTTCCTCTAAATTTCCATAACTTTGTTGATATATTTCTCTTATTTATTTTAATGTTATTTTTTCATTAATTTTATTGTTAATTCATTATTTGGTTAATTCAATTTCATAGCCACTCAATAATGAAATTTTTGAGAATATTCAGAGAGAGATATAACCTATCTGATTCTAGCACCGAACTAGACATTGATATGAAATTTATATTTTTTAGAAATAAAATGATTATGAGGAGCTATTCAAAATTTATTGATTGTTTAATCTATTTTCTTGAATTTGGAACCTTTTTTCTTCTCTGATGAATTTGTTGAGAGATTTCTATGAGAGTTTTTGGTTGAAAAAATAATTTTGGAAGTGTTTTTGAAAATATTACATCAAACATATGTGAAGAATTTCTATTGCAAGACCCACACTGATCACAAATCATATTCCTTTTTACTTCTTTAAATATCCTTGGTTGAGAAGTTCCCGATTCAAATTTGAATAATAATCTTTTAGTAAGTTTTGTATCTCATTCAGATGTAAAATAAATGATATATGGGAATGTGGTATCACCTTTTTTGAGATTTAATAACCTTTGATCTAACAATTACCCTCCCAATAGTGCATCTTTTGAAGATAACATGAGCTGATCTTTGGAGATTGTAATGAAATATCATTTTGATTATTTCTTCAAGCTCCTGTTTTTTTTATTTTTAATTACTTACTCTTGTATCACTTTACAATATTTATTGAAAGTCATTCTCAAGAGCAACGCGGTTTTACCACATGTTAATCCAATCTCATACCATCTTAATATATTGTTTTCAGACTTTTTTACTATTAAATGAATGAAGCTGGTAAAAAAACATTATTTCCATTATTTCCAGTATCTGAACCTTCAACCAAGCCCTCTTGTGGTGAATAAACCGTTGCTTTGTGAATATGGGTCCTAATATTTTTCATGATCTTCAATATGCCTCAATATTATACTTTGTATCTTGATACACTTATCTACTGAATATTTCTCAAAGAATCTTCAACCCCAAATTAATAATAAATTTTCATATTCTATCAATGCCAGTTAATATTAATACTAAATTGAGGTTGAGAAGCTTGGATTTGAATTATTCAAATCTAATGACCACCCCAATATACCTCTTTGATATAAAAGCACATGTCTTAGAAAATCATATGAATCATTCAGCTCTGAGAAAAATTTAAAGCTACCATATTTTTATTAAGTGGAATATTTATTTATTTAATAGATTTATTTTTATCATTTCCTAAAAAACACTGGGGTTTTTTTGAATAAAATAAATAAGATATTGATAGCTCACCTCCAATACATATTTTTGCTACTTGGTCTTCAATTTACTTCTGTTGGCCCTCTGATCAGAATTTAACACACCTGAGCTCATTAAAGCTGAATTATCTTTGAGGCTGAAGATCTCAGATAATATTTTGAGCATAATAAGGAAGGATTTTTTTAATTTAGAGTTCTCTGAATAGAGCTCATGATTACAAGATGAATTTTCATATCCCAATTATTTCTAGTTGTATTTCATTTTTAACATAATTAATTTATATCTGTAAGAACTGTTTACTTCAATAAATATAAAGAATACTTTCCACTTGATTATCAAATACTCCAATAACTTGAAGCTTACATATTCCCTCCTCATGATTCACCAAGTAGTTATTCAAGCTGACTTGCATAGATATGAGCTCAAGATCACTATTGCTTAATCTTATTTTATTAATGAGTTTAATGAAGTCTCTTCCATTTGCATCATGAGAAGAACTAGGAACCTTCAAAGCAGTTAATTAATCTTGGAGTTTTTTCTCATGTGATAAATTTACCTTTCCAGAGGGGAAACAAAGAGATTTTTTTACTGTTAAAAAAAGCTTATTGACCTTTCTCAAGCTTCAAAAAATTACAAGAAAAGAATCAAGGCTCAATTTAATTTATAAATTTGGGATAATATTCATAATATTTTTGATAATTATGAATGTTTTTTTTTCAATTTGGTCCAGATTTTTTTCATTATCAATAAATGTATTTAAAGTGTCATTTTCTAATTGTATCTTTTTCTCAGGATATTGTAGATAATTATGGAAATATCTCAAATAGTTTGTATCATGATGAAAAAATGCTTCATGATAGGGTTCAATATATTCCTTTTCTGATAGTCTTGAGCTTACGTTTTGGGTAGATATTGAGAATCAGTATTATTTTCTCTTTTCTTATTATTATGGTGTTGTTGGTAGATATTGAATGATCCTTTTTTTGGCTCAATTTGATCTGCTCATGATGAATTTTAATTTCAAATTTTTTCAAGTATTTCAGATAAGGATTAATTTTTCTTTTATTATGTCCATTCCCTTGCTAATATTTACGAAATGATTCTTTATTTTATGAATTTTATTGAGGATTATTATTTCAGCCATAATTATGATTATTTGGAAACGATAATTTAGGTTTTTTCCTGGTTATCAGCGATTTGGTGTTGAGTATCCACCTTAATCATAAGACTTTGTTTATTTCCCACTTAACTTCAAGAATGGGCCATTTTTATTTCTCTTCCAACCTCTTTCTTCTTTCCTCTGAATTTTTATTTATCCTTTAGTTTTTGATTAAATGCTTTCATTATATTTTTATGGATCCTTTTTGGAATTTCTCTGTTCATCCGTAATCTTCTGTACTGAGGAGCTTCATTCCTGTGTAAACTTATACATTAGCCATTCTGTAGATTCAAATGACAAACAAGAAGAGAGTACTGCATTTTTCGAGTTAAGCCTATAAAGTCTAGCTTATGAAGAAAGAAGAGTGTTTCAAATAAAGATACCCCAAAAAATGAAACGGGAATCAAAAATATTATTATCTCATCTAAATTGAGTTATTCTGATTTATTGTTTGATATTTTTAAATAAACTTAAAAATTAATATGAAAGAACAAATATCAAAACACTAGTTATATCTTATTTTATACCTCTTTGAAAGTCTTTTGGTAAATCAAGATCGAATTAATTTTTTGATGATTTAAAATATTATTTTTAACATATCTTTCCAAAAAATAAAATAAACTTCAAAATTTCAAAAATCTGAAAGCTGAAAAAAACACACATTATATTGAAGTTTCAAATATTTTGATTGAATCATTTGTAAGTCTTTATACAGACCTGTGAAATGGATTTAGTAACAATAATTATTAAGTGAAATTGTTGGTTTCTTACCTAAATACTTATCTACATAATACAGATTCCTGAGTATTTTCATTTTTTCAAAAGTATTTCTTGCTTCAAAATAAATTCAAAAAAAAGGACCTAAATGAATAAAATTCTTCAAATTTACATGATGAAAATAATAACAAAATTCCAGTTACAAGACTATGCATTTAGCTCTAGCTCTATTTCCATTTTGTTTATTTTAGGTCCTTTTACCATTAGCTCTTGAACCCACTTTTTTAAGATCAATCTATCTCATATTTTTACATAAATGAATTAATTTTTTATTTATGTGTAATGATGATCAGAAATTAATGATCCTAAGATGAATGATTATATTAGTTTGAGGTTTTTCTATGGAACTCTTGATAACATTCATCTTAATAAAGGGTAAAATGACTTTCCTAAGTATAAATTATAATGAAATTAATTATTATAGCCAAAAATTAATATAATTATAAGAAAAAGAAGAATCTTTATTTCAAATAATTGAATAATAAAATAATTTTTAATAATTATAACAAATTATAATTACTCTTTTATCATTATAGTAACTGACAATTATAATAATAAGAAGTATAAAAGTCTTTAATGAGAAAATTACACATGCGAATGAATAATATTTAGCTACCTATAAATAATGAGAATATTCTTTATAGAATGATTTATCAAACACACTTTTAAAAGGGAAGTCTAATAGAGAAATTCTTTATAAAAAAAACTAGTACTACATAAAAAAATCTATATTAATTAAGAGAAAAACTTACTTATAAAATTCATTTAATATAATAAGTAAAGAAATATGGAATTAATTAATTTTTGGAAGTTAATAAAAACCAAGAAATAAATATTTCAAAGAAATTGAATAATTTTATAGGATAAAATATCATTCAAGATTCTTTGGACGAAATATGTGGATTCAAATGAAATTTTAAGACAATAATTTTGTTTTATACAATCAATTTATTGGTGATTACAAAAAATATAATATGAACCCTTTTATTTTGAATCTTTGCTTAAAGCGTATAAAGAATAAAATAGCTGAAGAGTTATTGAATAATATAAGATTTTATATTTAATAAGATATTAACTGCTTCAAAATGTCAGCTTGATTAATTGTTATAATGATGGATAAAAATAGGGATGAAATGGCTTCTTTTATTCCTTAAGGGAGCTCTCATGATAAATGATTAATATGGAGTTTTTTCTCAGATAAAACCAGAAATCCATACTTAAAAATAAGGTTTTCAACATAAGGTCACTTGTTTTCAATCTTATTTTAAAGCTGCCAAGGTTTTTCTTAACTCCAAGCAAATTTAATTCCAATATATTAAGATTAATTATGCTTTAATCATTTATAAATTTATATTTTTATTGAAAATCTACATATAAAGAAAACAAAAATAAAGCTTGAAGAGAAAATCTCTTGAATGAGATTTCTCATGAATTTTTAGAGAAACATTGATTTTCTTCAAGAATGATTGAAAGAAGTATTCTTAAGACTCAATACCAAGCAATTCTAATTATAGAAGACACTTAAAGCTTTATTCATACACATATAACACTTTATCGTAAGCTGTGTAAAAATTTCAAGAAGATCCAACAATAAATGAATTTTCTATGAATTTCTGAAGTTATTTCTCTTTTTCCATGTAAAAATAGAAATACACACATTTTTACTTGTGGTAAGTTTTTAAAGCTTCTAACCTCAATTTGAAGCTTATTTAACCTTTTAAAGCTCTTAAAACGTTGATTACAAGCCTGAATAAAAGGATTTAACCTTTGATAGCTTTTAAATCCTATCCAAAAAAAGGATTAAACTTTATAAACTTCAATAGTAAATAAAAGTCTAATGATAAATCTTAAATAAGGTTAAAAATACTTAAATAAAAGAGGAAAGAATCATTTGGGCTCTTTCAGATCCCCAAACTTGGGTACCCTTGCACCTTTTGCCACTTTTCTGTTTGTTGAACATTTTTGTGTGGATTTTTCCAATTTATTCATTCAAATACATACCATGGCTTTGAAAAAATTTGAATTGAGATTGTGTATCAGTGACAGACTGTATGGAAAATTTTTATCCAACTCAGTAAATATACACAACCCCTTCATCTTAACAAAATTTTTGCAAGTTAGCATAAAGCTCACTCAACTTTAAATTCAAGGTAAAAATTAACAATTTGAATATTTTATAAAAATTTATTCAATTTTATAAGTTTACTGTGAGATTATTAAATCTTCTAATAAGAGTAAAAATAGGTATTTCTGGGTATACCCTAGGTTTTTTTTTGGTTTACAAAAAAAATAACATAATAATTAAAACTTTTTTTATCATAAATAAAGCTATGATCATTCTTTATTTTTTTTTATTTGACAAAGATTTTAAAAGTCTATTTCTGACTGAATCAAATGTAGAAATACTATATTTGGGCTTATGAGTATGTCATAAGTATCTCACAGGCTCAAAGGAAGTGTGCTGAATTATTGATTAGGTTTTTCAAAATATTCACATTGCATTTTTGATTTTTTGAGTGTAAGATATGAACAGAAGTAGGTAATATAGTAAGTAGTGGATGGAAGTATTTTTGGACATTACAGATAAAATGAAATATTTCAAAAATTTGTTATCATTGTTATTTTGTTTTAAAAGTGTTTTTTCTGGGGGGATTCTTCATTGATCCATTCCAATTGGAAAAGTCTTTGGAGTTGATAATATTTAATTATTTTTGGGTTATATTGTGCTCAGTATTTTTAAAATTTAACTACTCTTGGATAGATAAGTTCATCAAATTAAGTAGGCTTAAGAATATGGGAATTAACACCTATTATTTAAGAATCATCAATACACCCTGTAAAAGAAATTGAAGTAAAAAGGGGAAAAAATATCTTCAGATTTTCAAGAATTTGATCGTAGGCAAAAAACACTTTATTTCATTACACCACCTGGGATGTTATTATTAATTTCTATTGGTTTTGTTTTCAAAGAATATTCTAATACAACTATCAAGGTTTTTACCCAATGAAAAGAAGAACCAGAAATCTTAAGAATATTAAAGTGATATATACCTAGAAGAAATTATTTTGATTAAGTTTTAGCAATAATAGCAGAAGGTCACTCAATAGTATTCATTTTTGTAAGCCTTGACTTTGAGCCTTAGAGGTACTTTCAAATACTCAAAATAACCCAAACATAGAGTTAATATTAATGATATTTATCCTTTTTTGAAAAATTCTATTATTAAGTGATCCAAATAAGAAAACCTTTTTTAAAAAAGAAAGTTAATGAAATCAAAAAAATAGAGAAAATGGTCCAAAATCAAAATCTATCAGCTTTTCTGCAAAATAAATCTCATAGAAATCTTCATACATTTTTACTTAGTTAACAACATCTTAATTAAATTCAAAAAATTGATTCCCTATGTTTTTCAATTAAGCTCTAGGGGGATTGAATTAGTTTTTGAGGATTAAATATATGAAAAGCTGATTATAAATACAAAGCTCGACTTGATTATCTCAACATGTGATGTTAACCATCATTTTTGTATGAAAAATGAGCTGTGGTGTGTAGCTCACAAGCTATTAGAAATTCAAGGACTTTGATGATAGTTTTCAACCTGTGCAAATTAATCTCATAAGTGAGCTTTAACTTATAGGTGTTTAACTTACACTTTTTTATTGAAAATTTTGAATTTAATTAGTTATTTATGCTTTTAGTATCTTAAAATTTTGTGAAATTGATAAAGATTAAACTTGAGGTTATAAAGTAATCTTGAAACAAATAGTTCCAAACTCCACAAAAGTTATTTTCTTTGTGAATTTTGTGGCAAGATACATCAAAAAACCAATTTCTTTTGGCATTTATATCATTTGAAGCATCTTTAGCTCCATTTATCATGAGTTTTTGAGGCCAGACTGGTCAACTATAGCTGTTTACAAGTGGCTAAAGCTAACCTTGAACTAAAGAAATCCTCACCAAGAGTTTTTTAACCTTCAAAATAGTCTATACACACATTATGAAGCTTTTCAAAAACCAAAACCTATCTATTGCTATAGCAAATTATGGTTTCCAGGTCTAAAATTCAAGAAAATGGCAAGAAATTAATAAAACAAGACCTTTTTACTCTAAAAAGGTTTCAATTATACCATAATTAAATTTTCTTTCTCAAAAAATCATTCAACTACTTCTGAAGGAATTTTTTCCCTTTGTGAGAAAAATCAGGCTACAGAAAAATGTCTTCTTTTCTCCATTTTTTCTTTATGTTAGAGTCCTTTTAGTTTTATAATCAGCTTTCTCACACTTTAAAAATTCAATGAAGTATTTAAACCAGATTCTTTGAAGCCTCTTGAAGATTTTGACGACATGAAAAAATAAGATAATTCCCTTTTGTCAACTCTTATAGTAATTTTAACCCTTGAGCAACTTTGAAATTAAATTGAACAATATTTCATGAATATCAAGATTATTATTCTTCTTATATATTTACTCTGGTCATTTTTCAGTGTGTTTTCTCTTCAACAAATATTGTATATACCCTGTTCTCATATTTATAGCTTTTATTCCTTTCTCAATCAATCCCAAAGGATTATTCTCATAAAAATTGTTCTGTATCATTTAATATTTTTTTGGGGAGTATTTTATGATTGACTTTTATTTTTGGTAACACAATAAATCTTTATGATATTGATTTCTTCAGAATAATATAACTAAATACAGAAATCATGGCGTTTCCCATATTAAAGCTCTCAAAATATATATTTATCATTAACCTTACCTTATCAAAATTTTGAGTACATTGAAAGTATTTCATTTTTAATAAAAATCTTCATCTCCACACCTTACATAAACCAAGTAAAATCTTCATTTTTTTTATAATGTAAGTTTCAGAGATATTTTGTTATGATCTTTATTATAATTCCAGTTTTAAGGAAACATTTTCACTGTGATCAATATTACTCCTTTGAGATTTAGTAAGAGATATATAATTGATATTCAATATTTTGATATTAATCACATGATTCTCTGAATTTGATGTGATCCTATCCATTGAATAAAATTGATGAATTTATGAGTTCAACTTTCAATTGATGAACTTCTTATTAGTGTCAGGGTGAGTCTATGTAGTAGCCTAAAAATAGTAAATACAAGCTAGCACTATGACTGTGACACGTCAAAATAAATAAAAATGAAGTCTTCAGGTCCTACTGCTACGTGGTAACAGTGGTGATGAGTCTATTGAGGACCTGGGTTGCAATGCTCTAATATCTTTGACTGTAAAGAAACACTACAATAATTCTATTCTAATTATATCTTTAATAATTCTAAGGACACTACTGATGGATAACAGTCTTGTCACGTAAGAATATTGGTAAAGTAAGATAAGATGATGGGTTTTCAAGGGAAAAACCCTTCTTTTTATATCTTTCAAGACTGTCAAGAGTTATTAACTCTTCACACGTCAGAGGAGTGAAAATTTTCACTCCAGTGGGCAGTCTGTGGTTCTGGATCCTCAATTCTGACGTCAATATAGACAGAATTGTGGTTTTGGAACCACAAATGATCATTCTGGATCAATACAGGGTGAAAAAACTTTTCACCTGCCACGTCAGCACTTGGATGACGTTGTTCTGGTGTCAGTATGATCAATATTAGTCATTCTGGGCGGGTTTAAGCTTTAAATAACCATTATTTTAAGTATCAAGACTGTACTGGTTGGTACAGGTTTGGTACAGACCAGTATTGGTCAAAATACTTCCAACCAAGATATCTCGGTCAGTTTTTGAGATATCAAGAAACCAAGAGCACAGAATTGAAGGGCTTAGTGAGCTCTTTAATTTGGTATGCTTCATGTTTACCCTTCGTGCAAATAGCAAAGGTTATGAGGGTTTTAAGTTTTTGGATGTAATTTTGTACATCAGTATGAGGCTTCAAAAAATTCCATGCTAGATATCTTCTTCAATTTGGAAGATATCTGTATTCTGATGATACAGTTATGTAGGGCTTGATTAGCTCTACAGTTTGGTATATTACACTGTACAGTTGTATGAGTGTATGCCAAAGATACAGGGGTTTGTTTATTTTCTTGTTTTCAGAATATCTGTATTTTGGTTATTAAACCTTTGAACCAAGATCCCTCAGTCAATTTAAGAGATACAGAGGTCTAAGGTGTCTCAAATTAAAGCTCTTGTTGAGATCTTTAATTTGGTTATACTTTTGTACAGTTTTGTACAAGCCCTCTTTGACTTTCAGGGGGACTTGGTTTTGAAAATGAGGTTATATGGTATCTCCAGTTGTAGTGGTGTTACAACAACATGGATGATATCATTGTGTAGCTCTCTATGTGAGCTTTAAGAAAAATACCATTTTGGTATAGAATAACTTAAATATGCATAAGTTAGATGAGAGGTGAAAATAAGGGTTTTGACTTGTTTATTCTCCTCTAGGTTTCCTTATTCTGTTTGGATAAGGTTGGTGTTTAATTCAAGAGGATTGTTTTCTCTCAATTATTACCTGTATTGACTATGTTTGTTCAATACTTGTCATACCATTATCTATGGTATGTTGGATGTCATGCTAGTGCTCTGTTTTGAGTCACAGGCTGACAATTAGTTACTGAGACTCCTTTAGTTGCAGCCATGAAATCATAAGATTGAATTTTGAAATTGCACAATGATTCATCCTTTTTGAGAAGGGGATGCTCTTTTAATTTTTATGCTTGATTTTATGTTATTGTAAAAGAAAAACTTTATAAAAAAATCAGAAAGTCCTCATAATATTCTACCTCTTTGAGAAAAGGTAAGAGTAAAAAATAAAACTAAGAAATTCCAGTATGAGTAAAAAAAATAGAAGAACTTGAATCAATATATGCGTAAAACACAAAATTAAGACTAATTTTCACTTGAAATTCATCTACTAATCAATCATAAATGATACAGATAAAATTTGAATAGATGCACCAATCTATTTTCTCATGAATCTAGAATAACTTAGTACTCCATTTGAGATCGATTTTCAAATTGATTTCCTATTAGTTTAGAATTCCTTTCCCAAGAAATTCATAATCAATTGGTAAGGGACAGGCCTATCGGTGGAAAGGCCTCTATTCTTGGTTATGAAATGTTCTTTTTGGATTTTGATGCTTATTATTATGAGTGTTGTGGCTTCTTATGTTAATTATTATGGGTGTTTTGGATTATGATTTTGATAAAGATTGGTGTTGTGGTTGATGACGTTTTCGATTATTATAATTATAAAAGGATAATTACCTGATATGAGCCAGTTTTTTTTAGCAAAAAATTAACCGAAGAAGTTTTTATCAATTAATAAGAAAATTAACAATCCATGAGTACCAACAAACTAAATTTAATGGAGAAGTTATTCTGAGTTCTTAGTTTTGCTTGAAGCCCGATTGAATTATAATCTGAATAGAGACATTACCCTTGAATTCATTTTTCTAAAGGAAAAAAAGTTGAAGTTTAAGAGTGATCAAGATAAAATCTTGATTAATTTAGCTCAATTTATTTTGAAAAATTGGATCAGTTTTCAAGATAGAAAGTCCCAATTTGAATTTGTAGAATATTCAAAGAAAATGAGTGGATTCTTGAAAATACTTGGTGATAATGGAATGAAAGATTTGAAAGATAAAAAGGACTTGAAATTGAAAAGCTAGCAACAAGATTAATTTCAAAAAAATAAATATTTATGAGTAAAAATGATTTCAATCAAAATTCTTGTTCAAATATTCTACTACATAAACAAAAGCTTCAGTTAGTTTTTGATCATCACTTAAGCAATGTATTTTTATCTACACTTAGTTAGTAAATTTCTGAATTCATTCTGTCAATTTAAAATTAGTTTGAGACTAAATTTACATCCAAAAAGATACTATTTATCATCTTCCTGTATTGATAAATCTAAGAATCCTGTCTAATTAAGACATTGGCCGTATTGGACTTAAAGCAACTATAGTCAGATCCATTTGATGCTATCTCTCCTTCAACTCCGATCTCTTATTCTAATTTTCCTTTTTAATTAATGCTGTAACTGCTTCTTCTCTCATCAAAATACATTTTGTTTTTAGGTTTTACATCTTCATACTTACTCCTTTCAATCCTTTTCCCCTCATGTTAAAGCTCTTTCTCCTTATACCACTCCAAAGTAGAGCTCTCAGTGGCCTTCAATTCTACAATAGAGCCCAAAGTGAATATTTGATTAGATTCCAGAAAGCTTTCATACAGTGAAGAAATATAAACTGGCATTTTTTGTACCACTTTTCTCATTGGGGTTTGCAGTAACTTCTGCATTTGGCTTTTATCATGAATCATTGTTTGATTAAGCCAATTGAAGGAGTTAAATTTTCAAACATAATACTTAACAATGGATGATAAAAAGAATACAAACAGCTTCTTTGTCCATGTTTCCCTTGTGATTTATCATATCATTATTGAAAGCTATATCAAGATAAATTTGTGATTTCAACCCCATGATACTCTTTCAAACCAAAAATATAATCAATCAGCTTCATCTCAGATAGTTAGTACTGATGAACTAACCTATTTGTTATTGTATCTGTATCCTCATCTTTATAGCTTTTTTCAATTTATTGAGAATCAAAAACTTTGAACATGGGTTATATTTGGCTTATAAGCCAGTGGAAATACCTTCTTTGTAAATTAAGAGGAAAAACTCTTCCATTTTTATGGAACAAAATTGTTACCTCAAGCCTTATCTTCCTCTTTCATATCTGCTCCACTTAAATTCTTTAATTTGTTGTCTTTTGTAAATTTCTTTTTCTATGTAGGCCAGAAACTTTGAATACTTCTGGAACTGTAGTGCAATTGTGAGCCTTGAGGTATATTTTACATACCCAAATAGGCCACAATTATCCTAAAAAGAAATTTTGAATTATACATAACTCATAAATCATGCATATATTTAAAATTCATCATTTTTGATTTCAGAAAAGATGAATAACTTTTCATTGAGTAAGTAAATCCAAGGATTTAAGGCCAGATTTGGATTCTACACAAAAAGTCACCTAGGGTAGCTCCATAGAGTGAATAAGCTCAAATTAACTCTTTGAGGTGGTAATATGGAAAAGACTTCAACACCACATCATTAATACCACATAAAAGATCCGTGAAAATTTTTGTTTTTCTTGATTTTATGCCAAAATAATGGGAAAGTGAGAAATCCCATGTTACATATACACTAAGAATAGTGTTATACATGTTTTGAGCACTTAATATTATGGTATTCTTACATGCACTTTTGGTACACCCATAGTGGATATCTCACTTTACGCTTAAATTTCTATTTTGACGTGAAAAATAAGCAAGGGGGACAAAAGACATCAAAGAGAGCCAGGGTACCCAACTTCTGAGGCCCCAGAGGCGTAGATAGCTCCAAAGCTTGGTTCCATGGCTGATCTTGACCCAATTGGTAACCTAAACCTCTTTGGGAACTTGGTTACCAAGCTACAACTACTGTAAAACACCAGAAAATAGCAAATAACCTGCTATTTTGACGTGCCAAGGAGGTAAAGAGCTACTTACACTCCTGTAACCATGTCAATTACTAATGACTTTCCATGGGTAAACCCCAAAAGAGTAATTAAAACCCTTTTTTGGACTTGTATCCATTGATTTACCTCATAGCAACCAGTCAAACACTGATATTTGCACTTCTACGTAGAAATGAGGTAAAAACTTCAAAAATTCATTAAAAATTCAATTCTTAATGAATTTTTCTGAAACTTTCAGGACCAATTGAGAACTGTATTATCTATGGTACAACCAGAAATAATCATAGTTTTACTAGTAAAATTAAAAGTTTTACTTACAGTCCATTTTTGGTTATTCTACGTGAAACACAGAATCTTCAAAAATTCACAGTAAATACAACCTGTGATGAAATTGTCAATAACATTGATACCTTTGGGAAATCAATGATTACTTTGGAATAAAAGAAGATTTACAAATGTTACTCCTTTTATTCTTAACCATATTGGGGTTGGTAGTCACGTAAAAGCATCAATTAAGCAATTATGACAATTTTACGTGACAACAGATGATGTAAGTACTAATCCAAAAGGGTTTAATGCTTTCTCACTCACTGGTTTTTCAGTTTGCTCCATGGCACGCCTCTGTGAGCTGTTGTTGACTTAAAAGAGACCTTCTCTTGCTGTTTTTTCCGCATCACCATCATCTTATTATCATTTTATATCATTGTTACCAACAAGTAAGTATTAGTTAAAACTATTCTTAAGTGTTTTAAATCTTTCAGAATCAATCAGAAAGACATGAAATCATAGAATCCAACTATATATTGTTGTAATCCTGCTATAAATCACTTTGATCTCTCAAATCCACAATTCTACGTCAAATTTCTCTACTTTTATCTATCAATAAGTTCTTTGGAGTATTAGTGAGTTGTTTATCTTTAATTCTTAAAGTTTTTCTCTAGTAATAGTTTTCTTTAAGGATTAGCTTTATAATTATTCTTGCAAAAGATAATTATATATTTTTATTATTTTAATATAAGAAGTTTTTATTATTAAATTCTTCTTGTAATTGATTCTTGTAGACAATTACTTTCTCACTGTTAAAATCACTAGTAGTGATTAACACGTAAAAGAAATAATTATTTAATTATTTAATTGTGGTTATAATAATATTTTATTATTATATTTCATAAGAACAGACATAGTACTGTTGATTAATAGTAATATTATCATCAGTTTCATAGTCACATCTTACAGAAATATATGATGAGATTTTCTATGGATCTCATTTTCCATCATCTGAAAGGCCTTCTTCTTTGCTAATGGGTTTTGTCCTACATAACTAAAACCACTGGTGCTGAAATAGGCATCAAAATTTGATTTAATCAAAAACAAATTGATTATTGTTAAATAATTTGCATTTATAAGATAAATTCCAGGATTTAAAAAGCTTGAGTTTTTCATCATCATCAACTTCTTTTGATTTGATGGTGGGAAAGGAAGTACTAGTTGAGTAAAGAAAAAAAGTGGATCTGATGGTTTCCAAAAAAATTGAGAAGAATTGAGATAGAAATAGAAGCAAAAATCATACAGATATTATTCATGCATCCAAAGTTGCCACAATATCAATAAAGTGATGTCTGGAAAGCAAAGACCAAAGCTGATCTAAATTTCATGCATCACAAGATATAACCACCTAAATTTATTTTTTTTCCACTGGCTCTTTCTGTTTGTGATGGTTTTATGAGGTTACCTCCCACCTGATCAGTCTGACCTCCAGGATTCTTCAATGGGATATTTTTTTAATTATGTTGGACCAGGAATTGAAGTGGTTTTCTATTAGACTCCATCCTAAACTTTTTTTGATAAGAAAAAGAATAATGAAGCCACTTTATTTAAAGTACTACCCTTCCTACAAAACGTAGGAGTGTTTCAGGTAGCTTGATTGTCACTGAATCTTGATTTTCCCTCCCTTTTCTGAGCTTATCCTACCTGCTTCTGGAAGAAAGGGCCTATTATTTTTCTTGGTGGAGAATCTTCTGGGCCTCCTTTACTTATTTCAAATAAAATAATATATACATACTATATACATAATTCTGACTTGTTATTTATCATTTGAGTTAGGCTTTCCTGGAATCAGGAAATTGAAATCTTTTCTCTTTGGCTATAATACACAAATGGGGAGTTCAACACCAGGTTTCATGCACAAACATTGATGAAATCACAAGAAAGAATTAACATGACAGACCAACTTCATGAGCTTGCTCGCACACTTTCTTATGAGAGATACAAAATAACACAGGGGAGTTCAAGGCAGGCATATTTCTGAATCAAATTTCAAACTCATAAGCAATGCTATAGGCTACCTGTTTTCTTAGCTCATATGTTTTTTATGAGCTTGCTCATCACTTTTGCAGGCCTCCGCACAGACCTCAATAAATTGATTGACACTTTGTTATTCATCAAGATTTCATTTGCCAATTATGATTGAGTCTACTCACCCAAAGAGTGGAGGAAATACAAGGGACTCATCTCATTTTTTAACATGCCATCTCATCATCAGGAGCTATATGGTGATTTTGAACTGCTTTATCTTCCATCCACTTGGAGATATACTTATCTGTCTCAAAATTTCAAATCATATCACGAAATAAGCATTTTCACAATGCCACTACCTCAGAAATGATCATTTGATTCACCATTTTCCCAAATTTCATTCGGAATCCTAAATACATATGAATTGTTGCATGAATCTCCAACCTTTATGTCATCACCATGCTGAATTCTATATGCCAATGCATAGCTTTTCAAAAATTCGTCAAATTTTAAGGGTCATCGAATATTCAATATTGAATTTCCATCATGACCAAATATTCAGAATCGAATTTCACCTACCTTTGAATATTCAAAATCAAATTTGCAAATATTTGAATATTCAAGAGCAAATTTTGAATTTTCATGGACACCTTCATTTATATATAATTAACCCTTTTGGTCCTTTGGTAAAACCATAAAAACCCATTGGCCCTTAAGTTCTTTTGCCATAAATTATTAAATACACATAAAAAAACACTATGGGCTCCTTGTTTATGAAATAAATGTAATTCTTATTCCATAACACAATTTGTGGTATTTTTAATTCCTTTCAAGCCATTAACTTTATGTATGCATTTTTGATTCCATTAATTTCATTTATATTATTGATGATACCATGAATATTACTTATGAAATTGTTGATGCTATTCATGTTACTTATGGAATTGTTGATGCTATTCATACCATTTATGGCATTTTTCATGAAATTCATGCGATATATGGCATTTTAACAATCATTCAACCCAATAAGCTTCAAAAAAATTTAGGCTTCTTGTTTTTGATTCTTAAGATTGAATTCATTTCTTAAAAATAATGATGAAATTCGTAAGGGGCAGTTTTTTAAAAGAAATTATCAGCCAAAAAAATACTAAAAAACACAATGCAATAAATATGGGTAAACAAAATTGACAAATTCCTTAAAAAATTTCATTTCCTAAGGATTTTTTTAAAAAAAGATGTCACTTATATGTTTTTACAAAAAACTATGTCTTGTAAGAAATACACCTAAAACAAATTCAGGTTGCTATGATGCAAACCAAATTACATCTTGGCTTTTGAGAGTGTTCAATAAAGCAATCATTAAACATATCCACAATTTTTGTGTATATGTTTTTACCAGTATGAGCTTCAGTGAACTTGGAAAATCCAATGGTTTCCAATCAGATGATATGTAATGAGCTGTGAGAGTAATATACAACATTCCACCTGGACCAGACCAAATGTCAGTAGAAAATGAGAACCGTGGTACTTGTAAATTGATAAAGGTAAATATATGTTTTTTATCATTCAGAAACTTTTGCTTGATCCGTTTGGAGATGGTGGTTTCAGAAATTAAGTTAATGTCCTTGTTGAGGGTATGAATAAGCTTTTGAAATGATTTTGATTTAACTAATGCATATGATTGTTGATCTTGAATTATGAAGCTAAAAAGATTATCAGTGAAATTATTCTGTAAGTGGACATTCATACTTTTTATTATGCTGCTTCCATGTGAGCTTGATAAAGTACTTTGTCCTTTGGTGTTCTTTTCAGAAATTGCTTCAGCCCATATTTACTTATGAAATGCTTTCAAATGAGATACCAGGTTTTGCTTGGTTCCTTCATGTCTCTTGATTTTCTTTGAGAATCCATCAACTAAGCATAACTGGTATCCATTCTTTGCTTGGGAAAAATAACATTGTGCGATCTGACTTTGGTTTACTTTGGAGTTTGAAGAGTGATTTTTTGGGAAAGATGGAGAAATTTGACTGGCTGATTCATTGGGATTTATTAGAGAGCTTATTTGACTCATATTGAGAATTAGA
Source organism: Austropuccinia psidii (assembly GCA_023105745.1). Lineage (NCBI taxonomy): Eukaryota > Fungi > Basidiomycota > Pucciniomycetes > Pucciniales > Sphaerophragmiaceae > Austropuccinia > Austropuccinia psidii. Next base: position 17,751,568 of record JALGQZ010000007.1, on the reverse strand, counting down.
TGAAGTCGTGTTATTTAAAATTAATAATAATTTGAATAGAGTGGATCAAAAAAGAGATTTAGCAAGGCCAAGCAAGGTAAAATAATTAGGGTTAGAATGTATTTAATGTAAAAATTCATTAATTATGCACAAATTTGTATGAGATTTAATATAACTGATTCACAAATCACTATCACAATTGAATAATTTCATAATGATCCATTGATTTTTTATTTTTTATTGTTTAATTACTTATTAATTCATATAAATAAAACAAAAATACCAAAAAAAATGAATAAAAATCAAATAAAAGATCATAAATACACAGGAATAATAACCTTAAGGTCAAAATAAACATTATAACAATATTTGGTTTGATTATGTAATTTCCCTTAGAATAACCATTGATTTTATCATATATTTTTGACATATATAAAAGTAAATAATCAAAATAAAAACAAGAATAAATCAATAAAATGATTAAATTCAAATTGAAATGAAAGACATAAATTCATGATTAAATCCCAAATAGAAAGGAAATAAGAAATATTAATAAAATATAATTAAATGAATTTCAAGCAAAAATATAAGCAAAAGACAAGGCAAATTAAAAGAAGATAAGAAAGCTATAGTATAAATATTCAAAATAATAATATAAAGATCAAATTAAATTGAAAATTATACCACCACAAAAATCCCTTAAATACAAAGTACTAAAACAATTAATTCAAGGTGTACCCAAAACAACTCATAATTTATACAACATAATTGCAAGAAATACTCAATAAGAAGTTGAATTCTTTTCATAATACATTATTGATTCATTTGGATTATTTCCATTATGTTTATTTTTTAATTCTTTATTTGTTATTATTGATGCAGAGATAGTTTATTCATATTTCCATGATGACTTATTTATGGTACTTATTAATTACAAATTATACATGAATTTGAATATAGCTTATTGATGATTGACTGTTTGAATTGATTAATTTAATAATGACTCATTATTAGTTTATGATTTATATTTTATGTATTTAGTATTTGGTTATTATATATTCATTTATTGATTAGTTCCTTCATTTTTTTGGGTGGTTTTTATTGTTTGATTTTTATCATTTATGGGTTAATTTTTGGTTATCTTATTTTATTAATTATGTATATTTTAGTGGTTATTTTTATTCTTGAAATAATCTTTTCCTTTGTTAACCATGTGTTTTTTGTTTGGATTTATTATATATTCTTTTTGGATCAAATGCTTCTTATTAAATTTGATTATTTATTTATATTTTTATAATTAATTAGTTATTGAAGCCAAGAATTATAAGTAAATCATTAATTTGAATATAACCCATTTGATTTATTTGTTATTTATACATTTTTATTATCATAATTTATGAAAATAATTTAAATTCCAAATCAAAAATCAAAAATCATTGAATTTGAATAACATTGACTAAGATATGTTAAAACTACTTTTAAAAATTGACATTCATTAAGCATTGTCGAAAATCAATCACTCTTAATTAAGATTTTGTTTAATAAAAATGCATACACTTCAATAAAATAAAATGAAAACTCTACACTATTAATTAAATTTATTGAAATTAAAATAAATTGAGAGTAATTATAACTAATCAGAACTGTTTAAAATTGATTACCATGAATTTTTGAGCTTATATTATTTTTTTAGTACTTAATTTTTACTCTTTTGATTTTTGTGATTTTTGGTTTATTTTTAATCTTTATTGATTAATTTTTTGTGTTGGGATTTTTATATTTATTTTGTAATTATAATTGATGATTTCTTTGTATTAAAAATATTACTTATGATTCATTAACTTATTCATTTGATGATTTAATGATCATTTATAGTTTATTTATTCATAATTTATTATCTCTGGATTCTTGAGGTATTATTTATATATTTTTGATTGATTAACTCATTTATTTATTTTATCTATATTATATTAATCACAATAGTAATCTCATAATTGGAAAATAATTCATGGGCTTTTTTATTATTTATATCTCATTGATTAGTTCCTTCCTTTTTTTTGATGTTTTCATTGTGTTATTTTTATTATTTATGGGTTAATTTTTAGTTATCTTATTTTATTATTTATTTATACTTTCAGTGGTTATTTTTATTCATGAAATAATCTTTTGGGATTTATTCCTTTATTAAGTATGTGTTTTTTGTTTGGATTTATTATATATCCTTAATGGATTAGATGTTTTCATTGTACAGTACAGGAATATAATAGAGTCACCCTGACATTATTAAAGTAAATTGAGGGTAATAAGAAAGTAAAAAAAATGATTTCTGTCATGAAAATATGAGGACATATAAAAACTGCAATTAAGTACATCTCCCAAACATCCACATTGTGTATGGAATATACATTACTGTTATTATAACATCAATAGATTCATGATTTATTAGGTATGGTTATTGATTATCTATTATTCAGAATCATAATGTGTATTATTAATATAATTCATTTGTATATTATGACTTTAATTAATTGACTCATTATGCATAGTGAATAACTGAAATATTATTATGCTGTGTTTATTAATTGCTTTCAATGAGAATGGATGTGTTATTTTTAATCTGATTCAATGGTTAATCATTAATATTATTTCTTACTTTAGCTCAAAAGAATTAGATAATCTGTGAAGGACTTGATATTTTGGTTAATCATTATTATTCCATTCCTAAATTTTATAGCCTAATATTTGAAGATTATTATGTAGAATTTATTTTTTATGATTCCAATTTAATTATTAATTTTCATTGGGAAAAAGCATATGAATATTGATAAGTCAAGTGATTATTATGTTGGATTTATTAATTACTTTCAATTAGAATGGATGTGTTAATTTTAGTCATAGTCATTGGTTAATAATCAATCTTATTTCTTAATTGAGGTCAAAATAATTAAATAATTTGTCAAGGATTTACATTTTGGTTCATCATCATTATTCCCATCTTCATTTTGATAGCTTAATCTTTGATTATTATTATGAAGAATTTGTTTGTTATTCTTATAATTTAATTATCAGTTTTTATTGGGAAAAGGCATATGAATTTTGATAATTCAAATTATTATTATGTTGGATTTATTAATTACTTTCAATTAGGATGGATGTGTTAACTTTAATCATAGTGTTTTTTTAGTCATAGTCTTTGATTAATCATTAATATTATTTCTTAATTGAGCTCAAAATAATTGAATAACTTATGAAGGATTAATATTTTGGTTAATCATCTTTATTCCAATCTTAATTTTGATAGCTTAATATTTGATGATTATGATGAAGGATTTATTTCTTATTATTATAATTTAATTATGTATTTTTTTTTATTGTGTTTGTGTTTCTTTTATTATTTGGTTATTTTTAAACTTTATTGGTTAATTTTCTGTTTTTGCCTTTCCATATTTATTTATTATTTACAATATATGAGTTATTTGTATTTCAAACTCTTTGTTATTATTCATTAATTTATTTTATCTCCATTCTAAATGTATTATTTATCTTTTTTTAATTAATTATCTTATTAAGTTGTCATATATCATATATTTAGATAATTCCCAATGTTTATTCTTTGTTTATTATGATTTTTTATTTTTGATTGAGTATTACTTATTAATCTATGATTTGTTTATTGAATTTGTTGATTCCTTATTTGTGTATTAGCCAAGCTCTCATTCTTTGTGGTTTCTTTCTTTATTAATGTCTTATAATAAATAAATCAAAATATCTTTTTTATTTGCTTATTTATTAATTAATCAATTTGTAGCGGGGATTTAAAAAAATTGGGCAGCAATTCCCCCAAAGCTAGCATTCATAAAGAAATACAAAAACTAGTCATGGTGTGGGCCCCCACCATGACTTGACAAAGATAAAAAGTAAGAAGCTTGTTAAAAAAAAGAGAAGACGTCTTTGTTTAAGATGTTGACTTCATCTAATGTTATAGTGTTATTTCACTATCTATTGTGCAGGCACTTTCAAAAGAGGCATTGGCCCTATTGGCCTGGACAGCTCCTCTTTTGTGGATCAGATGACCCAAGCCCTCAGTTTATCAGTCGCCACATGGTGTTACAGCCTCAAGCCACCTCTACGCATGTGCACCCACATAGAGAGGCGAAGCCTTAAGCAAAACCCTGCTTTGACCAAATACACTGAGGGAATCCAGTGTACATTTTGAAGCAGGATGTTATTCCTGGAATGATTCGATAAACTTCAAGAGCTGTCTGGTTGGAAATCAGGTTTTATGTCTTCTTCTTCCTCTGGTAGAGTGAATTCTGATCCAAGTTTTGATGAGCTATGCGATCTGGTATGAAGCTGGAAAATTCAATGAAGATCACCAATGAGTGGCACAGTAAAACAAAGATCCAAGGTATTGGAATTGAGAAAGACTAGCAAGTACCATCCATATTGACAGTTGAGCGCAGCAACTAGATGAAATATTATTTTGAATCTCCTCTACGTCAATCAGCCCATTGCCCTTGTCTATCATGACATCAATTCTGAACCCAAATGGCTCAATATTATAGTTAATTTGACCATAAAATTTTAAAAAATCATTATCCTCAACTTGAACTAGATTTTGGTGGCATTTAGCAGATGAATGGATAAAATTAAAAGACTTTGTCAGTATCATTACTTTTTGGCTATCAGCTCTTATTTGAGAATTGAAATCACACAAATGTTAAGACCAACATTTCAACACTTTGGCTATTTGTTTCCAAACCTTAAGCCATTGGTGAAAGGTTGCCACTCTTCTTACAAGCGTTGCCTGAACAAACAAAAATAGATTTAATCTCACCTTTACTATCCAAAAATCGTTTTTCAACATTATAATCTTCCATGATTGAGTTAATCAACTTGAGCACTCCCCTTTGGTTGTGATGAACATGACGTAATCTGACCTGTCCTGGTTCAAGAGCGGTTTGGAGTGAGACTTTGGGGAAATTGATGGCACTGACCATGGAGCCAAGTGTAAGGTAACAGGTAATAGCCATTGCAACCTCATCTCCAATCACTTGTTGGGCTTCTTCTGTCAAGCCACCAATATGAGATGTTAGGATTGCATTGGGTAGCTTGAGCAATCTTTCTGTCCATGGGTTAAGATGAGCATAAAAATAAGGACCATTTCCGCTTGGTTCAGTGGGAAAGACATCTAAGGCGATTCCGATGACCTGATTCCATCGCATCAATCAAAGCAGGAATATCCATAACCCTACCACGATAGTTGTTGATCAAATAGCTACCTTGTTTCATGCACTTGAGCTCCTTGGATGAGATTAAACTGAGAGTCTCAGGCACCTCAGGTACATGAATGGTAACAAAATTGGCTTCGCTAAGCATGCTTTTGAGGTTCTTCATTTTTCTTGCAGAACCTAAAGGAATTATTGCAAGTAAATTGTGATAAATTAATTTCAATCTCATTCCTTTGGCCAGGAAGCTCAATTGAGATTCAATATGACCATAACCAACAATCCCAAGGGTTTTGCCACGTGATTTCCAACCGCCTTTTGAAAGTTTTTTCCATACACCTGAATGCAACTCGATGACCTATTGGTCAACTGCCTTGATAGTGCTACTAGTTCACCAATCACCAATTCATCTAGTGAACGTGAGTTTGAGAAGGGTGAATTAAAAATAGAGATTCCAGCGGTGAGGCAGCTTGATGTTCAACTCGGCTGGTGATGGGGATGGCTTAGATATTTGAGGATCATGGCTAGCTTTTGAGTGAAAGTGCACAAACTCAGCTCTAAGAGATCCAATGCTCCTGTTTTGTCTTAAATCGCCAGATAAAGTTGGAAATTTATGGACACTGAAAAAATTGTTTAGTCCTTCTTGCTATCCGCATTTAAATGAAAATTAAAAATGATTATGGGAGTTGTTCAAGACAATGATAAGATTATGAGTGATTTTTTGAAACAAAAAGATAAAGGGGGAAAATGAGAATGAATTAAATATGAAAATTTTAATTTTTGTCTAGTAGAATTTAATTTTGTGAGTTGAAGATTAAAGCCTAGAGGTTAGAATCAGCCGCAAACCCTAAAAAGTGATAAAGAATAATAATAATGCAAAATTGAACAATTAACGAATAATGCATAAAAAATCAATAATGAATAATAAAGATTCAGAACAATTCATAATCAATAAATAATAAACAATAAAGAAGTGACAAATAAATAATAATAAATAATGATATATAAAATACAATAAATAAGTAACAAGTAATGAAAACTAAAGAATACATGAATAATATATAAACAACATATACATGATATATAAATCATGAAAAATAAATAACAAAAAGGAATAATTGACAATTTAACCTCATAAAAAAATGAGGAAAAGATAAATCATTTGATATAAAATAAAATAATGATAACAAATAGTGGGAACTAGAAATAAAAAATAATAAAATATGAATAATTTAAAGTTAAACATTAAAAAAAAAAATATGACTAATATAAAGTGAAATATAAAAAATAAAAAAACAACAAATGAATCATAAATTCTAGAAATACAAAGCTAGATAAACAATAAATAAATAAATTAAAAATCATCAAAAATTACAGCAAATAATAATAAAATAGAAAGTAATAATAACTAAATAACTAGTAGCTCTAAAAATAATGAATTAGTTTATAGAAACTCAATGAAACAAATATGAATAGTCAAAAAGGAGTAACAAACAATAAAAACTAATTAATAAATAAATAAATAGATAAAGAATAAATGAATAAGTGAATAAATAAAAGAATTGATAAATAAATAAATCAATAAATAAATAAATAAAGAAATAAATAAATAAATGCATAAATAAGTAAATGGATAAATAAATGAATAAATAAATAAATAAATAAAATGTAAAAATTTAATCATAAATAATAATAATTAAGAATGAAATAAATAATGAATTAATCATCAATGATAAACATAAAAAATTAAAAAAAACAATCAATAATAAAAATAATAAAAAGAATAAATTGAATCAATTAAACAAATAATAAATAAATCATAAAAAATTAAGAAATTGAATGATAAATAAGTAAAACTACAAACAAATATTAGTTATTAAAAGTTGAATAACTGATTTTAGTTAATTTTGATCAATTTTGAGAATCAAATTGAATTCAACCAAATCATATTTGAATCATTTCCATTCATTTCAAATTATTTATTTAATATTCATTATATTTAATTAAGATTGTTTATAATCAATCACTACTCATGTTTGAATTAATTTTAATTAATTTTAATTAATTTTAATTAATTTTAATTAATTTTGATTAATTTTAATTAATTTTAATTAATTTTAATTAATTTTAATTAATTTTAATTAATTTTAATTAATTTTAATTAATTTTAATTAATTTTAATTAATTTTAATTAATTTTAATTAATTTTAATTAATTTTAATTAATTTTAATTAATTTTAATTAATTTTAATTAATTTTAATTAATTTTAATTAATTTTAATTAATTTTAATTAATTTTAATTAATTTTAATTAATTTTAATTAATTTTAATTAATTTTAATTAATTTTAATTAATTTTAATTAATTTTAATTAATTTTAATTAATTTTAATTAATTTTAATTAATTTTAATTAATTTTAATTAATTTTAATTAATTTTAATTAATTTTAATTAATTTTAATTAATTTTAATTAATTTTAATTAATTTTAATTAATTTTAATTAATTTTAATTAATTTTAATTAATTTTAATTAATTTTAATTAATTTTAATTAATTTTAATTAATTTTAATTAATTTTAATTAATTTTAATTAATTTTAATTAATTTTAATTAATTTTAATTAATTTTAATTAATTTTAATTAATTTTAATTAATTTTAATTAATTTTAATTAATTTTAATTAATTTTAATTAATTTTAATTAATTTTAATTAATTTTAATTAATTTTAATTAATTTTAATTAATTTTAATTAATTTTAATTAATTTTAATTAATTTTAATTAATTTTAATTAATTTTAATTAATTTTAATTAATTTTAATTAATTTTAATTAATTTTAATTAATTTTAATTAATTTTAATTAATTTTAATTAATTTTAATTAATTTTAATTAATTTTAATTAATTTTAATTAATTTTAATTAATTTTAATTAATTTTAATTAATTTTAATTAATTTTAATTAATTTTAATTAATTTTAATTAATTTTAATTAATTTTAATTAATTTTAATTAATTTTAATTAATTTTAATTAATTTTAATTAATTTTAATTAATTTTAATTAATTTTAATTAATTTTAATTAATTTTAATTAATTTTAATTAATTTTAATTAATTTTAATTAATTTTAATTAATTTTAATTAATTTTAATTAATTTTAATTAATTTTAATTAATTTTAATTAATTTTAATTAATTTTAATTAATTTTAATTAATTTTAATTAATTTTAATTAATTTTAATTAATTTTAATTAATTTTAATTAATTTTAATTAATTTTAATTAATTTTAATTAATTTTAATTAATTTTAATTAATTTTAATTAATTTTAATTAATTTTAATTAATTTTAATTAATTTTAATTAATTTTAATTAATTTTAATTAATTTTAATTAATTTTAATTAATTTTAATTAATTTTAATTAATTTTAATTAATTTTAATTAATTTTAATTAATTTTAATTAATTTTAATTAATTTTAATTAATTTTAATTAATTTTAATTAATTTTAATTAATTTTAATTAATTTTAATTAATTTTAATTAATTTTAATTAATTTTAATTAATTTTAATTAATTTTAATTAATTTTAATTAATTTTAATTAATTTTAATTAATTTTAATTAATTTTAATTAATTTTAATTAATTTTAATTAATTTTAATTAATTTTAATTAATTTTAATTAATTTTAATTAATTTTAATTAATTTTAATTAATTTTAATTAATTTTAATTAATTTTAATTAATTTTAATTAATTTTAATTAATTTTAATTAATTTTAATTAATTTTAATTAATTTTAATTAATTTTAATTAATTTTAATTAATTTTAATTAATTTTAATTAATTTTAATTAATTTTAATTAATTTTAATTAATTTTAATTAATTTTAATTAATTTTAATTAATTTTAATTAATTTTAATTAATTTTAATTAATTTTAATTAATTTTAATTAATTTTAATTAATTTTAATTAATTTTAATTAATTTTAATTAATTTTAATTAATTTTAATTAATTTTAATTAATTTTAATTAATTTTAATTAATTTTAATTAATTTTAATTAATTTTAATTAATTTTAATTAATTTTAATTAATTTTAATTAATTTTAATTAATTTTAATTAATTTTAATTAATTTTAATTAATTTTAATTAATTTTAATTAATTTTAATTAATTTTAATTAATTTTAATTAATTTTAATTAATTTTAATTAATTTTAATTAATTTTAATTAATTTTAATTAATTTTAATTAATTTTAATTAATTTTAATTAATTTTAATTAATTTTAATTAATTTTAATTAATTTTAATTAATTTTAATTAATTTTAATTAATTTTAATTAATTTTAATTAATTTTAATTAATTTTAATTAATTTTAATTAATTTTAATTAATTTTAATTAATTTTAATTAATTTTAATTAATTTTAATTAATTTTAATTAATTTTAATTCATTTTAATTCATTTTAATTCATTTTAATTAATTTTAATTCATTTTAATTAATTTTAATTCATTTTAATTAATTTTAATTCATTTTAATTAATTTTAATTAATTTTAATTAATTTTAATTCATTTTAATTCATTTTAATTCATTTTAATTAATTTTAATTCATTTTAATTAATTTTAATTAATTTTAATTAATTTTAATTAATTTTAATTAATTTTAATTCATTTTAATTAATTTTATACATTTTAATTAATTTTAATTAATTTTAATTAATTTTAATTCATTTTAATTAATTTTAATTCATTTTAATTAATTTTAATTCATTTTAATTAATTTTAATTAATTTTAATTCATTTTAATTAATTTTAATTCATTTTAATTAATTTTAATTAATTTTAATTAATTTTAATTCATTTTAATTAATTTTAATTAATTTTAATTAATTTTAATTCATTTTAATTAATTTTAATTAATTTTAATTCATTTTAATTAATTTTAATTAATTTTAATTCATTTTAATTCATTTTAGTTAATTTTAATTAATTTTAATTAATTTTAATTAATTTTGATTAACTTTAGTTCATTTTTGGCCGTTTTATTTAATTTTCAACAATTCAAGTAATGCTCATCCTTTTTATTACTTTGAATTAGCTTGCAATAATTTCTGTAAAGTTCTATTTATTTGAAGTTATTTGAAATTATTGTAATTCATATCAAATTCTAAACAATTCTAATTAATTTTTACTAGTTTAAACTAATGCTCATCAATTTTGGTGGTATCAATTAGCTTGAAATAATGGTTGTTAAGTTTTATTTATTTCAATTAATTTTAATTACCTTCAATTTATTGAAATTCATTTCAATTAATTCCAATAAGCTATAAATACTCATAATTAATCTGGGTTATTGGTAAACTCATGGAAGTAATTTGGCAAAAACATGTATGCCCTTTTGTGGATTTGCCATAAATTGGTAAAATTATGTAAGTATTTAGTGAAAAAAATAAGGTGTGTTTTTTAATTAAAGTTTAGCTAAAAAATACCTAGGTTGGTAAAAGCCCAATTTATGGCATTGTTGGTTCCATAAATGGCATAAATGGAATTATTTGTGCCATTGTTGATGCCATAAATATATATATTTAATACCATTTATGGCATGGTTATTCTGTGGCTGATGCCATAAATATTTCACTTCTTTTAATTAATGAATTATATTCATAAATCATTTTTTCAACCAAAATTTGAGATTTTTGTTTTGAATTTCAATTTGGAGGTTGAAAAATTTGAATGGATCCTTTTTTCATAATTTTTTATTCAAATTTTTTTGGTTTTCATTTTGTGGGCCAAAAATTTGAATTTGAAGACAAATTTTTCGAATAGTGAAAATCAAATTCTCCAAATAGCTATGCTTTGCTATATGCAAATGAGTGTCACTATCAACAAATTTCTCAGTATCAGACACCAAGAGACTATGAAACCTATTATAAACCTAATATTGGTTAGAATATGTCTTTGTTTTCTTCAAGTGAAGATTCACAAGACAATTCAACTATTTAACATGCAAATGAAATTTCAGCTTTTAGAAATGGGGACCAATCTTAATCAATAAACACTAATGGTGGGTCTCAAGAAACAAATTTGTTAATTAAAACACCTGAACAGCCCAAAGAAAAATACATGAGTACAAAATTACCATCAGCAAGTGCCAAGAGGATCCTCTGAACATAGCAGTAGCTAGCAGATGCAGCAAAGAGTGCATCTAAAAAAAAGACAGGTCAAGTTAGCAATAAGGGAGCCAAAGATTGCAATCCTGGATTTGTGCTGTCAGATTATGAAAATATTTGTACTTATTTAAAGGATTGGTATCCTTGCAATGGTATGTTACATGAAATGCCTTGTATAAAAATCTTATTGTTTCCATTTGAAGATTTGTTTGAAAATAGTAAGCATACTATTTGGGGAAAAAACAGCAGATCACAGTCATTCAAAAGCTTTCCTCAATATCTGAATCATCACCATGTATTTGGAAAATTTAGTTTTAGTGGAAAGAATTCAGAACAATTTTGGAGAATATACAAAAAAACTTTTTGATGTATCTCTGTTCTTACTCCAAACTCAAGGAATCGGCTAGTAAAGAAATAGGGAGATAGATTCATCTGAAACAAGAACCCGATTGGAATATGAGTTAAAAAAACAAGAAGCTCAAGAAAATACAGGAGAAGATAAATAAGGAGTTTGAACAGAACCAACATAAAATCAATTATAAAATTAGTGCAGCTAGTAGTTCCCAACTATTGGAGGAAATTATCAGATTGTGTCAAGAGGGGATATCAGCTAAGGAGATTGATACCTACTTCCAAGTGGACTTTAATAGTTGACACAGTTAAATTGTCCCATAGTAGTGTGTGTTTGAAACACTAAAAAATTCATTTTAATTCTAATTAAATGGAGAGTTAAAGAAACAAATGACAAATTTTAATGTATTTTAAAATAACTCATTAAGATTTGTAGTAGTACCAATAAGAGATATGTGTTTAAGGTTTCTGGTGGTCCCTATGGTATTGGTAGAACCCCTAATTCATAATTATGGATGATACATCTATCTCTCACCACCCTTTGAAGTTCAGCTGCAGTTGGTGAGGGTTTCTCATTAGGAAATCTACCTAGACATTCATTGCAAGCTTCCTCACTCAATTCTTCCCAGGAATCCTTTAGCTTAGATAAGATGTGCAAAATTTAGCATGCTTTTGACAAATTAACAAATTGAACAATATAATTGGTTCCATTTAGCTACAATCACATCTCCCTAAGAGATTCCCATCACCCTTTGAGTATCCTAATTGCATGTTCATTTAATACATGCAATTTAGCCAAACAGAAACCTAATTCTGTATTAATTCATGAATTTGCTGCTGGGGCCCAAATTTCTGGGATGAGATTTTCATTAAGCAAGTATTCTGAGGCTTCTAAAAGTTATTTTCCTTACAAAAAAGAATTGTTACCTCAGGTATTTCAACAGAAATAATTACAACACAAAAAATCTGGGAACTTATTATATTCACCTTTGTTAAAGAATCTCTCCAGATTATTGAACAGGCCCATGTTCCTATCAACCATGGAATCTGCACATGAACCAGTCCATCCTGCCATGATGGTGTGGGATAAATGAGGAAGTACCTGGAAGGGGAAATAACAATAAAACAGTTTTGAATTGCTGTTCAAGCTCGTAACCCTTGCTCTGCTTGTGTGTCAGAATAATCTGAATTTCCCTTCCTGAAAAGGCTGAATCATCTTAGCTTGAGCTCACATTCAATGTATTTTATTTGATGGTGGATAGTCAGAAAAGTATGTTCAAAAGACTTTATCAGAATTTGTTTGATCTGGAAAAAATGTCTTATTAAACCTTAACACAAATAAAAAAAGATATAAAACTGGAGAAAATACTTTTTTTAATTCCTATAGTGAGGAAATTAACACCTTGAGGTATTTCCAATTTTGATGATAACTAATAATAACAAACACTACTATTTTTTTAAGGGTTTAATAATTTTATGATGATAGCTTGGGATAACAGACACTACTATTGTTCAATTGACTACTGAGCTTGCCTACTGAGTAAAGAACTTTGTCAATGGGATGGATTTATAAAATAATTTAGACCAACTTTTAACTACTATTATCTATAAAACACTCTGACAATAATACTGAGCTTGGCTACTGAGCAAATTTAAGAATGGGGTAGCAATATCAATGGGATAGTCAATGAGTTTGATTTCTAAATCAATGTAGAACAGCTCTTATCTACTATTAACTATATAAAGAAGACTCAGACAGTGCTTCTGAGATTAGCTACTGAGCAATTTAGGAATGGAGGTAGTCATTGAGATGAGTTTATGAATTAAAGTAGACCATATGTTAACTACTATTAATTATAAATCACTCAGAAAGTGATACTGAGCTTGGCTACTCAGCAGAACTTAGAAATGGGGATGGGATAACTTGACTTCTGAGTTTAGCCACTGAGTATTTTCTGAAAACAATTAGGATAATGTGGATGGATGGAGGGGATTTCCCTCAGAAAAAATATTAATAAGCTACATTTTTGTGATGAGCCTCTGTCTAGGCCATGAGGAAAAAAATAATTGAGGGGGAGGGGACCTCTATTTATAGTTTTTGGGGTCTCCATGGGAGTGTCAAAAACAGGGGACTTAGAATTTTTCCAGTTCTGATCTAGCTTTTTTAGTGGGTGATGTGGTTTCTATTTCTGACCAATCAGTTTACACCATTCCAATATTAGGTGTTGATGTGAAGTGATGTGACTGAAATTCCTGACCAATCAGATTGCTTCATTTTGATTTTACATGTTTATGTGTCGCATTGTGATTAGAACCCTAACCCTATAATCAATTTGTTGCCAAGGTAATGATCACATCAATTGAAAATCCTGGAACTGTTATTTCCATGATTACTAATCCTATTGATTTCTTCCTTAACTCCTTCCATCTGTACTTAAACCCTTTACCCTGATTACTAATCCTCCTTAACTCTTTCCAGGATTAGTAATATCAATTTAATTGATTACTAATTCATTTAATTCTAGTATCTTGCAAGCCCCTACTGTAAATTGTAGCCTTTTACTTTCACTTTGCAGAAAACTGTAACTTTACTGTGACAGAGTATGTTCCTGTAACTGCACTTTTACAGTTCATACCTGTAAACCTCCTCTTTCAATTTCTGTGATATTCCTCTCCTGATCTTAATGACTTGTTGCTACTTCCTAGCCTATTCTTCTTCACCTTCCACACCATTTTCCCATCTATCTCTTGAGATTTGTATCAACTCTATTTCACTTCCTGTTATAAGGCTCAAAGGTTTATTGGTGGACCTGATACACCCATCCTGTTCACATCAATTGACTTTTAAGCCCAAATTAAACAATCTTACTAGTTCTAACCCTCTAAATCTAACATTCATTTACTTCTAAAAATTACTATTATACCTTTTTGATATATAAATGAACTTTCAATTAATATCTATAACCCCTATTATGCTACAACTCTGCCCTGAAATTTGATTCCATGCATCCTCATTGTAACTAGGACCTTCTGTGCTTTAGTATATGTTTGTTGATTTTTAATACCCACAATATTCAAAGAAAATTGAAGTAAAATGAATTAAGAAATAAAAATGTATAAAAAAAGAATTGTTTTAGGTCAACCAATCCCTTGAAGGTTAATTTCATCTGGGTGGTGCAGTGGGGTGTCACATCATAATTGTACAGTTCATTTATTAAAAAAGGGTATTTATTGAGTTTTAATGGTGTTAGTTCTTCTTGTAATTTATTTTGCAAAGAAATGAATACTATAATATATTGGGAAAGAACTAAGGAAAATTGAAAAATACTCCTGCTTAGTTTATCCATTGCTCCAAACTGGTACAGGTATACCACAATGGCTGCGATTTTTTTATCACAATCACAAAGAATTTGAGCATTAAGTGAGTAATTATTCTTCCAATTATAGAAAACTTCACCCTGCCATGCAGGTTTTTGATGTAATGGAAAGGTTGTCCCATCTATGAAGTTTATGCACCCTTCAAACCCTTCCTCCTTAATTACCTGAGAAATATCCTTCTGTCTTCTTTGGTTCGGCCATTTGATGTAACTGTAATCATAATAATCTATTGCCTCAATTACATTCCTTGTAATTGATATCACTGTACCTTGTTGAACTTGGAAATTTTGTGCAAATTTCCTGACAGATCCTCCATTACCATTTGAGCCTAAACGTTAAAGTGTTAGGGCTAACTGGTGGGAAATTGTAAGCTGTTTGCATGTGCTGTTATTTTTGAAAATGGAATGGTTTTTGATTTTTTCATGAATGAACTCAAAGCCCTCCTTTGAGGTTCTTGTCCCTTGCCAAAAATAATCATTTTTAATATTAAAGAGAGAATCCATGTCAAATGATTCTAGTGGTTGTCTATTAAATGGTCTTGACATGTATCGACTGTTCAGTGTCATCACTAGGGCCCAAAGGTATAGTCTTGAGGAGCGACTGGCCAGGGATGAATATGGGGTCCCCAAAACGTCATTTGGTGAACCAAGCAAGTGCAAAGGTGAGTCTTGTGTGATGACAAGATTTTTTAGTAAACCAATATTCTGAAAAGGTGAGCCAAGTCTCGTCAGGTTTATTGCTGAAATATGCTTTTGAGCTGCATGGATTCTATTGAAAAGCCACATGAATTGAAGATCCTTTATTGTTTGCTTTCTGTCTGAGATTCTGGGCATCTTGACCAGGGTAGGTAAGGTGTTGAATTATTGGAAAGTGATGATGAAAAATCACATTCTACATGTTTTCTGGGAGTAAATCTCACTGGCTGTACACAGTTTCAGAATGGCCACGCAGTCTGTGTTAAAAGGGTTTGTGCGGGGGTGTGCAGTGTGCACGACTGAAACAAGTAAAGTTTTTTTGTTAAAAATCTTGTAAAATAATAAGAATCCGGGTTGGTGAATGAACACAATGCTCATTTTTGCCTGTTTTCCAAGGTCTTATCAGAAAAAACTCATCGGCCAGCCATGTGTTGGATATAAAAAGTGACGTCTATGCGCGGAACAATCAATTATCAGGCAAAATCCCTAGTTCGACATGCGAGGGTATGCGGAAAGAAAGGGATTATATGACAAAAAAGAATGGAAGCTCAGCCAAAGGCTTCTTCAGCTCTTAGAATTCATTATCAGTCTGAATGTCCTGCCTTTCGAGTGATGAGAAATTCGACTTCCATCGAGCTAGAGACACTTGAGGTTGTGCCCATGGCAGCCGACTGGCCAGCCTACTTTCAGCTTAATTGACTCCTGGTGCACAATTTGAATTGTCTTCTCGCCATGTCTCTCAAGACAAAATGGTAAGGATGATTCCATGCCCTAGACAATTCATACTGGAGCTTGAAGCATGATTCTTTGAGATGCTGCTTAGGTATGTGCTAGGCCCAAATGGAACATCATTAATCTCTTCAAAAGGTTTTTGACCGACAGATGTTCTTCAAATTCTCAAAACAGCTTATCTGATACTACAATTGCACTTTATCTTTTGAGACTCTCCTTGGCGGACGCTCCTTACGTTGCACTTCGCACTTTGCACCAAAAAAATGAACAGTGGCTTTTTGCCACAGTGCAACATACCCGCATGTGTCATTCATCAGCTACCTCCTTCCAAAAAGATTAGACTTCACTACTTATTTATAGTACAACTTGTTTGCTTGAAAATTTTTGTTTGCAGACCATGGAAAGTTTTAATTCCAATTCAGGTTGTACCGATACCTTGGCAAGGTGACGAGTCATCCTCCCGAATCTCAGCTTCCCAAACAAATCGCGAACCAATCATTGTACAAGAATCTGATATCATCAACATAGCTCAAACAAATTTCCCTTCTCCTTCAGAAAACGCTGCAGCTCTTGTGCGTTGGGATGCGTCGGATACCTCCTGGACGCTTCCGCAAAACTTTAGTCTCACCGACCTGGCTGTTCAACAATGGATGTGGGGGCGAAAAGACAACGTTCAAGTAATCTCTAGAGAGACGCCTGTTTCGGAATTTTACACAAAAGAGCTGAAAACGCAAGCCGAAGCTGGGCCTTTAGCACAGGCAAGTGGAAACGTTCTTCAAGTACGGTATCCAAAAGGCTCTATCAACCCTGGAAATAAAAAGGCGCCTCAAGGTGGGATTGGGTTTTATGCTCAACCCAGTAAGCTACAAGAATACTTTCGAATTTAAAAGCTTGAATTATAGCATACCCTTTTCTAAACTCTGTTCTCGTTCACCTTTGATAAAATTCCTTAGTAAATCTTGCGCAAGCCGAAAGCGTCACGTTCTCATATAGTGTTTTTTTCCCTAAGGACTTTGACTTTGTTAAAGGAGGAAAGCTTCCAGGGCTCTATGGTGGAAAGCAAGGATGCTCAGGGGGTGAAAATTCAAACAACTGCTTCAGTACACGAATAATGGTCAGTAAATGGGGCCCAGGCTGCCTTACAACACAAGTTTTTAGAAATTCTAAATCTTTTTTCCCGTAAATCAGCTACCATTATGACTTACTCCTTCGAAAGAACCCATTTGCTTTCAGTTCCGAACAGATGGTATGGGAGAATTATACCTTTATGCCCCAAAAAACAAACAGGGTCCTGGTGTTTGTAAAACTCCCCCAATGTCTTATTGCAATGCAGAATACGGGTTTTCACTTGGACGGGGAGCTTGGACGTTTCAAAGGGGAGCGTGGACAAACGTGCGACAAGATATATGGCTCAACACTGATGGAAAAAAAAATGGGAGATTCGATATCTGGATAAATGGGAACCTTACGATGAGTGGAAACGATGTGTACTATCGGAACAATGTTCCGGGCGTCGAAACGAATAGTCAAAGTGACCCGGAGGCAAAGGGGCAAAACCACACGCCAAAAAAAAAGGGAAGCGCAGCTGCAACATCTAAGCTGCCAGCTGGTGGGAGTAAAAAGCCTTTGAAGTCAAAAGGCCCTATAAAAACACAGAAAAACGGAGATAAAGACGCGAAGGTTTCTGGAAGTGACAACACTATAAGCTCAAAGGGAGATATGGCGATTCATGCGAATGATAAACCCAGCAAGGTGGCAGGTCACAGGGCGCCGAGCAGCTCCAAAAAGACGCCCACAGGGAAGCAAAAAGGAGATGAGGGAAGCAATACGTCGGCGAAGAACACAAGCAAAGCAACATCCAAGCAAAATGGTCCGGTAGTAAGCGTGACCACTAATGAAGGGAATACCAAGGCCAAAAGCTCGAAGAGTGCATCGGCCCAGAAATCGAGCTCCATGGGAAAAGCTCAGCCCCAGATTCCTGGTGAGCAGGTTGGTAGCACCGCAAGGCCAGACGCCGCTGATGGCGCAGGTGATGGCCGGAGCTCGATTGGGCTCACCATTTCTGGTAGCATTCTTGGCCAAGTCACCCATTTGCTTGGGGGCTTGCTAGGCCGAGCAGAATCGCGCTCAGTGCCGCTGCCAGAGAGACAGCGCCTTCATCATCAACATCGCCGGTCCACCAAGGGAACCCATTTCAAAAACTTGCTTTTTCTCCGTGCAGCCCTCAACGGAAGTGACTCTAAGTCAAACGCGAGCGGCGCCGCCAGCGTCGGCGATAGATATTTCGGGCCATTCATACCCTTAGGCTTCGAAAATGGAACACGGCCTATGCCCAAAGTGAACAGTTCATCGCAGCCGGACACTTCGTCTTCAATAAGCCAGGATACCGCCGAGGATTCCCCTGAATCAACTTCAAACCTCACACCGCCCAGTAAACCAACAGGGACGCTGAGCCCAAAAACGCAAGACATAGCTTTTGGCATATTGGGAGAAGTTCTTGACTTATCAGCCAAGCCGGAATCCAAAAGAAACACTGCGGGTCAATTCATTGGAATAATGGGTGATACATTCTTCGGAGGACATGACAGCTCTTGGGAAAGTCCCAAAGAGCAATATACTTATTTTAAAGCGTTTCAACTTACTATTAACTCTTAAAAAAGAATAGCTTAATTTTATGAGTACTCACGTTTTTGACTTCTTGTTTAACGCTTTCATAAACCTTTGAGTTCTGTAGCACCCAAATCTTTACACGTTGAGTTAGTAGTCTTGAGCCTCAACTCAATAATTTACATCATATGTAACCTCTCAAAAACAGTGAAAAACATTTCATTTGTTTCTTTGAAAGAAGGTTGATTGCAGTGGTGCAGTTTGTAAGCGTTCATGAAAGTGGTTGCCGTCAAAATGTTAAAAAAGCTAAATTGCCTTCAATTAACTATTGAAAAGTGAATAACCTTTGTTGCCT